>JAMPIV010001964.1:0-323926 GCA_024509875.1 Oreohelix idahoensis
GTGGAAAACTCATGGCTCCATTTACTGTGCTGTGGTTGGAGCTCTCAGAGTGAGGTGAGCTAGCACAATGATTGCTAGCTGCTCCCTGGAGTTCAAGTTCCTTTAAACTTAACTCATGAGCTCTTTGTAACCTTCTTTCTTCAGCTTCAGCCTCAACTTCAAATCTTTTGGCTTCTCTTTCTGCTTCTAATTTCTTAGCTTCAGCCTCAACTTCATTCCTTTAGTCTCTCTTTCAGCTTCAGCTTCCATTCTTTTAGTCTCTCTATCTAAATATTTATCCACTTCAGTTGTGATATGTCGAATTAGAGCATCTCCTGTCATACCCAAGTCTTTTCCTTCCTGCATAATCGCAGCTCTAAACTTCACCAATTGAGCCATGATGCTTACTTACCAGAGGGTATATAATTTTATCTTCACTAACCAACTAACTTAATTAAAATCAAGTAATTACTTTGAACAAGACAAATCCTTAAAACCTTGTGAGCGTTTCCTATTTCCTTCGTACTCAATGGTACTACTATTACGAAAAAAATTTCTAAGTTTTAGAATTTAAAAAAAAAAAATTATTTTTACAAACTATTTGTGGCTCATGACAGAAGAATACATAGATAGTGGCTCAGGATACAAATTATATCCCGGACGAGCCCCCAATGTAGCGAAAGGTTTTCCTATTAAGATAATAGTGGTAGAGCAGAAGTAGAATCTCTCTCCAGAAAGTATGAAGTTCCAGTGCCTGAGAAGTACACTGGTATCACAAGTGAGTTACAGCTGTGAATACTCTGAGCTGGACAATAGATTTAGGCTTCAGAAGTATAAGTTGCTACTTTCGCTATCGTAACCCTATGTGATAATATAATTAAATTTGAAAAGGTAACTCAAAATTTAACAGTTAAAAATTTAACAAGTCAAATGAGTACAATTATCCAATTTATTATGTACATCTATATATTCTTGTAATGATAAATGGGTGTTGGAAGATGGTAAAATGTATGATTATTTACAGTTACAAATTAAAATAACTAATAGAAAAAGTCTTGGATTTATCTTCCACTGAATTTACAACAAAAGGATTGTCACATTATCTCTTGCCATCTAGTTGTCATCATTAGACAGTCGTTTTAGAAACTGCTCACAGGATTTGTTGGATGGATACAAAGAAACTCAACTTTAGCCACGTCTGCTCGAGGTTCCTCCGACACACTGGAGTACGGAAGACTTTCCTTCAACCCGCCCTATAACTACGGGGGACTAAGGTGTTGAAGTTTGGTTGACCTCTAGGCTTCAGTGAGCTGGATCAACTTCTTCAAGTCTTTAGTTTCTCGATCAGGAATGATCATAAACATTGATCATAAAAACCTGGAACAAGAAGTAATAGGTGGCCATGTTGTTCCAACAATCTCACCACCAACTACTGTTCATGATGCGACCATGTCTTCAGTGTTTGTATATAAATGAATGAATCATGGTAGTATGTTACAGAGATAGCATGATAAGATAATGTATACTGTGCAGAATTAACAAATTACATGAATAAATCATAGGTTATGATACATGGGTACGATATAACCTTTGCCTTCCACTTATGGATGTCAAGTCACTTATGTACTTGCTGGTATGTCGTAAGCTTCCAGGCAAGAACTAGCCATGATATATGTGGCTAACCAATTAATGGTTATGCTTCCTGACAATGCCGGTGAAGGTTATCTCTGGTTAGCGTCATTCTCTTTTTTATTATATCTGATACAATCAATCAGAAATAAAATCTGAAATAAAATGATATTATTCATACATATATCTTTAATAAACTTACATACCCTCTTAGGATCTATAAGCTCACGGTGAGATTATTTTGGTTGAAGTTAATCTGCCCTGCATGCAGCGTGAAAAAATAACTTTTCTTGCAGATACTGTCTTCCAGTTTCTCACTTTGGCTTCTGGATTTGGTGTGTGTGTGATTTTCAACGCGTCCCTCTGTCCTTATATTTCAGTCTCTCGCGCGTACGAGAAAGCACCTCTAAAAGTCCCAAAAGATTTTCGTTTCATCTCCTGGTTTGAGGCTATTTGAAGCAATCTGTGTTTTTCCTGTACTTGTTTTTTTCTTCTGTTCACTACACACTTATATTCTTCCGTCCTTTCTATGTATCATTTCCTTTTCCCCATATGAGGCTTTCATTACATATACGTTTTATACAAATCCGTTGAGGCTTGTTAGTGTAATAAATTTTTAAAGATTATTAGCTAACTTTTTAGCCGATGTGATGAAGGTGAAAAATATTAATTATCTTTAAAACTATTTATATTTGAATAATATCCTTTTGGATATAATTCCTAGTCTATCTCCTTTGTTGAATTATTTTTATTTAATATTATTCCAACCGGGCGTTCTCCGGTAGTTAATAATTTAATGTCCAGTAAATGCAAACTTTGAAAGTCCGCCATTCATTCTTATTAGCTGTTTCATCATTCTTCGGTAATACTGTATGGCTTTTAACCGTAAGTCACATTTCCCGTCTACTACAAACTTCAAAGAAAGACCGCCGCGCTGACCTTGCGCTGGTGTGTGTGTGTGGGAGTCGCGCTACACATTTTTTTCCCACAACAAAGCAAGAGGAACCAAATTTCGCTACACTTGCTGCGACAATAGACCTGGCAAGGATGAAGGCGAATAGCAAACCCAGGCCGAGCACCGCAAATACATACTTTCTGAGGGCAGGAAAGTCAGCACACCCCAAACCGAGTAAACCTGGTAGCAGTTTACCATCTCTTCTTGACTGTGCAAACAACTGGGAGATGGCGGTAGACTACCTGGACGAGGGGCATTCCAGAGAGTATAAGAAAATCGCCGAGACGGCCGGATATAGTGCTTCATTCTTCAGCAGCGCTTCAGGTTATACTGATTGAACTGACAGTGCCATTTGAATCCAGATTGGACGAGCAACATTCGTTCAAAGCGGCCAAGTATAATGATCTGGCCGCGGATCTGAGACACGATGGGTTCACTGCAAGGGTCATGGCTGTTGAGGTGGGCGCAAGAGGGCTCGTGGCTGCATCAGTGTATGATTTCTTGAAACTGTTTGGGCTGAGGGGACAGTCGAGAACAAGGGCACTGAAAAGGCTTAGTGAAACTGCCGAAAAGGCATCATGCTGGCTGTGGAACAACCGCAATTGGCAATGGAAATCGTGACAGTAAACTCTGTGGTACAGAAAACACCAGGAATTTTTCTAAGACCACAATACGTTGAGTTTTCCGGTGTACTAGTGAAAGGGCTGTGACTGAGGGGCAACAGGCGGCGTATATTCTAAGAGGTGTTAGGCACAGAATTTCAGTTGCTAGCGTGCAGTGGCTAGCCTCGTCGGCTTCGCGCAGGTGTGTCAATGTGTGTCCTTAGTTGTGATGTACGAAGGAAGGAACGGATTAATTTGTCTTCTCTTTGTTACTTTAACAATTGCCTCCACGGCTGGCAGAGTTGTGGATTTTAAAGTTGCTACCAAAGTGAAATGGGTTCATTTTCGATACAAGGCAACGGGAGGCTGAGACACTTGGAAGTCATGACCCAAGTGGGCCCGCCCCCATTAGAGTGTAAACGAGTATACTGGCCCGAAGCACTTGTGGGACGGGGGGACCCTTCTGATGATCAGATTGCCTCCTGTTGTATCGCTCTATAAATAGTTTCCTATCATATATATATATATATATATATATATATATATATATATATATATATATATATATATATATATATATATATATATATATATATATATATATATATATATATATATATATATACCTGTCACAAAAAGTACGGGATATTGAATTTAAAAGTTATCCAAAGACAATATATTTAAAATTAGTTCATTTATTCCTTCGTACAAGTAAACTTGAGCATCATAACAAGACATTTGCGGTATAAGAAGTGTTATGGCTTTACTCACATGATTTTAATCGCACTGGCAACCAAGGCGGGGTAGGTACTTCATTTACACAAAAATAGTCCAATATTTCTAAAAAAACGTGTAGGGTCCCCGTTTGCCGCTAAACATGCATTGCAACGACGTCTCATACTGCAAATAAGCCTTCTGATGTTGTCTTGAGGAATTCTCTGCCACTCCTGCTGAAGGGCCTGGGCTAACTGCTGAAGAGTCTGTGGAGCGGCTGGACGTTGTTGGACGCGTCTATTCAGAAGGTCCGACAAATGCTCAATAGGAGACAGGTCGGAGGACATCGGCGGCCACGGTAACGTTCGGATATGCTGCATCTGAAGGTGATCTTGGACGACGCGAGCACGGTGAGGACGTGCATTGTCATCCTGGAAGATGAAATCTGGTCCGTGCCGGTGAGCAAATGGCACAACGATAGGCTCGATGATGTTGTCACGGTAGTAGAGCCCTGTGATATTGACCTGGCATATGTGAAGGTCGGTCCTGTCATTCATACAGATGCCTGCCCACACCATTACACTGCCACCTCCATAACGGTTGTGTGCAACAGTTGCAGGAGGCTGGTAACGTTCACCTCGCCGTCGCCAGACACGAATTCGACGATCATGAAAATCCAAAACGAAACGGGACTCATCAGAAAACATCACTGATGCCCGCTGGTGATTGGTCCACCGATGATGACGTTGGCACCAATCCATTCTTGCTCGCCTGTGTTGTGGTGAAACGGTTTCGTACTGTCTGAGTTGAGACCCGGATCCCAGTGGTCTGTTGAAGGTGTTGCTGAAATTGAGTAGCATTTAGAGTCCGAGTTCTGAGTAACAAGAAGTTGATCTTGGCGGCGTGTAGTGACTCTTGGGCGGCCAGTCCGAGGCAGATCAGCCACTGTGCGGAAATTTTGATACCTGTTCCACAGTCTGCTGACAACTGACTGTGACACATTGAGGTTCCGAGCAACATCCACTTGCCGACTTCCGGTTTGCCACATGCCTATGCCTATCCATCTCTGCTGTTCTGTCAAACGTTCCGTGACGAAGAAAATAAATTTTATCTGTTGCAGTCTTTTTATACCTGTCAATGGTGAGTAGTGTTCATCACACCCGAGATACACGCATTTTTTGTGAAAAAGAATAATGTGTGAACTTTACAGATGGGCCCCACCTCTGTTCTTGGGATTGGCTTACTCACCACGAGTCACCAGGTCAACATGATATTGCACGTGAGAGTGGAGAAGAGCGTCCTCGATATGTCCATACAACGATTATAATACGAAATCTAATCTTTTGTAAAATAATACATACCATCTTAAAATATCCCCTACTTTTTGTGACAGGTATATGTGTTCTAGCTGTAGGTAGGCCTACCTGTTTCTAGTAATGGTGGTTTACGCAACTTCTGATAATGTGAAAATCAAAATATGATATTTTGATAAATCTTTATTCTTTGTTGTTGTAATTCAGATATGTTACAATTAATTAAAAAAAGCACGAGTAATAGGCAATGGTAATGTCCTATCTTTGGTACCTTTTTGATCCGCAGTGAATATATGTAGTTAGGTGTTGTTTCGTAGAGCTTAGGGTTAGGATTAGGGTTAGGATTAGTATTATGGTTAACACTAACCCTAACACAAACCCTAATCCTAACCCTAAACCTAACCCTAATTCTAACCCTAATCCTAACCCAAAGCGCTACGAAACAACACCTAACTATACATATTCACTGCGGAGCAAAAAGGTACGAAAGATAGGAAATTACCTAGGAAATTACCATTGATATAATTGATGCATCGTATTGTACTCACTTATCATTATTTTCTTCATTTGTTATTGCAACATTGTTAAAGTGCTATTTAAAAAAAAAAAAATACAGAGTTAAATGACGTCATCACTACCTGCGTACGTTTATGACCAACGTGATCAACACGGAAGCACTTTACCAGTCCAAACACTGCAGCCCTATCATTGCGTTGTTGTTCGAATATTGGTTTTGAACTCGGTGTGGAAATAAATGTAAGAATCCCGTTTAAAAAAATATATAATTGAGGTGATTGTTGTTGAAAAGTTGCTACCGCAGTGATTTTATGATTTCTGAAAGCTACGGGGAAGATATCCAGTAAAGTGTTGAGTACTGACTAGGCTATCTCGCTGGAATCACGTAAGATAAACCACTGACACAGTTTAATTGATGGGTATGAAAAAAAAAATCGAAAAAAGGTGATTCGTCTTACGAGGACATAAGACAAAGAAAATAGCCAACGTTGCTGCCACAAGGCCTTCGTCAGAGAAGGTATAAAATATATTTCTTTCCTATCCCTGACGAAGGCCTTGTTGCCGCAACGTTGGATATTTTTTTTGTCCTCGTAAGACGAATCACCTTTTTTCGATTTTTTTCCCCCCATTGTAAACCACGTGTTACCGCAGTTCCCCTCATCTTCCCAAAGTTTAACGATCAACATTAAGCTCATGTATGTTAAGTCCAAAGTTTAACAATCAACATTAAGTTCATGTTTGTTAGGCCCCTAAGTCCAAATTTTATTCTTACGTCTGATTAGGTTGATGTTGGGGACAGTAGAATGAGCGCCGCCATGTTGACCAGATACGTTCGTTTCCCCACGGGTTGCAATTTTTGTTGTTTTAATTTTTAATAGGCTACGGCATCAGTGTTTGTCAAAAGTTATTATTTTTGGCAAAGCTTTGGAGTTAGGTTAGGCTAAGGCTAGCTGTTTGACAATGCTAAACATAGGGTTGGGGTTAAGTTATGGCCAGCTGTAGTGTGCATTCGGATAGGTCACTTGGGCAACATGGCGTACAGTCTAATGTGTTCAACTTCTACAATAACAAGAATTACAGAATAATAGGCAGACTTGGCATTGTATCACACATGGCTGTTGATACATCGGCAGCATTGCTTGGATGGATTAAACTATCAGCAAGGGTTTCATAATGGATTTCTTTGATCGGTAAAAGTGTAAGAAAAAAAAGAGTGCTTGAATGGAATCACATCAGTGATGGCTTTATATTGATGTGCAGAGTTTATGGGTGGTGTAAGCTGGTATGTTCTTGTGTTTTTTTAAACATATTGTTTCAATGATTGTCAGAAAGGCTGGAAACAGGGATAGGATTACAGCTAAGGTTAGAGATTATGATTTAATAGTTGCAAACAACACGGCTGACATGTTGATAGACACTTGGATGACATGGTGGTATCTGTCTGTTATTTTGTGATTATACCAAAAGATGTTATAATTTAATTGTTCAGTTCCTCAAATTTGAAGCCTTATTTATGCAACCTGGTTTAATTTTTTTTTTTTTTTTCGTACGCCCGCTAATACTGGAGGCGAAATCTCAGGTTATTATTAATGTCTAACCTGACATTGATTTTACGTGAGTATCCTTTTTTTCTTGTACAGAGACAGGTGTCCCTCGCCATTCAGGCAGATACTCGCCGATTTCTGAGGTACCCATTAGAGCTGGGTCGGCTCAGGAGCCGCCAATCTCTGGTCGACGACACTACTTCAAATGTCCTCGCCAGGTCTCGAGTTAATCCAGTCCAAATCCCGGTCGACGAAAAATCCTCAAATGCCGTCGCCCGGGTTTGATCCTGGATCACCCGGTCGCCAGAGCGGTGTGGTAACCACTACGCTAGCGCGGCTCCCACTTGGTGTAATATAATTTATGTACTTACCCAAACACCATCAATCTTGTAATGTCTTACTATCCGTAGATCATTTTGGGATTGATTGGATGGCTGCTATTGGATGTTGGGACATGAATAGGTAGACTTACAGGAGGGATAGACAGACATCCACTATAATATGATATATACTGAAATTCTTCTGTGACTGGCTTGCATTTCATAAAGGATAAACTAAAAGTTATCTGTTTTCTTCCACAAATTTGTTTCTCATCTTAGCCTCCTTGAGGCAGAGGGGCCATGTTTGAAAACAAGTGAAGTCATTCTTCAGTCTTTTCAGTTGTAAAATTGGGTGTCTGACTGATTTTGCATTAGGGGTGACAAACTTAGCAAGGAAGGAAGCTGATTACCCAACCTCATAAAGCTGAGACCTATTGTGTGTGAAGTCTAATACTTAACTCCCCCACAGCAGTATGTGTTATAGGACAACCTTTAACCTCAATTTGCCATAGCTCTGTCATAGCTTTTGCTTCTAATTTGTTAGCTTTATTTATCCCAATGGCAGCTGTCGTTACAATGATTATATGAACACTAATTATTGTTCATATGCATTTTTAAATTTGAAGTTTCATGTATTTTCTAAAGTTAATATCCATTTGCTCTTAGAGTTCCTTTACCTTTTAAATGCATGATTCCAGCACACAAAAATAATGAAGCAAAGAACTCAAGAATTATTGGGGATTGTGAGGTAAACAAACAAGAAATGATGGTGTGAAGTTCAAGAAACATGTTGAAGGAAAGTCATAATGGTTTTATCATATGTAAATATATATGTGTGTTTAATAGCATACACATGTAAGTATATAAACCAATAAAACGGTATTGAATCAGTTTTACAAATAACGGTTCACATGAAACAAGGGACGTTTCGGGTTTTACCCTTCGTCAGCCACAAACAGGTGACAAAGACAAGAATTACATATAGGTACTACAAAACATACTATGATGTATGACATATACATGTATTGTGAAGTCTGTATTGCAGTAGTTTATAGGAATGTGGCAATGTTTTCTATAGCTGCTATTGTTGAACAGAATTGACATCATTGCACTCCGGGCAAACACATAGGTTTATCTACATTAATTATAATCATTTCCTGTTATGTTTCCCAGACGTCGCACAAAAACCATGACTTTAATAGAGTTTTTTGGCTGCACCTTTATTGCCTTTGGGCTGCCATTCGCCTTGTTTCTCTTCACAATTGCAAGAGACCCAATGAGAGTCATTGTTCTTATTGCCAGGTAAATAGTTGCTTCATTTTATTACAGTACGTTATCTATTTGTATTTTATACTGACGTTTTGTCTCTTTCATATTTTACCATTTCTGCCTTCTCCTCCTTTTGTGTTACATTTAATCTCTCCCCCCCCCCCCCCCCCCCCCCCCCCCCCCCCCCCCCCCCCCCTTTTTTTTTTTCTGTTCTCAATCCCACCTCACCTCTTTTCCTCATACATATCTTAGTATTAAATTTCACTTCAGATCATCTGCCCATTGAAATTATAACAAATGACACAAGCCACACAAGATGACCAAGAAACCAATATTTCACTATAATAATGCAAATTGGATAGCTTTTCCAAAATGAAATGGAATAATTATCGATAACTAATATAGAAAATGAAAATGGTGATATATCTGCATTAACCTTACGAGAGAAGTATTGAAAACAGCTGTTAAACATATACCAAACTAATATGTCACAACACCTAAATCCACACCACATTAGGAACAACAATGTAAATGAACAGTGGAATAAAAACCCAGTACCATGGTGGACAATTAAATGTACAGAAATACAAAAATGAAGAAAACAAGCTATTCAAAGATATAGAAAGCATAGAACAGAAGAGAATCAAGAGGAATATAAAAAAATTAGAAATGAATCAAACAAAATAATACTGAAAGCAAAAGAGAATCACTGGAAAAGATATGTCAAGCCATAAATCCCAAAACACACTCTATTACATATGTGTGGAATAAATAAAAGGCAGAACTAGACAAATGATAATACATACTATTAAAAACCCTGAAAGAGCAGATACTGACAATCAAAAAGCAAATGTACTGGCCAGATACTATCATAATGTTGATTCCATAAAAAAGCTAGGTCAGAATGAGAGCACTAGAAGAAAAAAACTCATTACAAAACTCAATGACACAGTAACTGAGAATACAGAAAAGTTATCATATTTAAATGCATAAATTACAATGGAGAAAGAGGAAAATGTAATAAGGGAAAAAACAAATACAGCACCAGGACATGATATCTTGAGCTGTGAAATACTGAAACATATACACAGGATTACCTTAGGAATTGTAACATCTCTAATTAACAAAATTTGGAATTTGGGGAAAATTCCCAAGACATGGAAGGTGGTAAAAGTTATTCCAATACTGAAACCAGAAAAAGGTGATCATGATGCTAGTTCATACAGACCGATTTCATTAACTTCCCATCTAGGTAAAATATTAGAAACCATAATAAATAACAGGTTAAAGTTGTTTTTGGAAAATAATAAAATATACAGCCAGACTCAATCAGGATTTAGAAGGTATAGATGCATTATGGATCAGATAATCAAAATGCATACCTGTCAACCTCCTGAGACAAAAATCTGTACGCTGGACCAAAAAAATCCTTACAAACACCCAAAAATCCTTACGCAAAGAATATATTAATAAATTATACACAATACAGTTTTAAAATGAGAAATGACATATATAAATCTATTAGCATTTGAATTAGTGTGATATAAAACATGCTAATAGTCTCATGCTGTTCTTTATATATAAAAAATTTAGTGATCATGAGGTACTATTCTTTCGATGCACAGTGTTTTGTATTATAATCAACACATGCACTTTTAGCACTTTGCAGAATTGCATTTGTGGGCTTAAAGTCTGCACAGCATGTATCAATGTTAATCTTACACTGTAAAAAAGAAGTGAGTGTGTCCACATTCATGGAACTCCTGCAGTCTGTGTGGATTATTTTCATCATTTCGCATTTGTTCATGCAATTTCGATTTAAAATGTACTTTCAGATCATATAATCCTGAAGCTACTACTTTAATATCTTTGCTGCATAATCTACAAAAAGCATGGGTTGATCCTAACTTGGAATCATCTACAATGCCAGGGAAGAGTTTAACCCATTCGACATGAAACTTACCATGACCTGCAAGCTTTTGTTTCTTTGAATTAGGCCCAGCCATCATTCAGTGGATGAAATATTTCAACTAATAATCTTTGTAGATGAAGAGAATGATTAAAAAATACAACGAAGCAAAGGAAAAAATAAAAAAAATTAACCAAACTATGAACAGAATATCAAATCTAGGAAGAAAAAAACGTATCACCGAAAATTTACAAAATTATTATTTAAGAGTTAATTAAATTGCAACAAAGCAAAACAACAGCAATATTTAACCAAGTTATAAGTACTTAGCTTTTTTAAACAAAATGGCGTCGAAGTGTGGTGGCAAGCAAGCGTGGTCATTGATAACAGGTAACTTTAAAAATACGTCATGTCACGCTGAAAACCGAAAGCGTTTGAGGCCGAATTCAAAGTTTTTGCCGAATTGTTGCATATAAAAGGATTTGATTGGTTGCTGGGAGAGACCTCATTTTAAAAACAGATGCCGAGATTCCCGGAATTAAAAATAAAAAAAATTGGTTAAAAAAAAACAGGGCTAGGAAATATTTTCTGATTTCAAATTTAAAAAAACTTGGGTTGGAAAATATTTTTAGAATTTAAAAAAAAAAATGTTGTTTTTTTTTTTTTTTTGGGGGGGGGGGAATACGTACATTGTACGAAAAATTCATACAGGTTGACAGGTATGAAAATGGAACATGAAATCAAATTAGGATTTCAAAAGAAAGAAAAAACAGTGGCAGTATTCCTAGATATAATTAGAGCCTATGGGAGCCGCGGTAGCATAGTGGTTAGTGCACTGGCTTCCTAGCGCAGTGGTCTATGGTTCGATCCCCAGATGAGGTGGGAATTTTTTAGGCCACAAACGGCTCCTGGGTCGACCCAGCCCCAAATGGGTACCAGAGCAACATCTGGGAAGGTTAAGGTGGCCGGCGGGATGCCGACCACATCACCCCTAGTGTGCCGACGGTCAAGATAATATGGGCCTAACACCATATTCCCAATATGCCTCAATGGGCGTTTAACGGGTTCCTCCTATGGTGAATGATGGAGAAGGTGCTCTCTTTAAAATAAAATAAAAGATAGGAATTACAGGTACAATGTATAGATACTTAGAGAAGTTTTTTCAAGATAGATATTTCCCAGTACAAATTAACAATGACAGGTTAGAACTGTATAAACAACAGAATGGCATTCCTCAAGGATCAGTTTTATCCCCTTCAGTTTTTACAATAATGGTAAATGATATGCTCATGTGAATGATGGCAGATAATTGGTGGATTTGATGTAATCTTTATGGACTTCTTTTGTTTTATTTATTGATAATTTTAAAAAATAATAAACTTGTAATCCATTTTCTGCTGACTAGATGTCTTAGAGATCTTGTAAAGCTAGCCTGTTTAAAATTTCCATACAATTGGAAAATCCTTCAACACTGGTATTAAACAAGCAATGAATGAAATCAAGCTTGAAACAGTGCATGTTTGCAAAATCTATAGAAAGAATGTCTCAATGGTTTCAATTGTTTCCCGACCATTGACCAAGAAGTGAAACACATTGCTGAGATGGCCAGGCAAGTGTGATGGCTTCATCGACATTATTGATAAATATTAAACTGAAGATTTATTTATTGCCATAGAGAAACATAGTCTCATCGTTCGTCATACAGATGTTTATCTTCTCTCTTATGTAATTAATAATGCCATAACATTTTATTTTGCATATGTTCTCTTTATTTATACATACATGTTTATACATATACACAAAACCACGTATACTGTACTTTATGGTGATTTTTAAAAATTTCAAAGATAATTTTGACTATTTGCAATTTTCGCATGGTTTCTTCTGTGTTTAAGGTTTGTTTTCTATTCCCTTCCATGCTTTTTTCATGCAGTTCTAGGATTTCACTTATAGTTTCTCACTTCTGCTGCCACCTGTGCTGTTTTTTTTCTTATTTATTTAGTGTTCAAAATTTTCCAAGTACCTAGTCTGGATATTTCCTAGGTGAAAGAAGGTGAGTCAGGAACCATGATTTCTTTTGCCTTTCTCAGAACCATACCACTAGCCTCATTGATAGAGGACCTTCTTTCACCTTGGGTGCCTATCATGAATTACTAGCTTCAGATGGCTTCATGTTTTTTTTGTGTGGCTGTCAATTTCTGCAGGATGGGATAACCAGCAACATGCTCAACTCTTTTTAGTTGTCTCCTATGACATGGCTGGTAGGTTACAGTTTTATAGGTGTATGCCTATCTTTTGGGCCGCCTTAACACATTGGTGCTATGTATCCGTGCCTATGTTTTTAAGACTGGATCAAAGGCACCATTTAGAACATATGTATCAGTCTAGGTGTGGGTATTCCTTAAGTGACTTATTATTTCATTTCCAGCGTGAGTTATAGAGATTTTATTTAACTGGCTTCAAGACTGCCAGAGGTGATAATTTACTCACTAAATAAATTTAGAGTCCAGGTTCTTTTATCACAAGTCCTTCTATTGCATGATGTTATGTGCTACATGAGAGAGAGAGTCTTCAGTATGCTAGATTTTGTTTTCCATACGTTTCCACAGTTCAAATCATTTATCCAAATCTTCAACAGCGTATACGTTTGCTAAGATTCATTTATTTATTTCTCAACGGAAAATTCAACAACCAGAAAACTCCAACAGAAAAGCATATACATGAATGTACAACATATGAGAGTTGGTCACTCCCTTTAACATGCTCAACATATCTTTCAAAATGCATGTCTTCTCGGAGAAATGTCTCAAGGCGTTATTTATTTTTGTAGGTTTCTCCATATCTTTAAAAGGGTAAAACCATTGATTCTCAACAGTAGACGAAGTAACCTGTGACATGGAAAAACTTGGCAGTGAATACTTACTTACAAATGTTCAGCAAAAATGAATTACACACTTCCATGTCTGCGAATATCACTGTCTGATCTAACTCTGCTCAAATAAAATATTCTGGTTACAATACAAGAGGAAATTCCATCAAGAAAAAACTGCTTGAACCACTTGTTCAAGACTTGGTCACAAATCACACTTCTGCTTGCCTCTCCGGCTTTAGCTCTAACTGATCTTGCTGGGGATATTCGCCGGGGATAGCGTGTGTGGCCAGCTCAATTTCAGCCTAATCATTGGCTAGGAATATCACGTGTCCACAGCTAAAATTAACCTATTTATTACTATGTCTTTATTTTGATTTATAGTCTGTTTCTATTTAAAATGTTAGTTTACGTTATTTTATGCTTTTAGCTTTTACTTTCACATCAATCATCTGTTTCAGTTAAAATGGTACTTTATAATCAACTATGTTTGGATCTTGGCATGAATGAATGCCAGAAGTGACGAACGTATGGTCACATATAGTATCAGTAGTTAATAATTACTGTATGTAATTAAATAATTCATTTTTGTGGAGTGACGAGATCACTGATGTAGAAGTGATGACAAGAACCAGACAAGAACAAAAGATGAGATGAAGCCATTGGCGATGGACAGGGCACACACTCAAAACACCTGTTGATAGCATTACAAGTAGTCCTTGTTTTGGAATGCACCGAGTAGGAGAGGTAGAGGGTGATAAGAGAACACATGGAGAACTGGACTTAGACAAGAAGGACATGAAGAAGACATGGAAAGACCTTGAGCTGAAAGCAGGTGCCAGTAAAACATGGCAAAGTTAGGTCAAGGTCAAAGACCTATGCTCCTTAGAGAGCTGAGGAATGATGATGATGAGATCATTCATATTTGTCTAAATGACCTTCACCTCCCTCTTACCATGATGTTAATAACATCAATTTAAAATGTATAACTTTCTTACCATGATTTTAATAACATCATTTTAAAATGTATAACTTTCTTACCATGATTTTAATAACATCATTTTAAAATGTACAACTTTCAGTGCGTTCTTCTGGTTACTGTCGCTGCTGTTGTCATCCTTGTTGTGGTACGCTGTGGTAATTTTAAGAGACAAGCTGGCATTCGGAATGTTCTTTTCTGTGTTATTCCAGGAGCTTTTCAGATTCCTGTTTTATAAAACATTAAGGTAATGTTGGTAAATGTATGGAAGTGTAAAATCTTTTACTAAGCAGACATTTTAAATTTGTATTTTCAGTTTGAGCTTGATTCTTTCATCATCCTTTTTGCACCTCTTGCATACAGCCTGCACAATGCATTCACTTGCTCTTATGGTGGTGGTTTCTGTAACTACTTGTTTTACATGAGGAAGTTGCATCACACCTTCATAGTAATCACACTGAACGACATGCCTGATGGAGCAGTTTCCTCATTCTTTCTAATATAAGACCACATTGTTCTTTTAGAGTAGTCATCTCAGACCTAATGGTCTTTTATATTTGGACATGTGCCCTAATATAACCGACTAGGTTGTACTGGGCCGCACCTCGCCAAAATGAGGCAAAACTTTATTTAAAAAAAAAAAAATATAAGACCAGACCCCTGGGAACTACACAGGGTAGTTAGAGCTCGCTCTTATCTGGGGGGGGGGGGGGGGATATTTTACAAGAGATATTTAATTGTAATTGTATGGTATGATATTTTTGTTGTGATTTGAATGAATTTTAAAAACTAAGTATGCGATGTCTGGCACTTTCAGGCTAGCAGATGATGGTTTGTTGAAGGTGAGCCAGCAAACAGAGAATCAGCATGTCACCCCAAAGGACTTTTCAAATAAGCACATCATGGCCTATGGTATGTATGCTTGTGTAGTCTGTATGAATAAAAGGTAGTCCCGTAACAGATACTGCCACAGGGGAGTGAAGTGTTAGAGACTTCACTTTACTAGGTCCAACATCGAGAGATGGGATGACCTGTTCCTTTTTCTGTATGAATAGTTGAGCTATTTTATTAGAATTCAACCTAATTAACCACCATCATCATCACGTGACGTATTCTTTCCAGAACGTTGTCTCCATTACAGCTGCTCTGAACGCATTACGATTCTGGGCAAGTCGACCTGCATCAGCCAAAGACAAGTTCAGACTCTCTGTGATGTCCTGGGTCCACCGTCGTCTAGGTCGACCCCTTCCCCTTTTTCCAGGGACCTTGCCTTCCATCACTGTTTTTTCCAGACTATTATGTCTTTTTATATGACCGAAAAATTTCAGCTTCCTTATTGCGATGGTATTTAGGAGCCAATGTTCTTGTACGTTTAGTGAGTGCAGTACTTCTCTGTTGGTCTTTTTTTCTGTCCAGGGTATTCTCAACATCCTTCTGTAGCATTTCATTTCGAATGATGTAATCTTTTTTGCAACTGTTTTATTGAGTGTCCAAGTCTCGCAGCCGTATGTTGCTACTGTGTAAGGGATAGTACCTCACGGTGAGAGGCAGTCACTTCCTCTTTTTGAGGATGGCCTGGATCCTATTTAGTTCCCCCACTCCAGTTCAGCTCACGTATGGCTCCTCGAGTCTGCTTGTGTACGGTAGCGCCACCCGCCGGGCAACGGCTTTGACTGGCCGGCAGAACTACGTGAGCAAATTGAAAAAGGGAGGTCCCCCTTAAACAGTACACACAACTGCTGGCCGAACGGGCGGATGATCAATAATATTTTGACAACGGCTTCTAGGGCAGGAGTTGGAAAGGCCTGGTATCGGGCTGAGGGCGCACCATGGACTGTAATGGTAAGCGGCCAGAACCGTCCAGAAAGGAATGGCAAACTACTGGATGTACAATGCCAAGAAATCCATAATGGCTAATCCAGAGGTCCGTACTTTGGTGTCGTTGTCGTGACATTAATATCGTACTCCGATATGTATCGATCGATATGCTAGCGAAATAAAACTGAAACCACCTTCATAAACCTTTATTGGTGGACGGTTTGGCTGAATAAACAGTCCAATGCTAGCCAAGATACACACCTCTCACAAGAATGGAAACAGCTTGGTGATCCAACATTGTGGGTAGCAGAAACAAATGGCAGGTGGCCTTACAAAAAAAATAGATATGTGGACACAAGAATGGCTACTAAGTGAGAGTATGACAATGTACATAGTTTTCACACTCTCAAACAAGGAACAGAAAATTATACAAAAGCTGAAGGAACATAAAAGGCCTAAAGAAAATGAGTCCCAAATACCTTGGATTGACATTGAACAGCAGACTAACTTGGAAAAATGAAATTGACAGTAAAAACATTAGACGATGAATGGCTATAGTGATAAAAAATTCTGCAGAAACAACTGGTGTGCAAAATACCAAAAACTGAAAATGTGTTTAGACGATGCTATACTGGCACTGGAATATGGAACATCAGCCTGGACAATCACTTAAAAATCCAACTTCAGAAGAACAGTTAGAATACAAAATCAGCCTGAGAGAACAATTGCTGGAGCAGTGAACTCAACCCCAATAAATGAAATAAACAAAATAACCGAACAACATTCTCTGTGATTAACTGAAGAGATCACAGAGTATGACAGCACAAATAAAGACAAGAGCCCATAGTGATAAGCAACATGTTCCCACCCAGGAGGAGAACCTGATTTCCAAAGGTATACCAGAAGTGATTCTTTATCTCATTGATCACTTGAAAGTTCTTAAACAACTTCAAATATATAAATAAAATATAATATGGTATGAAATCAGTTTTACAAGTAAACGGTACACATGAAACAAGGGACGTTTCAGGTTTTACCCTTCGTCAGCCACAGTTACGAACAGGTGACAAGGACAAGAACTACATATAGGTGCTACAAAAATCAACGATGATGAGGAAATCGCCAAATGAGCGATACAAGCAGATGAAATGATGGTGATGAGCGAAACGATAACAGTAATAACGCAAGAAAATCGTAAAACCAGAAAGACATGTCGAAACAGGAAAGTAAATAATCAACGAAGCGAAGACAGAAATGAACAACACTATTAAAACAAGTAAAAGATCACTTAGCTGGATCCCAGAAAGAAACATTCAAGATGGCTGAAAAAATGAGGCGTCATGCGGAAGTGACGTACGTATGAGCTAGTGACGGCTGAGAAAAGATAATTGAGGAAACGAAACGAACCAAAGCAAAAACAAGAATAGAAAGGAAAATGAAGACAGAAGAAATAAAGTATGAAACAGAAACAGAAGCCACCAGAATTATGCAAAATAATGCTGGATATTCAAGCCAGCAGGAGATAAAACGCCCATTTGAAAAATGAGACGATTCTCCAATGAGAAGCGAGTTCGGTCGTCGCCGGCACATAACAGGAGGGCAGTGACATGAATGTCAGAGTTACCTGAATGGTCAGGGCTATTGAAGTGAAGGGCCATCGGTAAATGTTTTTCATGATAGATGTCATTCAAGTGCTCACGAAACCTGTCTGCCAGACGTCTGCCAGTTTCACCAATATAGGTCATGTCACACCTCTTGCAGATGATAGCATAAATCAGGTTTCTGGATTCGCACGTGAAAGACTCCCCAATGGTAAATTTACTGTTAGGAAAGGAGACTGACTGCGTTTAGAGCACAAAAGGACAGGTTCTACATATGCGGCGTTATCAAGGTTTAGTACCAAAGTAAGAAGGACTAGTTTGTCTCAAGCGACTATGCACAAGAATATCCCTAAAATTCTTATCCCTGCGATATGCCACCAAAGGGGTATCACGAAACAACTCTCTGGTATCAGGATCGGAGTGGAGAATAGGCAGATGACGAAACAGAATTTTTCTCACCGCCAAACAGTGAGGGTGAAAAGTTAAGACAAGTTTGAGTCTGTTAGATGTAGTAGTAGGTTTAGCAGTAAGTGCAACATGACGAGTAACATGACTGATGCGATTAAGGGCATCAGATAAAACTCTTTCAGGATAGTGACGTCGGTGAAAAAAATCGAGCATTTCTTGAGCTCGTTCACGTAAATCATCTTCATCGTGACATATCTGACGTAAGCGTAGAAGTTGAGAGGAGGGAATGGAATCTTTACAGCTGAGAGAGTGAGAAGAGGTGTAAAGAAGGAAACCATGAGCATCAGTAGGTTTATAAAAGACAGAGGTAGTAAGGCCAGTAGGAGTAATATTGACAGTAAGGTCAAGGAAGTTAACTGAAGTGGTAAAAATCTGAGAAGTAAATTGGATGGCAGGATGGAAATTGCCAACATAGTCAATGAATCTATGGAGGTTAACTTCAGACATGTCTGTGACTCCAATACCGTCGTCAATATAACGACGGTAAAACTCAGGTAATGGTCCATCGTAACTTTGAAGCACCAAATGTTCAAAGTGACCCATGAAGAGGCAAGCATAACTCAGGCCCATTTTGGTACCCATAGCAACGCCACTAATTTGATTAAAGAACTGGCCATTGAATTCAAAAGAGTTGAGAGTGAGAACCAATTCTGCAAGGCGAAGAAGAGAACCTGTGCTAAAAGTAAGGTCAGTGCGTCTGTCGAGAAAAAATTGTAGTGCTTTAAGGCCATCAGAGTGTGGAATGGAAGTATAAAGTGAACAAACATCCAGAAGGAAAAGACGGTAAGTATGGTCAGGTGTGAATTAGATGGAATCAAAAGTAGTGATAGCATGGGTGGTGTCCTTCAAAAAAAAACAAAACTTCAAAGCTGAGGCATAAGTGCTAAAAACAGCTGCAATAACCATCATGGAAAATAAAGATTGTGCTAGAGACAAGATAGTGTTATTCAGTGTTGGGAAGTGGGCGTTATCATGTGACCTCACACTACCGTTAAAATCACTGGAGCTGGCAGATTAGTAATCATAACTTAACAGAAAATATCAGGAAATCTGACTCAACCCTACAAATGCAAATGTTATATTGTTTTATCCATATTAGGACCACATGATAGGTTATTCAGAACAATTTCATGTTGGTAAATGGATTAAAAAATCTTTATCTTGCATCAGAAGTTCTGAAAAACAAAATTGAATTTATTTATAAGGTTAGTTTATCTCAGCATATTTGAAATGCAAGCAGTTTTTTTTTCTGCAATGGTTAGCTCTGAAGTGCATGAGTCATGCCATTAATAAATTGAATTTTTGTCAGAACTTTCCAGATTAGTGTTTCAGGCCATTATTGTACACAACTTAATTGTGTTAATATCAAGCCAGTAATCCATTAAGTTCATGAATTTCAGTGTTTCTCTAGAATTGTAGCAATAACTAAACAAAGCCGCAATTATTTATTTGTTCATCATCAAACACTTAGCTGTGCTAGCCATAAATATTGAAGGTTTCTTTCATCATTATCACTATTCATCCTTCACCTGCTGTCCCACCTATGCAATATCATGCTCACTGACTTGCATCCTATACAAAGAAAGCAGCAAGTCATGCTTGGGATTCCAGGAAAGAAAGAGCCAAGACTGGATAACACCAGAAACGCTAAACACCATAGCGAAGAGAAAGGAAATGAAAAGAAAGAAAACAGAAGCTAAGTCTCCCAGGTTAAAGGCAATATATAGTGAACAGTACAGTCAGCTGGACAAGGAAGTAAAACATCAAACCCGTGCTAACAAAAGGACATTTCTGGATGACCTTGCAAGACAGGCAGAAGAGGCAGCACTGAGAAATGAACAAAGCACAGTTTATAAAATAAATAAAGCTATCAGTGGAAAATGAGGTGCAAACAACATAATGTTAGTAAGAGACGAGCAAGGAAATCTCATCACCACAGCACAGGGGCAGAAACAAGATGGGCAGAGCACTTCAGAGAAACACTGAATAAGGAACCACCAGAGACTCAGCTGAATGTTCCTGAGGCTGAAAGTGACAGACGTAAATACAGACATTCCACAAAAAGAAGAAATCATCACAGCTGTCAAAGGGCTAAAAAATGGAAAAGTGCCTGGTCACGACAATCTAAATGCTGAGCTATTCAAGACAGACCCTGAACTAGCAGCAGAACTATTAGAACCACTATTTGCACAAGTCTGGGAAACTGAGACAACACCAACAGAGTGGAATAAATGAATAATTGTCAAATTGCCCAAGAAGGGCGACCTTGCAGACTGCAACAACTGGAGAGGAATTACCCTCCTCTCAGTTCCCAGCAAAATACTAGGCAGGATAATCATCCAGAGAATTTCAAAAGCAGTTGATTATAAACTGAGGAAAGAACAAGCGGGCTTCGGAAAGAACAGAAGATGTGCAGATCATATATTTGCCCTCAGGAACATTATAGAGCAGTGCTCAGAATGGCAGAGACAGCTGTACATTAACTTTGTTGATTTTGAAAAGGCTTTCGACAGCATACACAGGGACAGCCTATGGAAAATTCTGTGGGCTTATGGAATTCCCAGCCGCATTGTTTCCATTATAAAAAGCCTCTATTCTAACTTTACGTGCAGTGTTGGATCGAGTAATGTAACTTTTGAAGTGAAAACAGGAGTACGACAGGGATGCCCCTTATCAACAATATTATTTTTGACAGTCATAGATTGGGTGATGTGCGAGACAACAGAGGGCAGTCCAAGAGGAATTAGATGGACAACGTTTTCTACACTGGAAGATTTGGAATATGCAGATGACATTGCACTACTCGCGCATTCACATCAACACATTCAAGACAAAACCGAAAGACTGAATAAGTATGGCCAGCAGGTTGGCCTGAACATCAATTTGAAGAAGACAGAGGTCATGACACTAAATGTGGGCAATCCTGAGCCAATAACTGTAAGGAACCAGAAGTTAGAACAGACAGACATATTTACTTACCTAGGAAGCATAGTAACACCTGACGGCGGCGGTACAAGCAAGGACATTAACAACAGAATGAATAAAGCGAGAACAGCCTTTGCTGTTCTCAACAACATTCGGAAGTCTTCCCAGTACAGCACAAACACCAAATTAAGACTGTATGAGAGCTGTGTACTTTCTGTGCTTCTCTATGGTGCGGAATGTTGGAGAGTAACAGAGAAGGAAATGTCGAAACTGTCCTCCTTCCACACAATCTGCCTAAGGAAAATTCTCAGAATCTTTTGGCCAAACACCATCAGCAACCAAGAACTACTTATTCGGAGTAACCAGGAGGACATGTACACCATCATAGCTGGCAGACGCTGGAGTTGGGTTGGCCACGTCCTCAGAAGGGACCCTGATACCATCACAAGAACATCTATGCTATGGACCCCCGAGGGAAAGAGAAAGAGAGGCCGACCAAAAACAACTCGGCGGAGAACTGTGGAAGCTGAGATGCAAAGAATGAACCACAGTTGGGGCACTGTACGAAGGATGGCCGCCGACCGAGCAAAGTGGAATCAATTTGTTGCTGCCCTACAAGACGCCACCAGGCATGATGGCCGCTGACTGCTTTGGCGGTTGGCGGTTATGGATCAAAGAAGAAGAAGACTTGCATCCAAGGAAGAAAAAATGAAACAATGCACAGTTTCCAAGCATATTCCTAGGAGGTGACTTAAGAATGTTGAGATAGGCTTCCCATCTTTCGTACTGGAGTGATGTAGATAATGAAAGTAACACACCCCACATGTAACCACTAGGTTACATATCTCAAAGGAAGCTTAACACTTGGACTAATGAGCTTGTAGATCAATAGATTAATATTTCAAGAATGTTACTCGTATTAAATGTCTTTACAACTTGCAGTTTCTGGTCTTGGATTCGGTGTGATTAGTGGAGCTTTCTCTATAGTAAATGTGCTTGCTGATATGTCTGGACCAGGGACCATTGGCATCATGGGGGACTCCAAATACTTTTTTTGGACGTCTGGTAAGCGATAAAATGTTTTGCACGTGAATCCTTCATTTTTGCCACCAATTAATTTTAAAAAATTGTGTTTGATTTTTATTGCCAGTTTTACTTCAAAATCTGTTTTAAAAAAAAAAAGAGAATGTTTACCCTCGTGTAAAACTGGAGATATTTAATATTGGTATGCAAGCCATTTACACATTTTTGTATTGTTGCTAAATTTGTTCCATTAAAGTATTCTTAACTGGAATGAAATATTTTAAGTTCAGGCTTCTGTGTTCTTGATCATGAAGTTGGAATTATTGAACAATATGCAGGTTGGAATTGTTAAAAATATATGGAAAAAAATAACAGAAATAAGGTGTATTCTTAATTTAAACACACACAAAAATAAATCATAGCTTTTTTGCAGAAAGTCTTCTTCGGTTATTACGAAAGACCACAACATAACAAAGGACGTGAAAAATACATAAGGTTTAGCTGAGCATCCAGGATCATGCTGAAGTGATTGTAAGGGAATTTTATTAACTATAAGTTTTATACAGCCTTCTAGGACAGCACGCGACACCTCAAGGGAGCTAACTGATAAGAATTGGTTATGCGAGATGTGAATTAATTTATGCAAATATGATGAAATGTACAATAACTAGGAAATGGGAAGAAGTCGAAATGAAGTGGTCTGCAGTTGGAGGATGCAGTTTTGAACAGATAGCAACATAAACACCTGGGCATGTTTTTTGCATACAATAGAAAAGATTGATTTAGAATTGAAAACAGAAATAGTCTGACTGAAGCAGCATTCAGCATGAAACCTCTTACAGTAGGAAATACAGCCTTGAAATAGGAGCAAAAGATACCATAGTTGGCTTATTGATGATTGCCTTTAAATTGGACATACTAGGTACCAGTTTGATGTGCCATCTGAAGAAGAGTATTTAAATATAAATGGCATAAAAGAAGACAGAAAATATGAATTAAAGTATTCTGGAAATTATAAATCTTAAACTAGAGCGATGAGAAATGTAGAACACCTCTGAGAAAATTACAAAAGGCACAGTAGAAACCTTAATAATAATCACTAAAATAAAAATGCTAAACTTGAAAGAAATATCAATATCAAGAAACTACAATAACAGAATGAAGAATATTACATATAATAAAAGCAAGACCTGGTGTAAAAGTTGTGTACAGCGATAAACCAATGTCAATCAGATAACTGCAGACACACATAAGAACAGGAAGTGAAGCCAGGGATAATACAGGTAGTCCTCGACATTACGATGGGGTTCTGTTCTGACGACTGTTGTAAATCAGAAATGAATATATGAACCGTAAGAATATGTTAACAATTAGCACATCTGGATGCAAAAATATAAATTTGTTTTGTTATTTGTTTAAAAAAAAACGTGTACTCTTTGTTTATAGGGAAGTAATACAGTGTACAACTTATAATATCAAATCACGGTACTGTAATAAGTAATCTTCTTCTTCGTTCACCCTCAAATGTCAACTTGAATAAGTTCAAAGAAAGCAGTGGTCAGCCTGAGGCTGTTGATATCTCCATAGATTTTCTCCAGGAATGGTACTGGCGATGGCTATATGCATTTTCTCTGGTCCTTATATGTTGGGCACCTTTGAAGCAGATGTTCGGCAGTCATTTTATTGGTGCCACAGTCACACTCATCAGTAGTTCCTATCTTTAATTTGTTGAATAGATGGTATCTCAATCTGTTATGACCTGTGCGAAGTCTGAAGATTACCACTTGTTCACTTCTGCTGAGCTGGTAATATGTATCATTTTTTTGATGGCCTGGATGCTCTGCTTCCCACTTGTGCCTGTATCTGCGCTTGATGAAACTCTTGGCCTCCTCATAGGTTATATTTGTGTCAAGTTGAGGAAGCTTTCGCCCTTCCTTTGCCAATCGGTCAGCCTCTTCATTTCCAGGGATGTTTGCAGTGAGAAGGGATCTACTGTATCACGACTTTTTGTATTGCTGACATAGTCTGTGAAGTGTTACTCTTAGGTCATCCAGTTCAGCATTACTTTGACTTTTCAGAGTTGTAATCACTGACAGTGCATCTGAGAAGATAGCTACTGGTCTCTCTGAGCTTTCTTCTGTCATTACAATTTCTGATGCAGTTTTTAAGGCCTCTGCCTCTGCTCTGAAGTTACTTGAAAATTTCCCTGTTGTGACTGCTATCTGTTTTGTGCCATTGCTTAAGCTCAGAAAGACTCCTCCACCCCCATCTTCTGTTGCATTAGTTGCTGATCCATCTGTGTATGCATGGATCCAGGTGTTGCTTGGGTAATGTTTCTCTATATGTTTTGTGGTTAGGACTCTCCTTTCTGTTTCATTTTGGCTGTTCTTTCTCTCAATACCAGGAACATTTCTATCATTTCAGGGAAGCACTGTTGTTTCCAAATTGGTAGCTTGTGTGCAGTACAAATGGGCGTTGCTGTTGATATTGCATTTATGGGGTCTGCTGTCATCTTGGTTTTGACTGTCTCTACAAAGTTGCTTCGCTTCAGTCTTCCCCTTCCAAGTCCATTTATTCTCTGGTACATTTAGTGGTCTATCAGCCTCCTGAATTTCTTGGCTTGTTGCTGGGCTCTGCTATCTCTTCTATCCTCCATAGGCTGGAGGTGAATCTTTCCAACTCTTTAATGGGTGTTGACTTCATGCCCTCTGTTATGATTCTCATTGCTTGGTTTTGGGTTCTGTTAATTTTGTCAAAGTTCGACTTAGCTGCCATTGACCATGCTGCAATGCCATATTCTAAGACAGATCTCACTCGCCCAGTATATAGCTTCGTTAGTACTCTCTCATCTGCTCCCCAACCCGTGCCAGCAAGTTTTTTCATGATTGCCATTCTCTGCTTTGCTCTTGTCCTGTTTCTTTCAATCTGGGTTTTCCAAGTCAAGCGGCGATCAAAGGTAATGTCTAGGTAGTTTGGGTTTTCATCCAGATGTAGATTTTTCTCATTTAGCACCAATTTGGAGCTCTGTGGTTTGTTTGAGAGAGAAAACACTGTGTATGATGTTTTCCCTTCATTTATCTTTACTAGCCATGCCTTGGCCCACTCCTCCAATGATGTTAGGGCTTGCTGCATCCGAATGCTTGCCGTAGTGATATATTCCTCTGAGATCCACAGGGCTAAGTCATCTGCAAAGGAGGCATTGTGGGTTCATCTTGGAATATTCTCTGATGTATCATTAATATATGCGAGGAACAACGTGGGTGACAGGACTCCCCCTTGGGAAACACCCTGCTCCAATACCATCTTCCTACTGGTCTGTCCTTGTAGTTCGACTCTGGCAGTTCTATTCTCAAGATAGTGGCTGATCCATTTGAACATTCTCCCACACACTTCACTTCTTTGCAGCTTGACTTTCAGTCCATCTTTCCACACTTTATCAAATGCTTTTTCTAAGTCCACCCAAAGCACCAGTGTGTGCTTTTTTTCTTGGAAAGCGTCCTCAATTTTCTGAGTTATATAAGTGATCTGATCTTCAGTGGATCTGTGTTTCCTGAATCCTGCTTGCTGTGGGGCTAAGAAATGTTTTTCCTCTAGATGCCACATTAGTCGGGTATTAATTATGTGCTCCATCAATTTTTCAACCCAGTTAAGTAGACTGATAGGTCTGTAGCCATTTGGTTCTGTCTGAACTTTGTCTTTCTTAGGTATTGGAATCAGTATGGCATCTTTCCATGCCTGTGGTACTATTCCTCTTTTCCAGCTGCAGTTTAGGATGGCCAGAAGCTTCTATTTTGCCTTTGTTCCTAGGCCTGTTAGCATTTCATTGGTTATCCCATCTTTTCCAGGTGACTTCTTTTTCTTTAGCGCCCTCATTGCCTCTTCAATTTCTTGCATTGCAGGGTTCGTAGCGACCTTGAAAAACCTTGAAAAACCTGGAAAACGAAAAAAAAAATTCCAGGCCTTGAAAAGCCTGGAAAAATGGCTAACAGCCTTGAATTTCCCGCATCGGACCTTGAAAAAATATTAAAAATCGGAAGTTTTCCATTTTTCGGTTATTGATGGTATTTTTCGTTAAACTTCAGTTACCGCAGAATTTTTACTTCCCTTTGGGCACAAAATCCATTTCCAGACGTTTTCGGCGGTTCGTGTTTTTTGGCGATTTGCGTTTTCGGCGAATTGCGTTAACGATGTGAAGCAGATTTATTTTTAGCGCGCGTGTCTGTTGTTACTCGAAAGCGGTAATTTCCTATTACTCGTGGGTTTTTGCTCCGCAGTGAATATGTGTAGTTATGTCTTGTTTCGTAACAGTTAGGGTTAGATTTAGTATTAAGGTTAGGATTAGGGTTAACGCTAACCCAAATCCAAACCCTAATACTAAACCTAACCCTAACTGCTACGAAAGGACACATAACTACACATATTCACTGCGGAGCAAAAACCCACGACTGGGAAAAAAATGTATTTATAACCTCAGACCTAAGGGCCTTTTATATTTGGATATGCGCCCTAATATAACCGACTAGGTTGAACGGAACGCGCCTCGCCAAAACTTTAAAAAAACAAAACAACAACAACACCAAGAACTTGTCTCTCTACGCATTCATGTTGTATTAAATCGTTCATTTCAACTGAGGTAAGTAATACATTCATTTATAAAACATATTTACATAGGCTAAGTGCGGTTTATAGATAGGCCTACTGTTTTTGCGGCCGTAATTTACAATGTAGGCCAATTTACAGTTATTTTTAACCATGGCCAAAATTAGTGTTTGAATGAAATTTCTTGGTTTACAACTGCTTACGAGAATATGTTTGACACAGTTTGAGATGGTCAAGAATAGAAATTGATGGTGATTCCATATCCTATAGCCTACTCTGTTATCAGACGTGTCCCACTGTTCATTTCACCACATTTTTGGGAAATAAATATATTTTGAATGCTTTTTCATTATATTTATGATGAAGAGACATATCCCGTTCTGCGCTGCAGGGTTATAATTAGGATATGCCTAGGCCTACATGTTTTCAATTCTAGATAACATGAATAACCGCCGATACATGAAAGTGGCGTCACATCTGTCAAATCACTGTAATTAGGATAAATGAAAATTACCAATTTTGTGCATAGGCCTATGTTATTTAAAATTTTAAAAATAATTTTTTTTAATCGAAACAAACAGAAACGATAAAACAAAACAAACCCCAACAAAAAAATCAAACAAAAATAGTAAAGATGGGGAGGGGGTGTGTGTGTGTAAAGGCCTGATGTTTCCAGTTAGATATTTAATAGATTTTCACTTATCATAAGTGTTATAAGGATGTCATCATACCTTCACCCTCCCAATTACTATATATTAACTTTTGTTCTAGTTAAATATTGTATGACTATATTATTCATGCGTTTAGAACTTTGACTTGGTAAATATACATAGCTTAGGCCTATTTATAAGTTATTTGTGTGTTCCATTTTTTGTTTGTTTTTTAAACAGAAAAGAACACAACCCTAAGGAGCAGTTTTTCCCTCAGAAACATCAAAACTATCTAACACTATTCCCTCGGACACGTCAAAAACATATAACACTATTAGGAGACCTACAGATGTGACATCATTTGTGACCAAGGAAGAAACTCTCAGAGCTGAGATTATTTGGACTCTTTTTTCAGTGAAAAGTCACCATAGTTTTAATTCAAATTTTATACGCAACAAGGGACATATTCTCTTCTGTGGTAGTTTTTATTCAGCCTTCAGCTTTATTTCAAGACCTGAAATTCAGATTGGTGCATTTGGAACAGTAGCTGAAAATAGGAAGCATTTTCCTGTAGCACTGAAGAAAAAACAACTCAAATTGAAAAAGACAAATCATCCTGTGTTTTGTGCGAACGAACTTTACAGAAGATAAGGTATGCCGACAGTCACCTAACATGATATGAAAAGATTTAACCTTATATCTACTGTTCACTCCAATGATAATATAAACAAGGCAGAAAGACAAATTCTTTAGGGCAGAACAATTCAGAAGCCTTTGCTTGCAGAAAAATACAGCAAAAGTATGGGAGGTGTCGACTACTTCAGCCAACTAGGTGCAAGCTACCCCTACCCACACATATCCTATTTTTATATAATTTCTTAGTTGAAACTGCCCTGCTGGTCAATGGGCACATAACCTACAACACTGCCAACTCTACAAAAAAAAGATCAAAGCAAAGATCAGGATGTCAGTATGACTCTTATTGAACCTGCTATTCTTCGACGTAATGTGACACCTTCAAAACCACAGGTCACAACAACACGACTTACTGAGCACCACTTCATTGATAAATTTGAAAGGACAAGGTACAAACCAGACTGTAAAGTGTGTAAGGCTGCAGGGAACAGAAGCCAGACTTGCATGTACTGCCCAGATTGCAATGTACCTCTATGCCTGATATTCTGCTTCAAGTTATACCATACAGTCAAGGATTATCAACGATCCAGACAAAGTCTCTTGCAGAGGCCTACAGCTACAACTTCAACCCCAGTTAATAAAGGAAGCAGCTCAGATTCCAACTAGAGGTACGTAGCTACTCAAACATTTACAAAAGCTCATTGTCAGATGCCACAGACGCAGAATACATTCAAAAAAGACAAACACGAAAAATAGTTTTTTTTGCATTTTATTCACAATTTTATTAGCCTTTTATGTTGATATACGTTAATCATTAAATCAATATGTCAATCAAGCTTATTTTATTCATTGACATCCATGTCACTAACATTTTATTGCGCTGACGTTGAACAAATTCGCTAAAAACTGGGAAAAGATGTCTGTTTTTCAATCTTTTATGAATTTAAAAAAAAATTTTCTTTTTAAAGAAATCTGCAAACACCCTTGGTAATGGGAGACGGTAATGCTCCGGATTGCTGGTCAGCAAAGTGATAATTATATCTGAGAAAATTAGATGAGGAAAATATTAGAGTTTCCCATCCTTGAAAATCACGTGCTGGACCTGGAAAAACCTGGAAAAAGCCTGGAAAATGCTTGAAGAAATTTGCTATGAACCCTGTTCTTTTTCTTTAGCGCCCTCATTGCCTCTGGGTAAAATGCATGTGAGAATAAATGAAATCAGTATAAAAGACGAGAGAAAGGAAGGGCAGAATGTCAGATGGGCCTGCGTGCCCAATTCTCAACCCATTGAAAATAAAGTAAGTTCGTTCGTTCGTTCCATTTCTTCCATTGTTAACTTTGCCATCATGTGTTCTTCTGGTGCAAGTTTTTTGTTGTCATGACTCCTTTGTTCATCAATGATGGCCTTTCTTCTGTCTATCGGGACATCAATGTGGTTTGCACTAGCATAGTGTTCCATGAGTGCATTTGCAGCTTTTTTTCCCCAAGAGTATATTTTCACCTTGTTTGATTGTGATATGATTTTTGTAAGGTTCTTCGTTGTTCAAAGCTCTAACTAGTTTCCACAGTTTGTTCCCTTCTTTATTATCTAGGTTGAGATTTTATGTTATTTGCTTCCAGCAGTCTCTTGTTGTTTGATTTAATGTTCTTTTGTATTTTGCAGTGGTTGCTTTGAGCAAGATGTTTGCTTCAGTTGTTTGTTCTGTTTCTGCCGTGTCTCTGGCTTCTGTTATCTCATCTTCAAGTTTTTGCAGTTCTTCAGTCCAGTATGGTTTGTAGTTCTTTCTTGCCCCTCTCGGAATGGTCTCAATAGCTGCTTGAAGTATTGCTCTATTAAAGCTTTCAACCATATTTTTCATTCTGTTGTTTTGTGTGCTGATGGTCTCACAAAGACTCAGTCAGCACTGCAAAACTGTCCCAGTCAGCTCTTATGTAATTCCATCGGGGCAATGGTTTTACTTCATGGGGAACATACTCCATATTAACCACTAGCTTTATTGGTCTGTGGTCGCTGCCTGCTAGCTGGCCAAGTACCTGTTGGTCAATTTTGTGAAGGATGTCCCCTGTGGCGAAGGCTAGGTCTGGAGTGGAAGTGGTGGGCCATCTTCTAGAGTAGAAACTGGGTTTATCATCTGGCCTGTTGATAAGGTGAAGGTTTGTGTCTATCTCCCAGTCCTCCACTTCCTCTCCTCTACTGTCTGTAACCGGATATCCCCATCTTTCCGAGTGGCTGTTGATGTCTCCAGACCACTATGCAGTTTGAGCTCTTTATTTCCATAATTGCTAGTGACAGGTCTTTGCTCGGTGGGCCATACAAATTGTAGATACGCATGTTCGTGTCCTTTATTTTAATGTCAACCCCTAAACTTTCTGACTGGTCATTGAAGTTCACGGATACCTCGCTACTTGGTATTGAGTTTCGGGTAAGTAATAGCACACCTCCTTTATGTCCTTCTCGATCGAGTCGGAAAGCCTGGTATCCTCTTATTGAGAATCTGTGGTTGCTGTTGAGGTGTGTTTCTTGCATACAAGCCACATCGATTTGATCCTCATGAAGGCAGTTTTTCAGGGAGACTTTTTTGTTAAGAACTCCTTCTGCATTCCACTGCAGAATGTTGAGTGTTTGGTCAATAGCTTTTACCCTTTCCCTCTGTACCTTGACTCCACAATTCAGGGGAAGGTGACTGTGGTAAAGTGGGATGTTATAAATATTTATAGAGGACTTAGTGTACTGACTGAGATCAGCTGTGAAGGTATCTATATCTAATAAGAGTAGTGTATTATAGATAACCTTACTTACTGCCACATATGTATACTCAGTCAGAATTATTCTGGAATAGTGTGATGACTACGTTATATGTCTAGGGTATGTGTATGATGAAGTGTAAGTCATAATAACAACAGACAGATAAACAATTTAATTTATTCCACCACACTTAACAACACTGTGACACTCACATACATATAACACTCTAAGAGGATATCTTAAAGGAGTCACTGATAACTTTTCAAATAACAATATGTATTCAGTGCTGTCATGAATGTATATGTGTCCTGATTCAAATACAAAGGGAACCAGGAATCACAATCAATTTTAATTACAAGTTATATGTACAGAATTTATTAATATGATTCTTGTAGTGACATATATTATAAATGGTATCCTATGTGTGTCAGTTGTGTAGTGGTAATATGAGGTAATACTGGTTTTGTTTTGTTCAAGCTCTGTTGGTATTTGTCATCATGACTTCAATAGTTTGTTTCTATGGGAACTAGTATTGGAGGTGTTCTCAGTTCCTGGTATTAAAACAATTTAATTCCCCTCTTAATTTTAGTTTATATTGTCATTGTAAGATGGGGTACATAATGTTGAGCTCCATGGCCACACTCTCTTATCTTGCGTGATGACTGCAGTAAAGGACTCCTCTGCTCGATAACTGTACTGAGTTCTGGAGCCACCCCACTGGTTGTTATATTGACCAAGGAGTATGCTGTCCACTTCTGGCTTCAGCAAAGCTCTGACCAGGTGCTGCTCAATAACTTTAAGACCACGGTCCCTGAAACAAGAAGGTTGTACCTTCTACGTCAGAACTAATTTACACTCTAGTTCTACACTGAGCACAATACATCACAAACATTGAGTTCAGAGCGTTAGGCCAACTGTCAGCTTCATCTGAAATACCTTATACCAGTATTTCCCTCCCTAATGGTTACTACGCCTCTGCAATTCCAGCATTATTTCTTTCTAGTTAATAATCTAGGTGTCAGTGTACTGTTTGGCCATTCCATGCAGTTTTACTTTCCTCCGACACCTTCTGTTCAGGCTGGAGCACTATAGGCTTTACATCATGTTCGCTACTGAACCACACATATATACAGATATAAATTATCAATTTACATTCAATTTTCATTAAAAGATATTGAATAGTTCAAGCTTACCACAATTCATGGAAATAATAATAAACAGTTTCGTTGACTGGCAATGAATATAGCACAACTCCGATCTGCCGATGTCCCAGGCTTTATTTTATAAAAAATATACACTGGTGCTCAACGCACTGCTTCTTAGTAGGTTTATTACAAGATGTGGCAATGAACAGACGCTCTGAATGGTGTATATTCGCAGCTCTACCCAATCACACCACGTCTACACATCTTTTCAAAAAAGTACCCCTTTCTCACGTTTCCCCTGACAACACACGATAGTATTTATAGTCCGACCAATCGTGTTTAGTCTTTCATTTGTTGCGCTCCAATCACATAGGAGTTAACATGGTAGGCTATTTCCGTACGTAATGTTTTTTTAAACACGTTATAAAAAAATTTTATGAGCAGAAATGATTTCATGCTGTCAGGCACCCCCACTATTTTATTTTGGCCATAACTTGGTAATTCCTAGACTATTTGCGTAACGTTTTACATATTCTTTGTCAGCAAACCCTAAGGAACCCAAATATACGAATTTAAGGGAGCTAGGTGGCTGCGTTCAAAATGTGCATTTTCTACCACCTCCTGTTTACTTCACTCCCCATGTGGTGTCTGGGTACTGTCATGTTTTCAAACGTAAACCCATCTAATGTCATCTTTCCCAATAAGCGTTTTTCAGGATTTTAAAACCTAACTCTGGGAAGGGTAGTGAATTTTATCACTGTCGAATTGAAATAAAGTTAGTGCATGTGGCCTTACACGCGTGATGGCAGCAATTGTGTATCGCGCGACGCGGGTTTAGTGTTGCACGTGTCCCTGCTTTTCTGCCTCTCCCTTCTCGCTATCCTTTAGTCCATCTGTCTTTTAGTTACACCGTGTATAAAATGGAATGAATGAAATATTAAATTTAGGTCATTGATCAGCTTGCGTATCTCAAGGTTTTTTCCAAGAAATATAGTACACGTTTCATTGAAGAAAGCGGGTAATAATACAGTAGGCTTTTACTATCAACGTGAAAGCGTTACAATTTGCAGACGAAGTAGAAAACAAGGGGGATTTCGAGTACAGTCCTTGTGACAGCACTGTTCTTTACCATTCTTCTTTCCTTTTATTAAATTTATTTGTTAGGCGTTGCATTTACGTTTTAATTTATATATGGGGATTAGAATAATTCACGACATCTCCCCTCTTAAAACAGACATTATATGTCAGTCCTTTATTCTATATACACATAGAGAAATTTATTATTATTTCTGGGGTTTACGGTGATTCTCATCACACGGATGGCGGCTTAAAAAATCCGCTCCCAAATTTGTTTTTCCAGATATATACTCAATGCTAAAATTATAGGGAGCCAAAAGCAAGGACCATCGGAGTAACCTAGAGTTCTCATGCCTAGCCTGGGCTAGAAACGATAAAGGTTTGTGATCCGTTTGCAACTTAAATGCCTTCCCATACAGATAAATATTGAATTTCTTTATTGCCCATATTACTGCAAGACATTCTTTTTCGCTAGTTGAGTAGTTGATTTCAGCTTTATTCAATTTTCTGCTAGCATATGCCACTGGGCTTAATTCCCCATCCAATGCATCTGATTTCTGTAGTAGAGTTGCACCTAGCCCAATATTACTGGCATCCGTCCTTACTATGAATTCTTGACTTAAAGTCAGGTAATTTCAAAATGGGTTTACTTGTGAGCTTTTCCTTCAATTCTTGGTAAGTCATTTCACATTGTGGTGTCCATGTAATGCGATCTGGATGTCCTTTACGTGTCAAATCAGTTAACGGTGCACATATGGAATTAAAGTTTTTGATATACTTCTGGTAGAAACCACATAATGAGACAAAGGATCTCACGTCCTTCTTGGTTTGTGGTCTCGGGGCTTTCTTTAGTTTCTCTAAATTCTTTGGGTCAGGGGTCATGTTTCCCTGATAAACTGTGTGTCCCAAAAATTCCAATTCTTTACATCCAACGCAACATTTGGTTGGTCGGGCTGTTAAATTTGCTTCCCTAAGTCGATCAAACAGCATCTTCAGAGAGTCAATGTGTTCCTCAAATGTTTCTGTTGCTATAAGGATATCATCCATGAAATTTGTTATACATGGATTATTCAGAGGGTCCAATAATTTTCTCATCATTCTAGAGAAGACACTAGGCGCATTCTTCAATCCAAATGGCAATCTATTAAACTCATAGTGTCCTTCTGAGGTACTAAAAGCTAGGTATGGTCTAACCTCAGGCTTTACTGGAATCTGATAGTATCCTTTACTCAGATCCACTTTTGAGAAATATTTAGCCTTATTTAGTCTGGCAAACAGCTGATTTGTATCCGGCAATGGATCCACCTGTCCTTCTGTAATAGCATTCAGTCTCCTGTAATCTATACAGAGTCTATGTTCTCCAGAGGGCTTCCTTAAGAGTACAACACCTGAACTATATGAGGATTCACTGTGCGAAATAATTCCTTCCTTCAACAGATAGTCTATCTCTTCCTTCAAAGCTTTCTCCTTAGCAAACGGAATCGAATATGGTTTCATACAGACAGGTGTGGGGTCTATCAGTTTCATATCATATTCCAATAGGTTTGTATGCCCTGGTCGGTCTGTTAACACCTCTGCATGATTATTTAGAACCTGTTGCACTCTCTCTTTCTGAGTTTTTGTTAAATGTGTACTGATTTTCACCTGTGCTGCTGTCTCACAGGGGTGTAATGGATATTCAGATGATGAAAGTGGTTCCTTTTTCATCTCCATGGCGATGGACAAGGTCAACAAGTGTGTCTCTTCCTGATGTTCTCTTTCCAAATATTTCTTCAGGAGATTCACATGATAGATTTTTTCTTTCCCCTTCTTATCTATCTTATAATTTGTTCTAGACACCTTCTCTAAAACTGTATATTGACCTTGCCATCCAATCTGTAACTTGTTCTGACTCCCGGGGAGAAGAAGCAGTACCTTCTCTCCCACAGCCAAATCTCTGTCTTTCGCCTTCCTGTTATAATAGGCAGCATGTTTCTTCCTGGCTTGTTTCAAATTTTCATTGGCAAGTTTCCAGCCAGTTTTTAAACGAGTGGTCAGCTCATTCACATATTGGTATGAAGATGTAATGTTTTCCTCTGCCTTTTCATCAGTCCACGTTCTTAACAAAGCTACATATGGACCTTTAATTGTGTGGACCTATTTGTCCATGCACCGGTATGGTCTCTTCCACTCGAAGCTCTATAGTGATGATTTTTCTTCCCAGAATTATCATGCATAAAACGACCGCTACCAATTTTTCTTTTGGGGCTTTCTCCCCACTTAAAATTCTTGATGAGAGATTTCCTCTCTACATCCTCTTCCTCCCGTTTGGTCAAGTCCGATTGAGGGATTTTCGGCTTATCCTGGGGTAAGACATCTTTTTGCACTCTTCGCATAGTGGCCATTGTAAAACAGTTAAGTGAAGCTTGTCCGTGAAAAGGGGCTTCCCATTCCATTTGGTCCACTTTATCAAATCTATTTTTCTTTTTATTATCAGGCCTAATTTTGCCCCATGGCGTGTCCAGGTCCTGATCAATGTTCCCACTTGTGGGTGTTCCCTCATGTGCTATGCTACACCTTTCTACAAAATTCTCAATGTCCCATCTTGCTTTGGGCCAATAATAATTGTGAGCCACCTTTTGGATGATGGTACCTATTTTCTCATGGTCCCCATCTGGTTTCACATGTAGGCTCCTTATTAAGTCTGCCCTATATCTTTTAGGAAGTACCAGCTGTCCCTGACCTTTGGATCTAGCTCCAGTCTTCCTATACATCAACTTGTTTTTCATGTAAAAATCTCCCTTGCCTGGAGTTGTATGACAAGTTGACAATTTCCTGAAACAAGGCTTGAGTGTTTTATCCCCAGCCTGTGCCTTCCTCATCTCTTCTGGAGTGGTATCCAACATAATATCCTCCTCCTTTCTTGAGGTCGACCTGACCTGAAGGGTGGCCATATACACAGGTTTCCTTCTGCAACGGTCAGTGTCATGATTGTCCATCTGACAATTTTTACACCACCTTTTCCCTTGGTTGAAAGATTTTCTTTCATCATATTTCCTTTCATCGAATTGTGGGAATTTATTTTTATTTTCATACCGTGGCCTATCAAACTGGTGCTTACCTTTGTTTTGATCCCTAGGATCAAATTTATTAAAGTTCTGTGGTGCCCTAAAGTTATCCACTTGTTTCTTTTTATTACCTGTTACCTCTGCTTGAGCTGCTTGATACCTTTCAGCAACATTTAGCAACTCACCCAGCCTCTCTGCACCTTGTTCCATGAGAAACTTTCTCAGGTCTGGAGCCATGGACTCTCTTAATTGCTCTATAAGGACCATTTCCTTAAGATCTTGGGTTTTCCCCAGAGAAGTCCATTTCTCCAAGTATGTCTCTATTCGTGCAGAGAACTGGTGATAGGTTTCACCTGACAGTAGTTTAGCATTCCTAAATTTTTTCCTATAAAATTCTGCATTCTTTTCATATCTTAACAAAAGAGCCTGCTTTAGCATGTCATAATTTTCCTGATCACTTCTGCTCATTTTTGCAAAAACTTCATAAGCTGCCCCACGAAGTCCCTGAGATAACTTTAAGCTCCACCTTTCTCTCTCTAACCCATATGTGGTAGCTAATAGTTCATACCTATTTAGATAGCTCTCTATATCATCGTCTTTCTCAACAAAATGATCTAAATGAAAATTCATAGCTGAGTTTGAGGCTCCTTGGCTAGCAGTGGCATCAGAGGCAAAGGGACTGGCACCATTTTCAGGAGCATGGCCTTGAAACTCAAACTCCCTTAGTCGTAACTCATGTTCCCTTTTTAATCTCTTCTCCTCCTTTTCTGCTTCCCTCTCTGCAGCTAATCGCTTGTCTTCCCTTTCTGCAGCCTGTCTTCTTTCCTCGGCTTCCCTTTCTGCAGCTAATCTTTTGTCTTCTCTTTCTGCTTCCAATGCTTTAGCCTCTTTGTCAGCCTCAATCTGCAACCTCTTAGCCTCAGCCTCAATCTGCAACCTCTTAGCCTCAGCCTCAATCTGCAACCTCTTAATCTCTTTTTCAGCTTCTAACTTTCTTTCGGCCTCTTTTTCTAATCTTCTTTCTTCTCGTTCAATATATTTGTCACATTCAGCAGTGACATAAGAAATCATAATTTGCCCGTCCAATCCTAACTCTTTCGCAGTCTGTACAGCAGCAGATCGAAATTTTGCCAGGTCGGCCATTGTCTAACAGATAAATGTCTAAACAATTTTATCTATGACTAATTAACTTAAGACAACACAGGCACTGTGAGCTCAACCTTATTTATTTTCACCCAAGGATACCTTTTAATTCTTATTATTCCCTGAAGTGAGTTACCCCCAATATTTGTAATAGGGAAAGATTCAAAATCCCGAGGGCGAGACCCCAATATATGTGGTAAAGTGGGATGTTATAAATATTTATAGAGGACTTAGTGTACTGACTGAGATCAGCTGTGAAGGTATCTATATCTAATAAGAGTAGTGTATTATAGATAACCTTACTTACTGCCACATATGTATACTCAGTCAGAATTATTCTGGAATAGTGTGATGACTACGTTATATGTCTAGGGTATGTGTATGATGAAGTGTAAGTCATAATAACAACAGACAGATAAACAATTTAATTTATTCCACCACACTTAACAACACTGTGACACTCACATACATATAACACTCTAAGAGGATATCTTAAAGGAGTCACTGATAACTTTTCAAATAACAATATGTATTCAGTGCTGTCATGAATGTATATGTGTCCTGATTCAAATACAAAGGGAACCAGGAATCACAATCAATTTTAATTACAAGTTATATGTACAGCATTTATTAATATGATTCTTGTAGTGACATATATTATAAATGGTATCCTATGTGTGTCAGTTGTGTAGTGGTAATATGAGGTAATACTGGTTTTGTTTTGTTCAAGCTCTGTTGGTATTTGTCATCATGACTTCAATAGTTTGTTTCTATGGGAACTAGTATTGGAGGTGTTCTCAGTTCCTGGTATTAAAACAATTTAATTCCCCTCTTAATTTTAGTTTATATTGTCATTGTAAGATGGGGTACATAATGTTGAGCTCCATGGCCACACTCTCTTATCTTGCGTGATGACTGCAGTAAAGGACTCCTCTGCTCGATAACTGTACTGAGTTCTGGAGCCACCCCACTGGTTGTTATATTGACCAAGGAGTATGCTGTCCACTTCTGGCTTCAGCAAAGCTCTGACCAGGTGCTGCTCAATAACTTTAAGACCACGGTCCCTGAAACAAGAAGGTTGTACCTTCTACGTCAGAACTAATTTACACTCTAGTTCTACACTGAGCACAATACATCACAAACATTGAGTTCAGAGCGTTAGGCCAACTGTCAGCTTCATCTGAAATACCTTATACCAGTATTTCCCTCCCTAATGGTTACTACGCCTCTGCAATTCCAGCATTATTTCTTTCTAGTTAATAATCTAGGTGTCAGTGTACTGTTTGGCCATTCCATGCAGTTTTACTTTCCTCCGACACCTTCTGTTCAGGCTGGAGCACTATAGGCTTTACATCATGTTCGCTACTGAACCACACATATATACAGATATAAATTATCAATTTACATTCAATTTTCATTAAAAGATATTGAATATTTCAAGCTTACCACAATTCATGGAAATAATAATAAACAGTTTCGTTGACTGGCAATGAATATAGCACAACTCCGATCTGCCGATGTCCCAGGCTTTATTTTATAAAAAATATACACTGGTGCTCAACGCACTGCTTCTTAGTAGGTTTATTACAAGATGTGGCAATGAACAGACGCTCTGAATGGTGTATATTCGCAGCTCTACCCAATCACACCACGTCTACACATCTTTTCAAAAAAGTACCCCTTTCTCACGTTTCCCCTGACAACACACGATAGTATTTATAGTCCGACCAATCGTGTTTAGTCTTTCATTTGTTGCGCTCCAATCACATAGGAGTTAACATGGTAGGCTATTTCCGTACGTAATGTTTTTTTTAAACACGTTATAAAAAAATTTTATGAGCAGAAATGATTTCATGCTGTCAGGCACCCCCACTATTTTATTTTGGCCATAACTTGGTAATTCCTAGACTATTTGCGTAACATTTTACATATTCTTTGTCAGCAAACCCTAAGGAACCCAAATATACGAATTTAAGGGAGCTAGGTGGCTGCGTTCAAAATGTGCATTTTCTACCACCTCCTGTTTACTTCACTCCCCATGTGGTGTCTGGGTACTGTCATGTTTTCAAACGTAAACCCATCTAATGTCATCTTTCCCAATAAGCATTTTTCAGGATTTTAAAACCTAACTCTGGGAAGGGTAGTGAATTTTATCACTGTCGAATTGAAATAAAGTTAGTGCATGTGGCCTTACACGCGTGATGGCAGCAATTGTGTATCGCGCGACGCGGGTTTAGTGTTGCACGTGTCCCTGCTTTTCTGCCTCTCCCTTCTCGCTATCCTTTAGTCCATCTGTCTTTTAGTTACACCGTGTATAAAATGGAATGAATGAAATATTAAATTTAGGTCATTGATCAGCTTGCGTATCTCAAGGTTTTTTCCAAGAAATATAGTACACGTTTCATTGAAGAAATCGGGTAATAATACAGTAGGCTTTTACTATCAACGTGAAAGCGTTACAATTTGCAGACGAAGTAGAAAACAAGGGGGATTTCGAGTACAGTCCTTGTGACAGCACTGTTCTTTACCATTCTTCTTTCCTTTTATTAAATTTATTTGTTAGGCGTTGCATTTACGTTTTAATTTATATATGGGGATTAGAATAATTCACGACAGTGACCACCAGTAGTATTGGTTGGACCCCTTTGAGGCAGGGTGTCCGGCACTCTCGCCGCCTGGTGGGACTCCACGGGACGAGCACCACTCTGCTTAAATTGTATTCATGACATCTTCATTAAGCGAAGTACGTTGCACTGTTTCGTTAAGCATGTAGCCCAGTGCATCCAATTTCAACAGGCGTTTCTGTAGGGTTGCGTTCCTTAGCCCGTGACTGTCCCCAGCCTACCTGCAAGTCAGCAGATGGTTTAAAATCAGAGTTTTTCCTTCTCCTAGATGAACTGCCTTCCAAGGCATGCGAGCTTCATCTACCCGGAATTAGTCATCAGAGGTGTCTCTCCTAGGAAAGCTGTCTTTCCGGACTAACGTGTCTTTCCTACCCGGGTTTGCATGAAGTTCTCCTTGTCTTAGGTGGATTGTCAACCAAGACTATAGTGCTCCTCCTGCACTGATTTTTTGCAGGGTTTACTCCCTGGCTTTAGAGGATAGACGACAAACAGTGAAGAATGAGGCAAGAAAGTATTTAACCCATGAAGTGGGGGTGGATTGGTGCAGACCAGAGCATGTACCACTCGCCGGTGGGTTCTGCATCTACACCTATAGTGTTCCACCTGCTCCTCAGCCCATTTAGTCTGGCCCCTCACCCAGGACCTCTCCGGCTTGGGTGACCCTGCCAGGAGTAAAATTCTCGCCGGCATAGCTCCCGGGATCATTGGGGCACTCAAGCTCTCCAACCAACTGCAAGGTAGGCTTACATGTGGAGAAGTAATAAGTAATGAAACATAAGTGTACAGTACTTCTAGGATGATGGTCGTAAATACGAGTTGTCGTAAGTAACATACTTCATAAGTCAAGGACAATTTGTAGAATCCAGCACAAATAAAGAAAGCACAAAGAGAAAAATACAAAACCAAAAACAGTTAGAAATGAGACCAAGCAACAACAACAAAATGAAGAAACATCAGCAAAGGAAAAATGATAATGAAAAGAAGTAACCGACAAACTAAACAAAAGGAGAAATTCACTGATAAAGTAAGCGGTGACCCCACGTGTAGAAATAAAGGAAATGAACCTAGGCATTCTATCCTTTAAAAATAAGGTAATTCGCCAAAGAAAAATTAGTCCTGGCATCAGTAATATATAAGTTGATAATAGTGACCTGAATATCAGATGTTCCAAAATGGTCAGGACCATTAAAGTGGGCATCAACAGGCTTAATTAAGAGCCCTGTGAGAAGTGTCCGTCAAATGTTCTCAAAACCTATCAGATAATCATTCACATGCCTAATTCTCCAGTAAAAGTAATGCCACAGCTTTCATTACTAGTACTGTAGATGAGAATCCTGGATTAACAAGCAGAGGCCTCCTTACTAACAAAGATGCCTTTCAGAAATGAAATAGTTTGTGTCTGGGACACAAGTGTGATACCTTTGGCAATGTCAAGCCTATTGTTGGTGCCCCTGTTGCAAGGACCTCTGTGTGTTGTCTTCTCTTACTCCCCCCCCACATTACTTCAGTTACCCCCTGTCTGGTTAATGAACTCATGGCAGACTCCACATCATCAAGAGCAAGTAGAAATATTACTGTTAGTTAGACCAGTGGTTCTCAATGTGGCCATATGGCGTGACAGGGGGCCATGGCATATTTATAGGTGGCCACAGTAAGTGACATATTTCTGGTAAAATACCTTTTTTTCTAGCTAACAGTGACAATGAGGGGAGCCACAGAGAGGTAAATAAGCCTCATTATGGGGCCATGAGCAAAAATAGGTTAAGAACCCCTGAGTTAGACAAATAGAGTATACTGTTATTGGGCAAATAATCTCGGTGACCCCTGTTAGTACGAAAGGTAAAATATAACAGAAAAAAAGCTCAGAATATAATTCTTGGACTTCTTATTTGATTATTCCCCAGCCTTCCTGACACTCTGCTTCATTTTGCTGCACACTGTGTGGGGTGTGGTTTTCTTTGCTGCTTTGGACAAGAAAAATTACATTATTGTTGGGTGTGTAATTGTGTCACACATGGTAGTTTCTGCCTTGGTAAGTTGTCTAACATACTTTAAAAAAAAAAAAATTTTTTTTCTCGTTTTGGCTAAGTGCATTCCGTTCAGTCTAGTCACTTATATTAGGGTGCATGTCAAAATATAAAAAACCTTTAGGTTTGATGAATTTGTCTAAAATATATTAGCACGCATCTTTAATATATTTACATATATGAACAAATATCTGCATGAAGATCTATTAAGAAAAAAAAAGGATCATGTGACTATTTCTCTTCTGAAGCAGTGCCTATTACCCTTGACATGTTTGGTGGTATTATTATAATCATCATGACATTTCTTTCTCAAGTTAATGCTGGCGATTGGAAATCTCTATTCCACACGTTCGAGCCCATCTAGTACATTGTAGTTCATTGAGAATGTCCATGCTTTTCTGTGTAGGTTCTGCTGGAGTCCTTTCCATGTCTCCTGTATAACAGGATCTAATTCTCTTCTCTCTGCTTTTTTTTTTTAATGAAGGGGTCTTTCTCTATTTCTTTTAAACTGAGGGTTCAAGAACAGTGACTGTCCTGTGATGCCAACTGATCAAATTATCTATGTCTTTTTCAACTAGTATTCATCTGATTCTTTCATTAGTTTCACATAAAGCAGTGCTTCTTAAATAGGGGGTGCAAGACTTACCTTCTGGGGCTGCGAGACTTACTTGGGGGGGGTGTCGTGACATGCCAGATATTTTAGAACGCGAATCATCATAAACAATAAATAATACACAGAACTCAAATGTTTTTGTACGAGATAGAACGTTGACAATGTGAATTAGATACCAAACCTTAGTCACATTTTGTAAATAACATTTTCTCAAAATAAACTTTTATCTGTTTTAAGCATTTCTGACATTGTTTTGCGAGCTAGAACATAAAGTGGTCTGAGGCTTTTTGAGATGCTGTGAAGCGGCGCAAGTCTTCTTAAGATATTGTAAAGGGGTGCGGGACATCTAAAAGGTTAAGAAACACTGGCATAAAGTGTTTGAGGACAGGCTTCCCTCAGCTGGACCTGCAGCCTCATATTCCTTAAGGAATAAAAAAAGAACAGGAGGAGAAGAGGAAAAACTGTAGTGGAAAGTTCATATGATTCAGTTTAATTGTATTTTGATGTTATATTGTTAAGAGAACGTAGCAGCTGTTAGGATGACTTTGAACTTCAAGATTATCTGAGCATTCTTTCATCACATCTTCCTTATACTAACAATATACCTGTCAGCAAGACATTCAGTGAGAGCCGTGATAGTGCAGTGGTTAGTGCACTGGCTTCCTAGCTCGGTGGTCCATGGTTCGATCCCCAATTGAGGTTGGATTTTTTAGACCACAAACGGCTCTGGGGTCGACCCAGCCTCAAGAATTGGGTACCAGAGCAACTCTGGGAAGGTTAAGGCGGCCGGTGTGATGCTGACCACATCACCCCTAGTGTGCCGATGGTCAAGGAAATATGAGCGTAACACCATATTCCCAATATGCCTCAATGGGTGTGTAACGGGATCCTTTACCTTTTTTTAAGACATTCAGTGCTCCTACTTGTTTATCATGTGTCCAAAAATATGCAGTTTTCATTTTCTTCATCAACCAGTGCTGGGGAATACGTCGTCGACTATTAATCATACTGTTACGTTAATATAATCTCTACAATTTCATCCGTCTCTCCAGGATTGTCCTCCATTTATTTTGTTTCATTTTCTTGTCTCCATGCATTCCTTTGTCTTCCCCACGATGACAAAATTCATATTCGCTTGTTCATTTCTCCAGGCTTTTTATTTTTCCCATCTCAATGTTCTTACGTATTGTATATCATTAGAAGCAATCCACACTTTTTCTGTGCCATAGCTTAACTTAGAGCTGAGTTTTTGCACAATAATCTAAACTTCAGTACGTTGCCATTCCAAGTGCACACCCAGAAACGTTGCACAGTTTAAGGGAAAGAACTTAACAGAAATTTAACAACAGTTAAAGCAGTGTTATCTTCTCTTTGTTGAGTGTACCGTTGCCATTTATTAATTGTCCACTCTAAGACTAATAAGTATATTATTCAGAAATTGGAATCATTTGATTCAGTGTTTATTCCAGTATGTTATCTGTATTGACAACATTTGTCTTGGGGGTTCATGATTCTTTATTTCTTGGGATTCAGCATAGAAATGAAACAAAACCTTAGCTTTTCCCTTCCTTTCATCTTGCTTGGAGCCATAGCCTTCATATTAATATTCCAGGAACCTGTTGATTCAAGAGTCCCTCATAACTATGAGCCATAATTAATTACTGTGAGATTAACTCCAGAGAGTTCTAAGAACTACCTTTCTTTCTTTCTTTATTTGTTAGAGTGATGTACCTCATTTATGTCCCCACTCGTTCATTTATTATAGCCTACATGCCACACTGTTACGGTATATGATATTAACGCCGTCTGCTAAAGGTTATCAGACGTGCAATTGTAAAAGGTTAAGGCATTTAATATATTGCGATAGATGTTTCAATTACTGAACGCTCCATACACGATCGATCATGACGTGTATAGCGTTGTTTAGGACACAGTCGGTAACTAAGAAACGCTACCCTTTGTTACTTGACCGCCAAGCTGAATAGCTGCGTTTTTCTAACCTTCCAATTCAATGGCATGATATAGCCATTTATATATGCATTTTTTGATGGATCAGGGTCAGTCCTAGAACTCTATATGAGAGGGAAATTTATGGAGGTTAGTATTTAACTAGAATTCTCAGAAGGAGAAGAATAATCGTCAAATTCATATGAAATATTCAGACTCGCAGTCTCACTGTCAGCAGGTAGCCATGTCTAGCTGCGCGTGCATATAGCTGTGATGTTCTGACGACAATACTGCATTGTATCCTTAAATGGACATTGACACATAAACCAGCAGTCTACGTTATTGATTAATTTATGCATGACTTATATGGACTTATGCTCTACTCCTATTGAAATGATCATCCTGTGTGTACAACTGTGGATTAAATGTACGGACTCAATGAAATGACTTATCAAATCAATCGTATTCCAAGGTTCAATTATTGTTCGGAATCTTCCACCCCCGCATTCGCTTAATCTTCCATCGAAGGCACGATGCACTATCACTGAACAAAAAAAACTAACACATCAATGAAAAAACAATGGCCAGAAATTTATAATTGTTTTATTCATATCACATGGAACATTGTTCAGAGCAAACCACCACGCAACAGTGGTGCCCGGTGTATGGGGACGAAAAACAACCAAAAACCAAAAAATTTTTCATGACTTTCGAATGAAATATTTACGATCAAGTTTCGATCACATGACCATTACGAAGCTGACGTGACGCACGTGATCATGAATAGCAACATGACGTCACTGTTGCATTGTCGCAGTGAAGAAGACATCTTTTCAACGCCTCTCTAGTTCGTTTCAAATTGATCAAGATGCATAAGATGGACTACCGTTGCCTGCCCATCAGGAGCAGACAGTCAAAGGCACAGGCCTAGCTGTTGACGACTTCTAGCACTGATCTAAGCAACGGAAAAGATAAGTCTAGGTGTTTAACTGTTGTTATTGCAAACAGTGCTACTAAGTCCATGCCCTCTGCCTACATCGGCATGTTTTTACCTATGTTTAATGTACTTTTTGTTGTCTTAATGTGTTGTTAATTCGTGGGAGGTAGGGAGGATGAACCGAAATAAGATTCTGTGGCTCTCACGATGCCTGAATTGATTTCGGTCGTTTCTTAGGGCAGTTAAACGATTGCACCTTTGGAAGCCCCATTGAGGTTTGCCATTGGACTGTCTGTCCAAATCTGCTGTCGTTTGACGATTTGTGTTAGCTGTACCGTTCCGTAGATAACTGGCGTATTTTATTCGTACTCAGTTAACAATTTTATTCAGTTCTGTATCATGTTCGTTAACTATTTCGTCCAGTCTCCTCTTACTATCATTTATTTGATGATTGTTAAATTTTCGTCCGTTATGAGTCCTGTGATGTCATCATTTTTTGCAGTCATTTTTTTTTTTGTGTACTTTGAATATTAAGTTGACCTCGGGTCAGACCTTGACCCTTCATTTGGCTTGTGACATTTCCGCTTGTTTTATTTAGTTCATAAATTCATTTTTAATTGTGAAAATGTCTTGTTTGCGTCTTAACATTGTTTGTACCCTTTAGTTGCATCATTGTTTTGTTTGTCCTCATGATATATATTAATACTACATTAATAATATGATATTATATGCAATAATACCCTTGTAATTTAATTTAATTAATTTTTTCTGATATTTAAGGTTAATATGGGACATTGCATAATTATGCAGTGATAGTCCAAGAAAGTAGCACTACAATTTATAATAGATGCCTAGGGCATAATAATATAATATATATATTGACAAAATAAAATAATCTTATAGCTACCTTTGAGGTAATAGACCCATTGTATATTATTTAATATACTTTTCTGGTACTAAGAGAGTGACTTAGTACATTGAACAATATAATTACTAGGAATCATACCCAACATTATTGGATATTAAGATTAATTGTGTGAAGTAATTACATAATAGTTAACAGATATCATAACTATTTATGATATAGTATTATTTAGATACATTATTGTTACAAAATATTGTCTATTAGTTGAACTTAGACATTAGAGTTCAGTACTATTGTGATTATTTATATTGAATATTTCTAAGTTGAGTAAGTATAATAATTACTCTGAAGCTACTATTGACTATTTTAATCAGTAATTAGCAATAATTACTTACAGATAAAAGTCAAAATGCTTACTATAGACCATTTCGTTAAAATTGGTCGGGAATATGGTTATAAATCTCAAGAACTTCGTCAGTTTGCTGAGGCAGAACTGGAAAAACATGAAAGAAAAGAAGCAGAGAAAAAAGCTGCATTAAAGAAAGAGGAAGAGGAACAAAAGGCTGCATTAAAGAAAGAGGAAGCAGAACGTGAGATGAAGCAAATTGACAAGGAAAATAGATTGAGAGAGATTGCTCAACGTGAAAGAGAAGAGCAAAGAGCAATCGCCAGACAGGAAGAAGAGAATAAATTGAAACGAGAGGAAATTATTTTACAACAAGAAATGGAATTGGCGCGTATTAAATTGGAGACAGCAAGATTACAAGCAGAAAGTGCTGATGCAAACCAGAATAATAACGCACAAAATGGATCATCATCCAGCCAAACTAAACATTTCTACAACTTTAAATTACCCACTCTCAACTTGAACGTGGACGACCTTTCATCGTTCCTGTCACGTTTTGAACAGACTTGCAAAACAAACCATTTGCCTGAAGAGTCATGGGTACTCAAGTTAAATGAATTCTTGGTTGGAGAACCATTGACGGCTTCTCAAAATGCTGACCCATCAATAGCAAATAACTACGGTGCTATTAAGTCCTTGCTTTTACGAAGGTTTCACCTGGACGAGGAACACTGTAGGTTGAAATTTAAGGGAATTTTACCTGAATCTCCAAAAGATTTTGCAGGATTCATTGCGAACATACGCAATATTTAATAGATGGGTTGAACTGGCAGAAGTCAACAAATCATACGACAAATTAGTTGATTTACTACTGCGGGATAAGGTATTATCTTCGGTTAGCCAGCCATTTTTTGCATATTTGCAGGAGCGTAAACCAGGTACTATGGACGAGTTAGAAAAAAATTTCTTTAAACTACTGTTCGGCACATCCGAATGCAACCATTTCTAACTCCTCATTAAGAGAACCTCTACCTGTGGCGTCTAATATGGCCTACAATCATAATAACAAACAAAGACATCACAGTGTAGACAGAAGCAGGTTCCAAAGAAATCACAATGTTCACTTTCAGAAGGGATATAATAATGATTTCAACAATAAAAATGAGTTCAACAGAGGTAGATCACGAGATAGAAATTATTCACCTCAAACAAACTACCACAATGGTCAACATAACACTCATTATAATCGATCACATACTCCCAATAATAATAGTAACTGGAATGGTAATAATCATGGCTCGAGACATCGAGATAATAGTTACTATAGAGGACGACGAGATAATTCTAACAATTATACTCGGAATCGATCTCATTCTCGGGGATCATCTCATTACAACCATAATACAGGGGCGGCAGTTACAAATAATACTACCCCTATAGCTCAGGTCCCACTTGACAGTAATACAACACAGTCTTCTGCTGCATGTTTTGCTATTAATTATAATGTGGCAAATAGCTGCCAACAATGCAATCTTATTTTTCAGAAGGCGAAAGAAACAGTGCTTAACTGCGGACATATTACACCAGAGGTAGGTCTTGCAGTCAACGATGGAACAGGCCTACTAATTTTTAACAGGGGATTAGTTAATGGATCCGTCGTCTCAGTGCTGAGGGATTCAGGATCCACAACGATTGGTGTACGACAGTCGCTGGTACATCCTAGCTGTGCAACGGGGGAATATGTCCGTTGCATGACTTTTGGGGGAACTATTGAGTTTTACCCCACAGCTATTATTCATGTTAACACACCTTTTTTCACAGGGAACGTAAAAGTATGTATGCTAAAAAAGCCTATAGCTGATCTGATGGTTGGTCGTATACACGGCAGTAAAGATTGTACTCCAGATGAGATTATAGAATGGGAGAAACATAACCTATGCACTGGAAACGCCGTGACGACTAGAGCGCAGACTCAACTCATGGAGAAAGTTGATGATAATAAAATGGATGCAGACAACCAAGAGGAATTTGTAGTCAATTCACCTATTGACAGGGAAACATTTGCAACCAAACAAAAAGAGGATAAATCTTAAAAAAAAATTTTTTAAGCTGGTTGATAAAGTTGACAATCTATCCTCAGGTAATAATAACAAACATTGTTTTGTTATTAAAAATGACATATTGATTAGATGTTTTAATGACAAATCACAAATGAAACAACAAGTTATGGTCCCGTATACTTTTAGACGGTACATTCTTCAACATGCACATGACTCACATTGTGCTGGACATATGGGATATACTCGAACACGATCTCGAGTACTGGCTTCATTCTTTTGGCCAGGAGTGTCAAGAGATATTTCGCAGTATGTACGTTCCTGTACTACATGCCAAGAAGTGAAAGCACGTGGAGCTTTTCACACGGCGCCTATTCAGGCTTGCGATATCTCAGTAAGACCGTTTGACAAGATGGCAATAGATATTATTGGTCCATTGCTACCAGAGGACATAGATTCGTCCTTACGTGCATTGATTTGTGCACACGATGGCCAGAAGCCATCCCATTAAAGACCACCACTACCACAGATGTAGCTGATGCACTACATCTCATCTTTTCTAGAATAGGGTTTCCTAGAAAACTTTTATCAGACCATGGGTCACAGTTTATATCTGACACCATGAAGGAAGTCATGAAAACTTGGAACATTGATAGGAATTTAAGTAGTATTTATCATCCGATGAGTAATGGTGCGGTTGAAAGACTTAACCGTACACTTAAACAACTACTACATAAGGTTACTGCTAAGCACCCTCATGACTGGGACAGAGCACTCCCAGCTGTTCTATTTGCTTATCGGGAGGTACCGCATGAACAAACTGGCTTCTCTCCCTTTGAATTAGTTTTTGGTGCTCCCCCAAGAGGTCCTATGGGACTAATAAAAGACTTATTAATTGACGCGGAGATGACTCAGGACACTCAGTCATCTTATGAGTACGTGATTAATCTTCGGAAGAACATTATTGAGTCTTGCCAGTTGGCAACAGCTTCTTCTGAGGCTGCAAAAGCTAAGGCTCGATCTCTACAAAATAGGTCTCGACGATTACGCCAATTATTCCCAGGCGACGAGGCTTATGTGTTACTTCCTCACAATAACAATAAATTATTGATATCTTGGAATGGTCCTTACAAAGTCATTGATAAAATTTCCGACGTTGATTACGTCTTAGATATCATGGAACAATATCTGACGACAAGTCGAACTTATTATCCTATGTGCACTTAATTCTTGGATGCTGGGATAAATGACATTTCTTTCCAACGTAAACGTTTGAACATTTTTGCCTAAAAGAATTCATCAGGATCAAGACTACGGATGGATCATCATATCCTATACTAATTAATTAGTTAACTAACTTCTTAATTCAATTATTATCAATAAAATGAAATGTGAGAAAAAAATGAAATGAAGAGAACAAAAAAAAAAAAAAAAGAACGAAATATAAAAAGAAGAAATTATGAAAAGAGAAAATAAATCTCACACAAGTATTAGATTAATATTTTTTTTAATGTACCTATACATTATTTAGTTAGTTAAATTAGATAGTTATTATTCACTAACACTTAACACACACAATTAAGTTAAACTTATATTCGAATTTCTTTCTATTTCTTCTCACTTATTTTGTTTTTTTTTTCTTCTCTCATAACATCGCGTTACATTAGAATCTTAATAATTTATCTCTTAGTTTAATTCATTAATTTAATTTTAATTAGTCAAATTAATTCCTATATGACATACTAATACGACAGACCTTACTTTCATTTAATTCTATCATTCACTATTAACATTGGACATTTTATTTAGTTGATATAATAATATGTATAATTGATATATCATGTGATTAATGTTAGATGACTATGACAAATAGTTGGTTGACATGACCGCGACACGGTTCTACTCAGAACATCGTCGGCCATATGTCACAATTGTGCTAAATTTTTTTTGAAAAATTGTTAAGTCGGATAGATTTGCATTGTAATTTTTCTGCTACGTTTCATCATTTTACTGTTTATATGTAGGACAAGTATTAGTTTATGTTGGCTAGATTTATTTTGTCCTGCATTTTCTTAAAATTCATCATTCATTCTCTATTTTTTGTGTGCTTTCTATGGAGCATAGAGCCTTACAGCAGCTGGCTGTCTCTGGATGCCTTCCCCAAAGTGTTCATGTGCTGTTGCAGCAGTAGTTTATGTAGTAGCGTATTTATGTGATGAGATTACCAGACTGATACACAACCTCATATGTCGTATTGCCGTGCAGCTCTACTTCACCAACTGAGTCTGTTCTGCATTTTACATGTGACCTGTCTGAGAAAGCAGTGGTCTTGGTCTACTTTTGTCTCCTCAGAGGAGGCTACGCAGGGCATTTGTTTAGATTTTATTATATAAAAGGAAGGACATCTATTTAAAAAAAAAAATATTTATAGTGGAATGGGAAACCAGTTTCATCTCTGCAGTGCTTGCCATTTCTAATTGCTGTCCCAGCCAGGGTTTATTTATGATTTTTATTGAATCTTTTTTGTTTTTTTAATTATTTAAAAAAAAGATGTACTTCCCTGCCACATGGTGTTCAGGTACCATATACCTCAGACACCACATGGTGTTCAGGTACCACATACTCAGACACCACATGGTGTTCAGGTACCATGTCGTGAAATTCTACATCCACATATGTAAATTAAAACGTAAATGCAAAGCCTAACAAATGAATTTAATAAAAGGAAAGAAGAATGGTAAAGAACAGTGCTGTCACAATGACTGTACGCGAGATCCCCCTGTGTTCTCCTTCGTCTGCAAATTGTAGCGCTTTCACGTTGATAGTAAAAGCCTACTGTATTATTACCCGCTTTCTTCAATGAAACGTGTACTGTATTTCTTGGAAAAACCTTGAGATACACAAGCTGATCAATGACCTAAATTTAATATTTCATTCATTCCATTTTATACACGGCGTAACTAAAAGACAGATGGAGTAAAGGATAGAGAGAAGGGAGAGGCAGAAAGCAAGGACACATGCAACACTAAACACGCGTCGCGCGATACACAATTGCTGCCATCACGCGTGTAAGGCCACAAGCACTGGCTTTTTTTCAAATCGTCAGTGATAAAAACCCTACCCATACCAGAGTTAGGTTTTAAAATCCTGAAAAACGCTTATTGGGAATTATGACATTATACCGGTTTACGTTTGAAAACATGACAGTACCCAGACACCCTCAAGTTTGGAAGTGAGAAGGTAGTAACAGCACGACTATCCTAGAAGAAAATGCATATTGGCTCCATTAAATTCGTATATTTGGGTTCCTTAGGGTTTGCTGACAAAGAATATGTAAAACGTTACGCAAATAGTCTAGGAATTACCAAGTTATGGCCAAAATAAAATAGTGGGGGTGCCTGACAGCATGAAATCATTTCTGCTCATAAAATTTTTTTTATAACGTGTTTGAAAAAACATTACGTTACGGAAATAGCCTACCATGTTAACTCCTATTTGATTGGAGCGCAACAAATGTAAGACTAAACACGATTGGTCGGGCTATAAATACTATCCTGTGTTGTCAGGGGAAACGTGAAAAGGGGTACTTTTTTGAAAAGATGTGTAGACATGGTTTGATTGGGTAGAGCTGCGAATATACTCAATTCAGAGCGTCTGTTCCTTGCCACATCTTGTAATAAACCTACTAAGAAGCAGTGCGTTGAGCACCAGTGTATATTTTTTATAAAATAAAGCCTGGGACATCGGCAGATCGGAGTTGTGCTATATTCATTGCCAGTCAACGAAACTGTTTATTATTTCCATGAATTGTGGTAAGCTTGAAATATTCAATATCTTTTAATGAAAATTGAATGTAAATTGATAAATTATGTCTGTATATATGTGTAGTTCAGTAGCGAACATGAGGTAAAGCCTATAGTGCTCCAGCCTGAACAGAAGGTGTCGGAGGAAAGTAAAACTGCATGGAATGGCCAAACAGTACACTGACACCTAGATTATTGACTAGAAAGAAATAATGCTGGAATTGCAGAGGCGTGGTAACCATTAGGGAGGGAAATACTGGTATAAAGTATTTCAGATGAAGCTGACAGTTGGCCTAACGCTCTGAACTCAATGTTTGTGATGTATTGTGCTCAGTGTAGAAATAGAGTATAAATTAGTTCTGACGTAGAAGGTACAACCTTCTTGTTTCAGGGACCGTGGTCTTAAAGTTATTGAGCAGCACCTGGTCAGAGCTTTGCTGAAGCCAGAGGTGGACAGCATACTCCTTGGTCCATATAGCAACCAGTGGGGTGGCTCCAGAACTCATTAAAGTAATCGAGCAGAGGAGTCTTTTACTGCAGTCATCACGAAAGATAAGAGAGTGTGGCCATGGAGCTCAACATTATGTACCCCCATCTTAAAATGACATTGTAAAATAGAATTAAGAGGGGAATTTAATTGTTTTAATACCAGGAACTGAGAACATCTCCAATACTAGTTCCAATAGAAACAAACTATTGAAGTCATGATGACAAATACCAACAGAGCTTGAACAAAACAAAACCAGTATTACCTCATATTACTACTACACAACTGACACACATAGGATACTATTAATAATATATGTCACTACAAGATTCATATTAATAAATTCTGTACATATAACTTGTAATTAACATTGATTGTGATTCCTGGTTCCCTTTGTATTTGAATCAGGACACATATACATTCATGACAGCACTGAATACATATTGTTATTTGAAAAGTTATCAGTGACTCCTTTAAGATATCCTCGTAGAGTGTTTTATGTATGTGAGTGTCACAGTGTTGTCAAGTGTGGTGGAATAAATTAAATTGTTTATCTGTCTGTTGTTGTTATGACTTACACTTCATCATACACATACCCTAGACATATAACGTAGTCATCACACTATTCCAGAATAATTCTGACTGAGGTATACATATGTGGCAGCAAGTAAGGTTATCTATAATACACTACTCTTATTAGATATAGATACCTTCACAGCTGATCTCAGTCAGTACCCTAAGTCCCCTATAAATATTTATAACATCCCACTTCACCACATATATTGGGGTCTCGCTCTCGGGATTTTGAATCTTTCCCTATTACAAATATTGGGGGTAATTCACTTCAGGGAATAATAAGAATTAAAAGGTATCCTTGGGTGAAAATAAATAAGGTTGAGCTCACAGTGCCTGTGTTGTCCTGAGTTAATTAGTCATAGATAAAATTGTTTAGTTACATATTTTAGACATTTATCTGTTAGACAATGGCCGACCTGGCAAAATTTCGATCTGCTGCTGTACAGACTGCGAAAGAGTTAGGAATGGACGGGCAAATTATGATTTCTTATGTCACTGCTGAATGTGACAAATATATTGAACGGGAAGAAAGAAGATTAGAAAAAGAGGCCGAAAGAAAATTGGAGGCTGAGGCTAAGAGGTTGCAGATTGAGGCTGACAAAGAGGCTAAGAAATTGGAGGCAGAAAGAGAAGACAAGAAAGGGAAGAGAAGAAATTAGCTGCAGAAAGGGAAGCAGAAGAAAGAAGATTGACTGCAGAGAGGGAAGCAGAAAAGGAGGAGAAGAGATTACAAAGGGAACATGAGTTACGACTAAGGGAGTTTGAGTTTCAAGGCCATGCTCCTGAAAATGGTGCCAGTCCCTTTGCCTCTGATGCCACTGCTAGCCAGGGAGCCTCAACCTCAGCTATGAATTTTCATTTAGATCATTTTGTTGAGAAAGACGATGATATAGAGAGCTATCTAAATAGGTATGAACTATTAGCTACCACATATGGGTTAGAGAGAGAAAGGTGGAGCTTAAAGTTATCTCAGGGACTTCGTGGGGCAGCTTATGAAGTTTTTGCAAAAATGAGCAGAAGTGATCAGGAAAATTATGACATGCTAAAGCAGGCTCTTTTGTTAAGATATGAAAAGAATGCAGAATTTTATAGGAAAAAACTTAGGAATGCTAAACTACTGTCAGGTGAAACCTATCACCAGTTCTCTGCACGAATAGAGACATACTTGGAGAAATGGACTTCTCTGGGGAAAACCCAAGATCTTAAGGAAATGGTCCTTATAGAGCAATTAAGAGAGTCCATGGCTCCAGACCTGAGAAAGTTTCTCATGGAACAAGGTGCAGAGAGGCTGGGTGAGTTGCTAAATGTAGCAGAAAGGTATCAAGCAGCTCAGGCAGAAGTAACAGGTAATAAGAAGAGGCAGGTAGACAATTATCATAGAGATCAAAACAAAGGTAAGCACCAGTTTGATAGGCCACGAAATGACTATAAAAATAAAACCCCACAATTCAATGAAAGGAAATATGTTAACAGGAAACCCTTCAGACAGGAAGGAAAATATTGTCAAATATGCAGGATGCATAATCATAATACTAGTGAATGTGGTAGGAAGGTTCCTCCATATCACGCGGCATGCATGATAACAGTGGACAAGGGGAAGAAGAAACTGACAGAGAATCATATAAATCTTCAACATCCCCCCATCTGTGAAGAAGTGACATGTAATGGGGCCAAGGTTAGGTGCCTTTACGATTCAGGTTTAGAATATGACTCAGTTGTGAGTGCAACCCTAGTGCACCCTGAACAGTATACCACAGAGAAAGTGGAGATACAAGGGGCCGTAAAGGGAATATCCACCATGACACTTCCCGTAGCCGAGATCAATGTAGAGACAAGGTACGTGGAAGGAGTGATTAGAGCAGCCGTGTGTGATGATCCTAATTACCCGCTGGTGTTAGGAAGTAAATATGTTTTTCTAGGAAGCCCTGTAAAACCTGTGGTAATGGCCACGCTTCAGGTCAGGTCGACCCCTAGTAGAAAGGGGGGGGAACCCCCATTAACCTTTTCTGATAAACAGATGAGAAAGGCCCAGGCAAAGGACAAATCATTAAAACCTTGCTTTGACAAATTACTAAACAGCCATGCACACCCTAAGAAAGGACAATTTTACTTGAGGGATGGACTGCTCCACAGGAAGGCGGGAGCCGGACCCAAAGGATATGGACAGTTGGTACTCCCAACTCCCTACAGACAAGAAGTGATGGCAAAATCACATGTTGTACCAGACGGTGGACACCAGAGAAATGGGACTACCCGTCAAAGGACATCAGAAAAATTCTATTGGCCCCAAGTAGCTGCTGATATTGCACAATTTGTGAGGGCCTGTGAAAAATGTAGCAAGGTACAGTCCCCAAGTTGGGAAAATCATAATCAGATGCCAGCCAAGCATACTGAAACATATGGACCTAACATTAACAAGGAAAATAACAATAATAAGGTTGACATAGAGGATAGGTATCCCCCTTTCCCCCAACAGTGTTCACCAAAAATATTTAGATTCGCAACTCTGAGAAAGGCATCCAGAGAAAATAGAAATTCAGACCAGTCAACCCAGGAACAGTTTGAAGCCGCATTTAGGGAGCTGGCTGACATTGACATTGAAGATGATCCGCCTAAGTTAAAACCGAAACAAATTGTTAACATAAGAACAGTGGGCAGTGGACGAGTGAGCAATTCGGGAAATGCTCACAGCGCTTCACACTATGGCTATTAACTTAGCATTAAAAGGGCACTGGTGACATTGGTAGTCACCCGACCCCACACCGTCCAAGGGAAATTATTGATCGGACCCTGGATGGAGAAAACCCACACATCTTATAGCAATGCTAAGGGCGAATTGATTTCTGATGCAGAAACTCATTTCCCCACATATTATCTTAATTCTCCAGATTGTCGGTAGGCGAAACTATAGTTGGTGAATATAGCCTCCATTTGAGCGGCACATTATAGAACATTATAAATATATTATTAGAAGGGTGTTTCCACATTCAATCCCGCCTGAGATCAGACAAATTGTTGGCGGTGAACATTTCGGAGGAGCAGAGTGTCTCCATTGTTACCTTTTGAATTGAGGATAGTCCGAGTGTTTATTAAGGCTGATCCGGAAATTATTGGATCCTCTCCACAACCCAGATAGCACCATATAGATCAACTCCTCATAACGTACAAATTGAGGAACATCTAATATTCTCGGGACATGTCGTTGAGCAGACTCAGCGAAGAGAAAATGGTGAATATTGATTGCTAAGCAGTAGTAAGACAAGCCGTAACACTTGCAGCTGTACAGTAACATATCTGAAATGGATTCTTGGATTGCAGAGGTCTGAGGCAACCTTCGTCAGTAGTGCTTACTTTGACTTGACCCACCTGCATTAATCCATGAGCAAAATAAAATTAGAGAAACGTTGATGCAGATTTTTTAAGCCGCCATCCGTGCGATGAAAATCAAAGAAATCACCAGGCATAGACATAAATTTCTCTATGTATATGTAGAATTATAGACTGACGTATAACGTCTGTTTTAAGAGGGGAGGATTTGTCGTGAAATTCTACATCCACATATGTAAATTAAAACGTAAATGCAAAGCCTAACAAATGAATTTAATAAAAGGAAAGAAGAATGGTAAAGAACAGTGCTGTCACAATGACTGTACGCGAGATCCCCCTGTGTTCTCCTTCGTCTGCAAATTGTAGCGCTTTCACGTTGATAGTAAAAGCCTACTGTATTATTACCCGCTTTCTTCAATGAAACGTGTACTGTATTTCTTGGAAAAACCTTGAGATACACAAGCTGATCAATGACCTAAATTTAATATTTCATTCATTCCATTTTATACACGGCGTAACTAAAAAAGACAGATGAACTAAAGGATAGAGAGAAGGGAGAGGCAGAAAGCAAGGACACATGCAACACTAAACACGCGTCGCGCGATACACAATTGCTGCCATCACGCGTGTAAGGCCACAAGCACTGGCTTTTTTTCAAATCGTCAGTGATAAAAACCCTACCCATACCAGAGTTAGGTTTTAAAATCCTGAAAAACGCTTATTGGGAATTATGACATTATACCGGTTTACGTTTGAAAACATGACAGTACCCAGACACCCTCAAGTTTGGAAGTGAGAAGGTAGTAACAGCACGACTATCCTAGAAGAAAATGCATATTGGCTCCATTAAATTCGTATATTTGGGTTCCTTAGGGTTTGCTGACAAAGAATATGTAAAACGTTACGCAAATAGTCTAGGAATTACCAAGTTATGGCCAAAATAAAATAGTGGGGGTGCCTGACAGCATGAAATCATTTCTGCTCATAAAATTTTTTTTATAACGTGTTTGAAAAAACATTACGTTACGGAAATAGCCTACCATGTTAACTCCTATTTGATTGGAGCGCAACAAATGTAAGACTAAACACGATTGGTCGGGCTATAAATACTATCCTGTGTTGTCAGGGGAAACGTGAAAAGGGGTACTTTTTTGAAAAGATGTGTAGACATGGTTTGATTGGGTAGAGCTGCGAATATACTCAATTCAGAGCGTCTGTTCCTTGCCACATCTTGTAATAAACCTACTAAGAAGCAGTGCGTTGAGCACCAGTGTATATTTTTTATAAAATAAAGCCTGGGACATCGGCAGATCGGAGTTGTGCTATATTCATTGCCAGTCAACGAAACTGTTTATTATTTCCATGAATTGTGGTAAGCTTGAAATATTCAATATCTTTTAATGAAAATTGAATGTAAATTGATAAATTATGTCTGTATATATGTGTAGTTCAGTAGCGAACATGAGGTAAAGCCTATAGTGCTCCAGCCTGAACAGAAGGTGTCGGAGGAAAGTAAAACTGCATGGAATGGCCAAACAGTACACTGACACCTAGATTATTGACTAGAAAGAAATAATGCTGGAATTGCAGAGGCGTGGTAACCATTAGGGAGGGAAATACTGGTATAAAGTATTTCAGATGAAGCTGACAGTTGGCCTAACGCTCTGAACTCAATGTTTGTGATGTATTGTGCTCAGTGTAGAAATAGAGTATAAATTAGTTCTGACGTAGAAGGTACAACCTTCTTGTTTCAGGGACCGTGGTCTTAAAGTTATTGAGCAGCACCTGGTCAGAGCTTTGCTGAAGCCAGAGGTGGACAGCATACTCCTTGGTCCATATAGCAACCAGTGGGGTGGCTCCAGAACTCATTAAAGTAATCGAGCAGAGGAGTCTTTTACTGCAGTCATCACGAAAGATAAGAGAGTGTGGCCATGGAGCTCAACATTATGTACCCCCATCTTAAAATGACATTGTAAAATAGAATTAAGAGGGGAATTTAATTGTTTTAATACCAGGAACTGAGAACATCTCCAATACTAGTTCCAATAGAAACAAACTATTGAAGTCATGATGACAAATACCAACAGAGCTTGAACAAAACAAAACCAGTATTACCTCATATTACTACTACACAACTGACACACATAGGATACTATTAATAATATATGTCACTACAAGATTCATATTAATAAATTCTGTACATATAACGTGTAATTAACATTGATTGTGATTCCTGGTTCCCTTTGTATTTGAATCAGGACACATATACATTCATGACAGCACTGAATACATATTGTTATTTGAAAAGTTATCAGTGACTCCTTTAAGATATCCTCGTAGAGTGTTTTATGTATGTGAGTGTCACAGTGTTGTCAAGTGTGGTGGAATAAATTAAATTGTTTATCTGTCTGTTGTTGTTATGACTTACACTTCATCATACACATACCCTAGACATATAACGTAGTCATCACACTATTCCAGAATAATTCTGACTGAGGTATACATATGTGGCAGCAAGTAAGGTTATCTATAATACACTACTCTTATTAGATATAGATACCTTCACAGCTGATCTCAGTCAGTACCCTAAGTCCCCTATAAATATTTATAACATCCCACTTCACCACATACCACATACCTCAGACACCATATGGTGTTCAGGTACCATATACCTCAGACACCACATGGTGTTCAGGTACCATATACATCAGACACCACATGGTGTTCAGGTACCATATACCTCAGACACCACATGGTGTTCAGGTACCATATACCTCAGACACCACATGGTGTTCAGGTACCATATACCTCAGACACCACATGGTGTTCAGGTACCATATACCTCAGACACCACATGGTGTTCAGGTACCAAATACCTCAGACACCACATGGTGTTCAGGTACCATATACCTCAGACACCACATGGTGTTCAGGTACCATATACCTCAGACACCACATGGTGTTCAGGTACCATATACCTCAGACACCACATGGTGTTCAGGTACCAAATACCTCAGACACCACATGGTGTTCAGGTACCATATACCTCAGACACCACATGGTGTTCAGGTACCATATACCTCAGACACCACATGGTGTTCAGGTACCATATACCTCAGACACCACATGGTGTTCAGGTACCATATACCTCAGACACCACATGGTGTTCAGGTACCACATACCTCAGACACCACATGGTGTTCAGGTACCATATACCTCAGACATTGTAACTAAACTGATGAATCTTCTTCTTTCACATTTCAAATCCCTAAGGAGCACAGGCCTCAAACTTATGCCATGTCTTCCTGTCCTGTGCCGTCAGCTGAAGGTTTTTCCATGTCTCCTTCATCCTCTTCATGTCTGTCTCCATTTCTCTTCTCCATGTGTTCTTTAGTCTTCCTCTACCTCTCTTCTCCATGTGTTCTTTAATCTTCCTCTACCTCTCTTTCCCTGGGGATGAATCTAATAGTTCTATAATTATTTATTTGCGATATCTTATTTTCTTAAAAAAACAGAAGTCAGAAGAAATCTTGTCCGATGAACAGGCTGGCTTTAGACCAAAAAGAAGTACCTCAGAACAAATCTTTAATATTAGAATACTGATCAAAAAACATCTCCAGCATCAACGCGATTTATACCATAACTTCATCGATTTCGCAAAAGCCTTTGATCGTGTCTGGCATGAAGGCTTATGGCAAATAATTAGAAAATTTAATTTTGATACCAACATCATAGATTTCATTGAAGCAATATATAAGGACGCAAGCAGCGCTGTTTTTGCAAGCAATGACATTGGAGAATTTTTCAAAACAGCTGTAGGAGTTCGGCAGGGATGCATCCTGTCCCCAGTGCTCTTTAATATATATATCTAGAACATATTATACAGGAGGCTCTCTACGATTATAAGACAACCGTATCAATTGGAGGCCGACCTCTTTGCAATCTACGTTTTGCTGATGATATCGATCTTATAGCTGGAATAGAATCAGAACTTCAAGACCTTACCTCTAGACTGGAGAAAGTTACAAGAACATATGGGATGGAAATTAATATAGAAAAAAAGCAAGATATTGGTGAATAGCCATAAGAAACATGTTCCGACCAACATTACGTTAAATGGGCAAACATTAGAAGAAGTGAACACCTTTAAATATCTGGGATCCACTATATGTAGTGATGGAAGATCAAGTAAAGAAGTCAAGACAAGGCTTGAGATGGCCTCAGCTGCCATGACATGGCTGAATGTGATCTGAAAAAGTAACATCAATTTTCCTGTAAAGATCAAATTATACAGATCACTTGTATTATCTATTCTCTTGTATGGGTGTGAGGGCTGGACACTCACTGCAGATGCGGAGCGAAGGATTCAGGCTTTTGAGTATAAATGTTAAATAAGAATTTTGCGCATTTGCTATAAAGAGCACAAAACAAATGTCTATGTTAGAGAGAAAATAAACACGTATGCAGGCCACCAAGAATTACTTTTGTCAGTAGTGAAACGTCGAAAGAGGCATGGTGTGGGCATGTAACTTGTCATGACTCCCTTTCGAAAACGATCCTCCAGGGAACAGTCGAAGGTAAACGGAGAAGAGGAAGGCAAAGAAAATCCTGGGCTGATAACATCAAAGAAGGGACAGGGCACAGTTTTTCCACACTTGTATGCATTGCTGAGGATAGAGAGCAGTGGAGGACCCTGTCTGCTGATGCTTCCACCATGGCACCATGACGGGTTATGGGTTGAGATGAGATGATGATGATATTCTTAAATTCCTTTGGTATTCTAGATAGAATGTCAATCATTTTGTGTGACATCATACAGAATTCATTTCAGATCAAACACTTTTCATAATTATGAAATGAATATAGCATGCTGAGAGTTTAGATATAATGGATGATTTATAACGGTATAAATCAGCTTTTTATTTATTTATATTTTTCATTTCAGACACTGCTCAATCAAGACAGTAGTGACAGCAATTCAGCTATCTACTTTGGCAGTCTCATTCCAGCTTATATTTGTTTGTTTGTCATGACTGTAATAGCTTTCTACACAGCCGGCGGTTCACTAGCTAATGTGAAAGCTGCATTTGTGTGCAGAAAAGGAAGATATGAGATTGACTGATTTGACTGAATAATTGTATGTGTGGTTAAATGATTGATTGGTTACATGGTTGCTGCTATGAGAAGATGTGGTTATTAAAGGTGATGTACTGATACTAGTGACTGGGTGTTTGGAACAGTTAGGATCTAGTATCACATGGCTAAAAACTAAAAAAAAAAAAAAATGATAAATTTATTTGTGCTATGAAAATATTTACTGCTACCCCCATGCGATGATGATGTGAGCGAACAGCCTTGTCGACATTGTAGAAAACAGTGTGCAGTTTTTGGGTCATTGTGGTATTGTATTTGCTATACAGTGATCTTCTCATGTCATAAGAAAACTTTTAAAGGGAAGGCTGAGTTAAAAAGTGATGGGAAATGTCCGAGTTCTGAGGATGTATTATGTTTTTGTATATACAGGTTTAACTTGAACATGTAATAGGTACATATATGCTTTATGAATCTTTATACATACAATTTTCGTTTGTGTGTGTTAAGATGTAATGATATGTATTAACCCCTTTACTGTTACATGTTGTCTTCAGATTCATTTCCTTCATGTCTGCCTCCATCTGTTCTTTGGTCTTCCTCTACCGCTCTTGTCCTGGGAATTCCAGAACAAGTACTGCCTAGTTATACAATCAACAGGTTTCCTCAATGTGTGTCCTGTCCATCTCCAGCGTCTTCTTCTCATCTCATGTTCCACTAACGTTTGTCTGGTTCTTGTCATCAGTTCCACATTAGTGATTTTGTCATACCACATCTATTCTACACAAGCATCCATTTATGAAAGATCTATAGATTATATTACATGGTAATTCAGTGGACTATTACAAGATCTATAGATTATATTACATGGTAATTCAGTGGACTATTACAAGATCTATAGATTATATTACGAGGGAAGGTCAAAAAGTAATGCCTCCTATTTTTTTGTGTATGTAAATACTGAATCGGTGTGCAATTTGTAAATTTAGCAGGATTCCTCAAACACTCTTCTGCATTGTATAGCATTACCAACCTGTTTCAGTAACAGGTCGCACCACTGTAACAGTTTAAAAATGGCTGCCAAAGACATTTGGTTAAAACAACGTTATGTCATAGAATGTTGACAGACAGACATAAAGAAACAAGGAAAACCATAGTCATCAACCTCCTGCACCATTACGAAACTGAAGGAGAAGAGTTTTTATCAAATATTGTGACAGGTGATGAGACTTGGGTTCATTTTTTTGTACCAGAATCCAAGAGGCAGTCAATGGAATGGCATCACACAACATCGCCGACAAGAAAGAAGTTCAAAAGTTCACCATCTGTAGGGAAAGTTATGGCCTCCGTGTTTTTGGATGAGAAGGGTGTGATTCTTCTCGACTTCTTGGAACAGGGAAACACGGTGAATGCAGACCGTTACATTGAAACTTTGAAGATGCTTAGAGGTTGTCTTCGACGACTTTACCCATTAAAAGATCAGAGAACTGCACTACTGTTGCACGATAATGCCACGCCACACATCGCTAAATGCACCATTGATGCGATTGCAGAATTTGGCTGGACATTATTACCACATCCCCCTTATAGTCCCGATCTTGCACCTTCTGACTTCTATCTGTTTGGACCACTGAAAGAAGATCTTCGCGGACATCACTTTGAGGACACCGAGACCCTTAAACGCGCCGTACGCCAGTGGTTTAGGAAAAAGGACACAAATTTTTATCCTGAGGGGGATACATGCCCTTGTGAGAAGATGGAAAAAAAATGTAACAAATAACGGAGACTACATTGAGAAATACATTTTTGAAGTTCAGACTTGGGGCTACATTTCAATGTGAATTTTATCTGTTTTCTTGCCTATTGAATGAAATTAAAAATTACGAGGCATTACTTTTTGACCGTCCCTCGTACATGGTAATTCAGTGGACTATTACAAGATCTATAGATTATATTACATGGTAATTCAGAGGACTATTACAAGGTCTATAGATTATATTACATGGTAATTCAGTGGACTATTACAAAACAGCTCAATGATCTAGCAATTACTAATGACGTTCCTCCTGTATCCCTTAACGGAAACCAGATGCAAGACAAGAGTGAGAATTTTAGATGAGAATTCACAGCTGCTGCGTCTGACAAGCCACATAGAAAAGACAAAAATTGTGAGAATTAAGTGCTGCAAATGATGGCCAGATTGATCTTGGAGAAACTTGAGGACTCTAAATCTTGGCAGCAACATGAACAAAGTTGGAGGAATGGACAGTGTCACGAATCATGACAGACAGTAAAATCAAAAGAAGACAAGAAGAGATTTTGATCCTTTTGAGAAATATATGGAAGTCAAAAGGATTCAAGCTCAATGTTAAAATGAGAATTTTCAGCTGAAATGTCAAGGCAGTCTAACTGAATGGTTCTGGATAGGAACAAAAACAACAGCCAAGAAATTACTTCTGCAGAATTGAGTTGTTGGTGTTGTTATTGTTTGACTAGGGCTGCTGAGCTTTTCGCTCTTCTGCAGCTGATACAAAGTTGAAGACTACCAGGTATTATCTGCACTCTAGATCTAGGCTTTTCTGCCATTCTGAAACATGTTGAGATGAAGTCATGAGCTCCAGTTTTTCCAGCTTGTCTGGCATTGAAAGGATCATCACATCAAGTCCCAAGCTAGAAGGAAGAAGTCAGTGGCATACTGTGCATTCCTCACCATCCAAGAGGGATCTCCAATTATGCAGAACTGAAATACTATAGTAACACCAGATAGCGGAGCAAGCAAAGACATTAACAACAGAATGAACAAAGCAAGAACAACCTTTTTTTATTCTAAACAACATCTGGAAGTCCTCTCAGTACAGCACAAGCACAAAATTAAGATTATATCAGAGCTGTGTGCTTTCTGTGCTTCTCTATGGTGCGGAATGCTGGAGAGTGACAGAGAAGGAAATGTCGAAATTGTCCTCTTTCCACCAACCTGCCTAAGAAAAATTCTCCAAATCTTTTGTCCGAATACCATCACCAACCAAGATCTGCTTACTCTGAGCAAGCAAGAGGACATGCACACCATCATAACTGGCAGACGCTGGAGTTGGGTTGGCCATGTCCTCAGAAGAGACCCCGATGCCATCACAAGGACAGTATGCTATGGACCCCTGAAGGAAAATGAAAGAGAGGCCAACCAAAAACAGCTTGGCGGAGGACTGTGGAGACAGAGATGCAAAAAATGAACCAGAGTTGGGGCACTGTACGAAGGATGGCCACAAAGTGGAAACAATTTGTTGCTGCTCTACAAGACACCACCAGGCGTGAAGGCCACTGACTGCTTTGACGGTCAGCGGCTAAGGAACGAAGAAGAAGTAATACTATGCTCTGGTACAGGGCTGTCCCAAGAATTTGTCACGTCCTACACTTAGCCCCTTCTTAGCTCCCCCTGCCCATCATGGGCCCATAGTGAGATCCTCCTACATGCAGCCAACCAGATAAAAAGCCAGAGTTACGTCTAGGGCTTATGTTCTCGACATGTTTCACCACAGAGGGAATTCTTGGAAATGTGTAGATGATTTAAAGAGTCAATGAGGGTGTAATTAGCCTCACAAACAGGTTCGCTTCCACATTTGTTTATAGCATTGTGCTTAGCTGGTGGTCATATAAGGATGACTTCAGATATGCCTCCATGCATCATTAAGAAGTCTATAGAGACTGAACGAGTAAGACTTTTCTGTAACAGTATGGGTGTGACAAAATTATGACTCATTCTTAGCAGTAAAGGGGTTAACTTAAAAGTAAAGGTCTAATGCGTTGATTTTATGAATACAAGATTTGATTGTCAGTCTGTAAATGGGATAAAAGTGTTGTGCACGTCTTTATACTTTCACCTTTGTATGTCTCATAAAATGAAACACATTACTGCATACTATGGGAAGCACAACATTTAGAATACTAATTATTCATAGAATGCACTTGAATGCTTTGTCTAGCATGGGTAACTATGAATGCCTTTTTTTTTTATTTTTGTGTTGTCAGGGAATGATATGGTTCCATATGTAGATAAATAGTTCACTTGAATCAGAAGATTTGTCACACTTGTTAAGAAAGAAGATCGTTACACTTTTAATTAGATAAAGATTGTACAATCTGTGAATTTGTCAGCGGTACACAGATTAATAACAGTTAAAGCTTTTACTGAAATAAAATCTATAAAGGTAGTCCCATAGGAGATACTGCCATAGGGGGCGTGAAGTGTTAGAGACTGCTCTATGCTAGGCTCAGCATTATGAGATGGGGTGACAAGTTCCCTTTCTCGTTGTTTTTGACTTGTTGAACTCAGGGGACATTTCAGATACCCATTTACAGCTGGGTAGAGTGGAGCACCACACTACCAGGTTTTGTAACAACTCTGCCAATTGAACTTACTCTTCCTACACCCCACCCCACCCTTTTTTTTTTCAAGAAAGAGAGTACACAATTGACAGACATTACTATTATGTGACAGTACAGATCATAATTACTCATATTCTAATATACCAGCTGTGCTGGAAATATTTTTGTTCTGAAATATTAAGTGTTATTTGAAGACAAAACCTTATATACTGACTAATAATAATCATGTACACAAAGAAAGAGAGGGAGATGTGGAGAAAGCAAGTTATGAGTCTGTGCATTTAATTTCTGATGAACAATAATTTGGCTTTTGAAATAAATATTTATTTGATGTATAAATGTAACTTCGTTCTTAATGTAAATAAACTTCTTTTTCATTTTCACTAATTGAAACAGGTATAGTGTAGTCTGCGTTACTATGAGTGTCTGCAAGGATTTTTTTTTTTTTTCTGTTCACTTCTTTAGTTGTTCAGCCTTGTAGTAGTCTTTTTCTCTCTCTGGTTGTGACTTTGTGGTTGATAAGTGTAAGACTACTAGGTGTGTGCTGACATGCAAAGATAAATGTCCTAGATGGCTATCAGGCAACAGTAATAATAATAAGGCACGTCAACCAATGTCAAGTGGAGTACGCGAGAATTCATAGTTGGATTGAAATGCAATGGACAACAGTTTATTTTACAGTCACGTAGACACGACACGATAATATGCACTGGGTATACATATCACAACATGGATCAATCATTCTTGGCATTGAGCATATAAATAGGTAATCCTAATAATGTACGACAACTTTAAACGTTCATATTCCAACAGTAGCATAGCTTCCTTTACGAAATATTCTTCTCAACGGTTGACCATTCTTCTTCTTCTTCTTCCTCGTTCGCCCTGAAAAGGACGGTGGTTGCGTTGTGTCTGTTTACGCCTAAGCTGTGATATCTGCACCTTTCGGTCGACACATCCGACTTCAGCACGGCATTTTTTAGGGACCGGGTTTGCCTTCCCATTGTGATCCGCACTCGCTCAGCCAGACTGCACTGCTTCAGACTGTTTCCAGGACCACCACGTGGAGGTGGAGTGCGGTCTTGACCAGCTCTGGTTCGCTAGTCCTGATGCAAGCAGTACAGCTATGGGTCGCTGACTGCATTCACTATTGCTGCATCTTGGGGTCCCTGACCATTCAAGGGCAGTCAAACATTTCATGATCAAGGGTAGACAATAAATTTCAGAAGAATACTCTCTTACAAATTGGCCTCATCGACCACCAAAGTCCGTAACATCGGCATAACCTTGTAGAGACTTTATAGTAAACAATACATAACTAATCTGAGGACTTCAATTTTGACTGACCTTCCAATTTCATCCGTAAATCCAACGGACGGCAAAAAAATATAAAATAAATAATCTTTAAGATTCTTCAGTGCAATTCGCTCTGGCACGTAATCGACCGTATGAGGCTAGATCCGACGATATTAAAGGGAATCCATGTTCAAGCCGTCTATAAAATGGGGCAATGACCTCCCGTTTGACACTTGACTAGATTCTTCCTTCAAAACAAGTTATACATCGATTTATTTCACAAATTATCCTAATGACTTACTTTTGGATCCATATGGCGATAGCTTCCATGTGGAAGGCCATGTAACTTGGAATCCATAGTAGTTGACCCAAAGAAAAGGGTTACAAATCACAAATTAATCTCTCCAGGAATTCTAGCCTCCCTCTTGCTTCGAGGTTCATACATCATCCTCTTGTTTAGCAACAAGGCGCAAACTAATACCACGCACAAAAAATGTGTGTTTTAGTGCGCAATGAATTTAACTACTATTATCTTCTTAATATCTTAGTTGATGCGTACTCTTCTTAACAGCAACCAGACTATGTCTACTTTGCTATTGTTAAGGCATTCAAAAAATGATGCAACAGCCTGCTTTTTTGATGACATTTAGTAGTTTTGTTTTACCATACAGTCCTTTGGAAGTTTATCATGTAAAACTAATTGTCACAGAAAACACAACTGTAAGAGTATACCAATGAAAGGGAACCAACTACAGCAGTGCTTGCATGCTCCACAAGGAACAACAAATAATGATGATCCAGTTCTGTAACATGTCAGTCTATTTATTTATTTTTGTTTAAACTATTAAGTTCAGTCAAGTCTAGGTAATTCTAGAAATAGTCTTTATTATCCAGTTCTTTATCTTTTTCTTTGGTCCTTGGACGTTGACTGACTAAGCAATTAGTAACCATCACGCCTGGTGGTGTCTTGTTTGGCAGCAACAAACTGTCTCCACTTTGGTCCTTGGCCGTTGACTGACTAAGCAATTAGTAACCATCACACCTGGTGGTGTCTTGTTTGGCAGCAACAAACTGTCTCCACTTTGGTCCTTGGCCGTTGACTGACTAAGCAATTAGTAACCATCACACCTGGTGGTGTCTTGTTTGGCAGCAACAAACTGTCTCCACTTTGGTCCTTGGCCATTGACTGACTAAGCCATTAGTAACCATCACGTCTGGTGGTGTCTTGTTTGGCAGCAACAAACTGTCTCCACTTTGGTCCTTGGACATTGACTGACTAAGCAATTAGTAACCATCACGTCTGGTGGTGTCTTGTATTGCAGCAACAAACTGTCTCCACTTTGGTCCTTAGAAATTGACTGACTAAGCAATTAGTAACCATCACGCCTTGTGGTGTCTTGTTTGGCAGCAACAAACTGTCTCCACTTTGGTCCTTGGACATTGACTGACTAAGCAATTAGTAACCATCACGTCTGGTGGTGTCTTGTTTGGCAGCAACAAACTGTCTCCACTTTGGTCCTTGGACATTGACTGACTAAGCCATTAGTAACCATCACGCCTGGTGGTGCCTTGTTTGGCAGCAACAAACTTTGGTCATTGACTGACTAAGCCATTAGGACTGGTGGTGTCTTGTTTGGCCACTTTGGTCCTTGGCCATTGACTGACTAAGCCATTAGTAACCATCACGCCTGGTGGTGCCTTGTTTGGCAGCAACAAACTGTCTCCACTTTGCTCGGTGGGCAGCCATCTTTCATGTGGTGCCCCAGCTCTGGTGCAAGCTTAGCATCTCTGCCTCCACAGTTCTCAGCCAGGTGACTGTTGGGTGCTTGCTTTCAATTTTCTTCTGGCGTCCATAGCATGGCAGTTCTGGTGATGGTGTCAGGGTCTCTTCTGAGGAGGTGGCCAACCCAGTTCCGGCATCTACCTGCTATGATGGTGTGCATGTTTTCTTGGTAGTCCTCTATCATGTCAATCTTATTTGCAGTGGAAGTCATTAAGTATTATTATTTTTTTTTTTTTAAATACCAGTTTCAATAAAGTATACCGCTTAATGTAGGAAATACCTTTTATTATCCAGTCTTTCTCCATATATTCTTTAAATGATTTTGTTTATGTTTTTTATAATTTGTCCTATTCTTCCCCCAATAGTATCAGCTATTATAAACTTTCAGTCAACTATTCTGCCATATTGTCCCATGTAGTTGTTGCCTAGAGTCTTGAGACCACTGGCAACCTCAGGCCTATCGTACATATGAGGTTGTGCAAGGGGCTGGCAACTTCATCATGTAATATGACTTGCCAGAGAAACCACAGCTCTAAGATCATGTGACTGCTTGGTGCTGGCTTCTTGCAAGGGGACTAGCTACAATGGTGGCTCTATGGCTGTGTAAGAAGCTGACAGGAACATGATGATGATGATTCTGCTGTATTATTTCTCTGATTTATTTCATGTTTAGAAGAATGCCCACCTTTAATATTATCAATGTCATTGGTCATCTTTTTTCTGTAGGATTATTATCAAGGATTTTTATCCACACAAGCCATGTTCTTGTTATCATTCTGTGGGTTTAAAATACAAGAGGTATGAATGTCTTGACTTATTACCATAGTGCCATTGCCGAAGTAATATTCCATAACAATTTCTTGCTTTCTTACTTATTTCGTTCCCGTGGAGAAGGTACTGTGTACCAAAAATATTTCAATTTAAAAAAAAAAAAGACAACAAAAACTTTTTGAGAACTATGCAAATAACACAATAAACTCCAGTCAAAGCATTATTCATTCATTCATTTTCCTTTTTGTTCCTTCTGGAGCATGGAGCCACATATACAGTTGGAATCCTTGGAGGAAGTGGAGCAGTGGTTAGTGCACTGGCTTCCTAGCACAGTGGTCCATGGTTCGATCCCCAGTTGAAGTGAGATCATTTAGACTCCAAACGGCTCCGGGGTCAACTCAGCCTCATGAATTGGGTACCAGAGCAACTCTGGGAAGGTTAAGGCGGCCGGTGTGATGCTGACCACATCACCCCTAGTGTGTTGATGATCAAGGAAATATGGGCCTAACACCATATCCCCAATATGCCTCAATGGGCATGTAACGGGATCCCTCCTTGAAGGAAGCCTGCACCAAGTATTCTCATGTTCTTACAGTGGTAGTTTATGTGTTTCACGTAATGAGGTTGCCAACCTCATACACAACCTCTCATTAGTTGCCTTGTACGACATACATGATTGAGCAGTAGTCCTGTTCTTCTTCGTCTCATCAGAGACCCTCGGGGAAACTATAAGGTGGCTAAGCACCATGCTTACTCTATAAGGTGTCTAAGCACCATGCTTACTCTATAAGGTGTCTAAGCACCATGCTTACTCTATAAGGTGTCTAAGCACCATGCTTACTCTATAAGGTGTCTAAGCACCATGCTTACTCTATAAGGTGTCTAAGCACCATGCTTACTCTATAAGGTGTCTAAGCACCATGCTTACTCTATAAGGTGTCTAAGCACCATGCTTACTCTATAAGGTGTCTAAGCACCATGCTTACTCTATAAGGTGTCTAAGCACCATGCTTACTCTATAAGGTGTCTAAGCACCATGCTTACTCTATAAGGTGTCTAAGCACCATGCTTACTCTATAAGGGGTCTAAGCACCATGCTTACTCTATAAGGGGTCTAAGCACCATGCTTACTCTATAAGGGGTCTAAGCACCATGCTTACTCTATAAGGTGTCTAAGCACCATGCTTACTCTATAAGGTGTCTAAGCACCATGCTTACTCTATAAGGTGTCTAAGCACCATGCTTACTCTATAAGGTGTCTAAGCACCATGCTTACTCTATAAGGTGTCTAAGCACCATGCTTACTCTATAACACTTGCTTCAGTTTCAGTAAGTTATGTAACCTATGTTTTTAAAAAAAAATTGACTCATGCAACTTTTGACGATGTGGGAAACGATAATGCTGATCTATTTGTGCTCTCATAAGTACATGCACTGCCCACTACAGTGTATGTAAGCACAATTCTTGTTTCTTTATTTTGATAAAAACCTGCAATTCACTTTGCTATGTTTAAGATTATTAAAAGTTCCTGAAGAGTTTTCAGAACACCACCGAAAATGTACATATTTTGTTGTCTTTAAAAGGATGGTAGAATAGACAGGGTAATTGAAGTTAGACATAATAGGCCTATTGGAGAGATGTATGTGTCTTCACTTCTGAGACATGTATATATATATATATATATATATATATATATATATATATATATATATATATATATATATATATATATATATATATATATATATTTATATATATATTTATTTCTGAGAAGTTTATGTTTTCACTTCTGAGACGTGTATAAGTCTTCACTTTTGAGACGTGTGTAAGTTTTCACTTTAGAGACGTGTATATGTCTTCTTCTTCATACACTCTCAGACATCCACTTGAATGTATTCAAAGAAAGCAGTAGTCAGCTTGAGGCTGTTTGCATCTCTGGAGAACTTTTTCATGAATGGTACTGGTGTCTGCCATTTGCGCTTTCTGTTTCACATATGTTGGGCATCTTTGAAGCAGATGTTCAGCAGTCATTTTATCAGTGCCACAGTTATATTCATCAGTAGTTCGTATCTTTAGCTTGAAAGTAAGACATACAAGATAAAGTGACAAATGTCAAGGTTTTGTCACGTGCTGGCCTTCAAAGCTTGTATACACTGCTGAGGCAGCGCAGACTATGCTGGCATGGCCATGTCCACCGCAAGGAAGATGGTCGCATCCCGAAAGATATCTTCTATGGACAACTGGCAGATGGCAAAAGAAGAGTTAGGTGACCGCAGCTGAGATTCAGAGATGTGTCCAAGAGAGACATGAGGACACTGGACATATATCCAGCAACCTGGGAGGATGAAGCTACCGATAGCACCAAGTGGCGATGCTATCAGTGGCGCCACCTCAGTTTGGGCGAAAAGAAGCTCATACAACAAGCAGAAGAGAGGAGAAAACGTCGAAAGGAACACCAGGAAAGTAAGCAGCTGAGGGCTGTCACCTCAGGGGCACATTCCCATAGTCATTTATGACTGAAGGGGCTATTATTATTATAAGACATATACACTTATGTCTTCATTTCTGACATACGTATATGTCTTCACTTCTGAGAAGTGTATATTCTCACATGTATTAGTCTTCACTTCTTCTTTGATCCACTGTCACTGAGCGTCAGCTCTTGGTGTCCTTGATGCCATTATATGGTACTGCGCAGTTCGTATAAGCTGTTATGGGCTGCCATATAGTGTATTGTCTATGGATGGGTTGTGTGGTAGCAGTTGTTGTCTCAGACCCTGAAGTGCAGGGCACTGTAATAGGTGGTGTTCTACTGTCTCCAACGGGTTAGGGCAGTGTCTACATTTTGCTATATTTTGTGAACTTAGTCTGTTTCTGTGGCCATTTAGTGTAGAGTGGCCTGTTCTCAATCTGAAGATTTTGGTTTGGTACCTTCGTTCGATATCGTTCATAGCATCTTTCTTATTTGGGGCTGTTTGGTGAATGAAGAGTCTTCTTCCTGTTTTAGCCTGTGCCCATGTGTTCAGCCAAACTTCTTTACAGTTGTTTTTGACTATTTGTTTAACTGTTAACATACTCAGTGGTTGATCAATCTGTGGCATTTTTGCTCCCTTCTTTGCCAGTCTATCAGCAACTTCATTTAATGTGATGTTTATGTGGCCAGGTATCCATTGCTTGTATATTTCTGTTCCGTACAAGTTCATAATTTTGTGCCATGTTTCTTGAACCTTCTGGATAGTACTTCTTAAACATGTCTTTACTTCTGGGACACATGACTTCACTTCTGAGACACTTATGTGATTTCTTTTGAAATATGTATGTATTTTCTCTTCTGAGACACGTTTGAGACATGTACATGTCTTCACTTGTGAGGAGTGCAGAGTTGTATATGTCTTCACTTCTGACACATGTATATCTTTTCACTTCAGTAAGAAGAATATATATCTGGGGAAGTAAAGCAATTGCAGTTACATAAGCTCACTCATACCACCATTTTGCTTTTAACAGCGGATGTGGTTGGTAGTGACAGGGAAGATAACAATGTTTGAGGTGGGGGTATTTGAGAAAAGCTGCAAATATTGCCATAATAGAGAATGGAAAACAGACTCTGTTAGTGGGTCCACCACCATGCATCACCAACATAAAAAATTGGGTATTTTATAAGACTGCAAGTTCCCATCACAAGTCTTCTACAGAAGATATGACTTCAAGTCAATGGGACACCCAAAAAGAACATAGATATTTCATTCATTCAGCTGCCCAATAAACATAGGCCTTTAAAAATTCATGCAAGTCCTCATGTCTTAAATCATCGCTCAATGTCTTTCTCTTTCCTTTTTATCCCTTTTGTTTCTGTCTCCAAATCTCTTCTAGGTTTGTTTTTCAGTCTCTCTATAATTCTTGCCCTGGGAATTCCAGAACAACAACTGTCTTGACATGCTATCTGCAGATGTACTCAGTGTGTGTCTTATCCATTGCCATCGCCTTCTTCTGATCTTGTTTCACAGGCGCCTGTCTAGTTCTTGTCATGAGTTTTAAACTGGTCATTTTCAACAAATATGAATGTAGTTAGATTTTTTTTTAAAAACAAGGTAAAGGATCCTATAGCAGAAGCTGTCAGGGGGTGGTGGGGGGGGGGGGGGGGGGGGGGGGGGGGGGGGGGGGGGGGTGGGGGGGGGGGGGGGTGGGGGGGGTGGGGGGGGGTGGGTTAGAGACTTCACTATACTAGGTCCAGCTTTTTTATGAGTGGGTGACCATTTTCTTTTCTCACTGCCTTTTTCTTCACTTAATCATGAGCAGAGTCAAATACCCATTTACAGCAGGGTATACCTGCATGCTTGTAGGTTTTGATCCCAGCACCTAGTAACTGTGCAAAGAGAGATAGGCACTTTAACCACTTAGCCAGTCGGATAGACATTTACAAAATGCTGAGGAAACTAATTTAAAGCAACACTTGCACAAGAATGAAAACCGCATCTCTCCATTATGCTTGAAGGCCCAAGGGGAAGAGGAAAGTAAAATAAAACTAATTGAGGTATAACATAACAGTTTATAATAATGCCATTGATTATCTGCTTTTTCCTCATTTTACTTTCATATTTTGACAACTGCTTCCATTAAGTATCATTGAGAGTGTCAATTGAACAGTGTCATTTAACTTAAATAAAAAGTTAAACAAAGTGAATTGTCAGTGAGTTATGTGAAAGAGGACGGGTGAACTGAATAGTGCTAAATGGTAAAAATGGCCCAGTGTAATTTTCTGAGGTCTCTGAATAGACATAGACATAGACATAGACATAGACATAGACAGAATGAGACTAGTGCTCCCTCATGGACATCGAATGAAGTGACTAATGTAAGGTAGTACATGGGGTCACCAACCTCATCATATAAGACAAATTGCTGCAGAAACCACATGTGAATGTTTAGTGCAGGCTTCCTGCAAGGGGACCAGATACAGCAGTAGCTACATCCACCATAAGGAGTGAAGTTGAAAATGATGATGTACTTAAAAGATCACAAATTGATGAAGACTATTCGATAACATAGTTCAAGAGAAATAATTTACTGACTCAGCGGCAGTCTCTGAAGATCCAGAGATAAGGGAAAGATTTCAGTACAAAACTATGAATGTACAAAATCGTAAATTTTGAGTAAACATCATGAACCTCAAAAAAAAAATGTTGCTTATCAAAGAGCGTTGGAATGATTACCATGGTGCAGTAATAAATGTAGCAAAACAGTCAATATGAAGCACTCTGATGAATTAAATGAATTGTAACTAAAATTAATTAAAAGAATAAATACTATGAATTATTCACACTATCATAGTTTGAGTTTTACATTTTCAGAAATCGTGATGCTGTAAGTTTCTATAACCTGTTTTTAGAAAACCGAGCAACGCCAGGCACTTAAAGCTAGTTGATGAAAATTTAAAAAAGTTCCAGTTAGCCAGAGCAGTTGTGAAAATTATCAGAGAATAAGTTACCTGCAGTTGTACGTGAATATGTGGGCTTATTTTACTATCCCTAAACTGCCAGCTTGCAATATTGAATTATGTAGTTGTTGCATGACACTGCGGTCAGTCCCAATAGCAGTTTCATATTTTAGACAAGCAAGCAATATAACACCTCCGACAAAGTAAATTACTTGGTAAAGTCTGGGAAAAGGAAGAGATACCAGCAGAATGGAAGGAAGGGTATCTGGTTAAGTTGCCTAAGAAAGGAAATTTACAAGAGTGCACAAATTATAGAGGAATAATGTTACTATCAGTGCCAGGAAAAGTATTAAATAGGCTTATCCTTGAGAGATTAAATGAGTCCACAGACAAGAAACAGAGATGAACAAGCAGGGTTTTGACAAAACAGATCCTGTACAGACCAAATAGCCACTTTGAGAATAATAGTTGAACAAAGTCTGGAATGGAATTCACCACTATACATTGGATTTGTGGACTACGAAAAGGCATTTGACAGTGTAGACAGAGAATCACTTTGGAAATTGATGAGGCATTATGGAGTTCCCCTGAAGATCATTAATTTAATAAGGAAAACATATGAAGACATGACATGCAGAGTTCTTCATGAAGGACAGCTTACAGAACCATTTGGGATAAGAACAGGGATGCCTCTTGTCTCCATTTCTTTTCTTATTAGCAATAGACTGGGTTATGAAAACATCAACAACACACAACAGAAATGGAATCCAGTGGACTCTGACTAAGCAGTTGGATGATCTGGATTTTGCTGATGACTGGGCTCTCCTGTCCCATTACCGTAAACAGATGCAGGACAAATTGAGAACACTCGATGAGAGGTCACAGCAATTGGGTCTGAAAATACACAGGGAAAAGACAAAGATAATGAAAATAAATGCAGGTAATTAAAACAGGATTGAACTTGAAGAAACACCAATACAAGATGTAGAATCGTACACATATCTTGGCAGCAATATAGACAAAGTTGGAGGGACAGACTGATATCAAAATAAGAATACAAAAAGCAAGAGGAGCTTTCATTGCATTGGGAAATATATGGAGATCAAGAGAAATCGGATCCAACACGAAAATAAGAATCTTCAACTCAAATGTGAAGTCAGTCCTATTGTATGGCTCTGAGACATGGAGAATGTGTGCTTGCATAGAATAGAGGGATTAAAATGGTATGACAAGGTTACCAACGTGGAACTGATGACAAGAACTAGACAAGTGCCAGTGGAACAAGAGATGAGAAGAAGACGATGGCGATGGATAGGACACACACTGAGGAAACCTGTTGATAGCATTACAAGGCAGTCCTTGTTCTGGAACCCCCAGGGCAAGAGAGGCAGAGGTAGACCAAGAAGCACGTGGAGAAGAGAGCTGGAAACAGAGATGACAATGATAGGGAGAACGTGGAAGGAACTTGAGATGATGGCACATGACAGGAGGACTTGGCACGTGTTTGTTGAAGGCCTGTGCTCCTTTGGGAGTGGAGGGTTATGAATGAATGAAGAGATATAACACCTACGACAAAGTAAACTCTGAATCTTAGCCAAAGAGTTTTGCTTATGGGCAAGTTATCAGTATATATTATTTAAATTTTCGATTACTTCCCCTGACTCACTTGAGAAGTCATGATCTGAAACGTGAACGTAGTTAACGTCAACAGACAGTGAGGTAGAAGTGTTCAGTGACTAATATGAAATTACACATGCGGCTGGCAACCTCATGAGGTACACCAAATTATTATGAATGTTTTGATGCGAACTTCCTGCAAAATGACCAGCTGCATCGGCGGTTCCACACTCCGTAAGGGGGAACGAGGAAAATGATAATGAAAAATATTTATGAACTAGTGTAAAAGCCCGTCATTAGACGGGAAATACATTCAAATCACCAATACCTAACGGCAATTTTACTTATTCAAAAGTATTTTTTAAAATACCACTGTGCGTCACTACAGTACACGAACAACGTTTCAGCAGAGAGGATCCTAATGTGTGTATACGGGATCACACATTCTATAAATATATTTTTGTGCACACCGTTATTTGCGCATTGTTCTTTGGTAAGTGTTAGTATTTTCGGGAGAGTACATATAAGGGAAACAATACAATTAATGTCTAACTTTCAACCAAAGTTACATCCCTTAGCGTTACACACTGCCAGAAAAAGCTGGGATTTTATATTTATATGGGGGCAAAGTCTTTACAGACAGGGGGTATGATGTGCTGGTGTTGTGGGTAGTGGGTTTCCCCCCTTGCTTCACCCTAGGCCTAGTGAATTCTTGTTCATGAAAGGAGCGACCATTGCGGTGTTAGTCTCTTGGCCTAGCAAAACCTCTCATACCCCAAGATCGTTGTGCGTGGTGAAGAGCCACACCCTCCTCGAGGTAGTCCTGGGAACTGAGGGTGCGAATCCTCAGGCTAAACACAACGGATCTAGAGGAGCAAACCTCGATAATAAAACCGGTGCACTACACCGTACACGCCCTCTGTGGGTGGGAAGGAGCCACATGGATACTGAACAAGTCTTGGGAGTGGGAACGAGCGTGGACTGCTCCCTGAAGATTGGAACCCATCGTACAGGCACAGAGACTCAGGATTTGACGATCCTATTGCCTTCAACTCTTGGTCACATGCCTAAAGCCTCGGAGAACTCGGCGTAACCAGCAGGCAATTTGGTGGCGGGGAAAGAGCACTGTGAGCCCTACCTTGGCTACGTATCACAAGGAGACGCAGAAACACCCCCTTTATCTCCCCCAGCGCTGGCACAGTACACTTCTGGCTTCTACCCGGGGCGGTAGGAAATCCACATCAAACCTGGCAGAGCAAGTCCTCCATCAGATGCGGCCGATGCTGGGCCCACTGGCGCGTGGACACGTCCCGATCCCCATCGAGACTTGCCCGGGGAGCCCACCCCGGCTCAAAAAAGCAGAGAAGGCCACTCTCCAAACCTCCGATGTCTTGCGGGCAGTGTTAGGATGTGCAAGAACATGGACAGGAAGACTCCACAACTTCCCCACTGAAGACACGCCCACGGCGACCATTGCCTCAATTGGCTGTGTGTGGTGTACCCGGAAACGGGGCCTCCCAGTACTGAGGCACAGTTAAGTCCCCGATGTCACTTATCGGTGCAGAGTTGAGAGAGATGGCTGAGCATCACAATCCCCCCTGTGTTGCAGCATGATGAGAACCCAGCATTGCACACTGAGCTTGGGGGGATCACTTGGGCACCAGACTTAATACTGGCTCTTGACTGGATGGCCGCATGCAGGAGATTTCTACAATGGAGGGTTGGCAGGTGGTGGGTATCTGGAAGTGGCTCTGTGCAGGACGTGAGGATTCCTTGGGAGAGCCCAGAACCAGAGCACAGCATTGTGCAAGCTCTGCATAGTTGGAGAGCCCCCTGGATGACGGGGAATGCACAGTGTGCTACCTCACCTATCCCCAACTGCTAACTTAGAACCAGAAGTGGGGTCCTCTGTATGCGTGCCAGGCCAGGATAAAATGCCTGGGAAAGAGACTGGAGCTCAGAACTCCCTAACTCAAAGTTGCAGGATGGCAGGAAAGACAGGGCTATTTTGAAGATAACGCAACCATATTTTCACCATACGAGCTCGGACGCCGCCTCGGTAAACAAGGTCCGCGCAGAGCAGTGACACCCCCAGGCTGCTTGCGAATAGTCTACTACTGGGAACATAAACAGATTAGGGATGAGCCCACTCTCCCGTTGAACAGGTGCTAAAGTCATAGATACTGGGCCAGAAGGCGCACCGGAAACCACAGTATCACGCAACTCGCTTTTTTTTTTCTATGGAGAGTACACCGTCAAATAAATCTCGTACTGGTGCTCGCCCTGTGGAGCTCCACCAGGCAGGTGCAGTGCCGGGCTCTGAGCCTCGACAGAGCCCACCCTCAGCTACTGGAGGACCCTCTAGACCGTCTTGTGGAGTCAGCAGACGGCAGAGGAGAACTACTGACCAAAACAAAACAGAAAAAGAGAAACCCAGAGTGCCACTTGTCATGATGCACTGGAATGCAGAGGGAGTGAACAGCAAGCAGGCTGGATACAGCAAAAAGACAGAGCTGGAAAACATCTTGTATGAGAAGCAAGTCAGTGTTTGCTGTATCCAAGAGACTCACTTGAAAGCAGATCAAACCTTTAAAATAAGGGGATATCAGTGCTTCAGATCCGACAGAAAAGATAGACGAAAAGGAGGAGTACTTACTCTTGTAAGGAATAACATTCCTGCACACGAAAGGAAAACCTTCATGGATGGAGCAGAATATCAGCTGTTGCAGATAAAGGTAGACAAGATGGAAATAGAACTCCTGAACTATTACTGTCCGAACAACAAAACCCCTGAGTCTCAGCTCTATACAGGTACCAGCCACCAACTTTATAGCAGTTGGAGACTTTAATAGCCACTCCCAGAGCTGGGGCTATAACCATCTGTAACACAGAGGTGAAGAGGTTGAAACTTGGCAAGATGATCACTCCCTAATCCTAGTCAATAATGCCACAGATACTCCTACCTTCTACTCCAGAGGATGGCACACAACTTCAACACCAGATCTTGCCTTCTCCACACCAGATATAGCTGGATCTATTAGTAGAGAAGTAGGAGACCAACTAGGGGGAAGCGACCATCGTCCAATCTTTCTTACTGTCCAGAGTGCAACTCTCAGTACAGGCCCAGCCATTACAAGATGGAACTACAAAAAAGCCAACTGGGGTTTATTCAGGCATCAGGTGAACACGCTGCTGTCTACCCTCAAGGTACAGAACAGAGACATTAATGAAGTGGTAAAAGACTTCAACAGATGCATACTACAAGCTGCAAAAGAAACCATTCCCAAAGGATGCCGGCGTAACTACATACCATACTGGTCCAGCACACTCCAAGAACGTCAGGAAGCTATGGACAGGGCTAGAAAGGATGCAGAGTCTCAGCCTTCACTTGAAACTCACAACAAATGGAAAAAGGCTGTAGCAGAGTTTCAGAGAACAAAGCTAGAAGAAAAAACGGAAAAGCTGGAGAACTAAAACGGCATCGCTGAACCTTGAGAAAGACGGCAGGAAACTTTGGAGATTAGTCAAGTCTCTAAATGAAGAGCGTTCCTCACCTAGGCAGACTATCACATTGGATGAAGGTGGCAAACTTTTCAGAGGAAAACAAGCTGCAGACTTGTTTGCTAGAAGATACAGTTCAGAAAGCAACTTACCCATTGAACAAAGATCATCAGAGAGAGATAAGAAAAGAAATACTGGCAACCATGGGACAGACAGATACTCCTGCCCCAATGAGGGAACCCATCACACTAGGAGAACTACAGAAGGCTATTTCCAAGCTTAAGTTTCAAAAGTCACCCGGCCCAGACAAAATCAGCATAGAAATGCTAGTAAATCTGAGCTCAGCAGCAAAGACAAAACTGCTTGAGATATTCAACCACAGCTGGTTGAAAGGAACGGTACCCCAAGTATGGAGAGAAGCCATCACAATACCCATACTAAAGAAAGGGAAATGTAAGACCGAGGCTGCAAGTTACCGGCCAATCAGTCTCACAAGCTGTGTTGGGAAGACTATGGAGCGAATAGTCAACCACAGATTGAAATGGTATTTAGAGTCTGAGAAGATCCTGGTGCCGGAACAAGCTGGATTTAGAGAATGCTACAGTATAGAAGACCAAGTTACTTACTTGTCTCAAGCAATAGAAGATGCCTTCCAGGAGAAGAAAAAGGTCCTAACGATCTGGGTCGACTTCAAGCAGACCTTTGACAAGGTGTGGAAAGATGGCCTCATTGCAAAACTTAGGAGAAGTGGAATCCAAGGCAACATGATGAAATGGATCCAGTCATACTTGCATAACAGGAGAACTAGAGTCACTCTTGACGGTCTGCAGAGCAGAAAAGTGTTGCTCCATCAGGGGGTACCTCAAGGAGGAGTAATTTCCCCAACACTCTTCCTTGTTTACATCAATGACCTGGTGAAAGATCTCCCCGCAGGAGTTAAAGCTGCCTTATATGCAGATGACCTAGTACTCTGGTGCGCTGATGAAAATGTCACCACAGCAAATTATAGAATGCAGCGGGCAGCAGACATGCTAGTGTCATGGGCAGAGAAATGGCTTATCACAATAAACACAGACAAAACCTCCACAACACTGTTCTCCCTCGCCCCCAAGGACAAATCAGCTAACATACACCTAGGGACAACCGTGATCAAGGAAGAAAGCTACCCCACCTATCTTGGGGTGACATTTGACCAAAGGCTTACATGGAATAAGCATATTGAAAATGCAGAAGGAAAGGCCCGAAGACGACTAGGCATACTCAGAAAATTAGCAGGTACCAACTGGGGAGCAAATGAACGAAATCTAAAGAAGATTTATAATGGAGTAATAAGACCACATTTAGAGTTTAGCTCAGCAGCATGGTCATCAGCTGCCAACTCACATCTGCAGTCTTTGGACAAGGTGCAAAATCAAGCTCTCAGGCTCATTACAGGAGCCATGAAAACTACACCAATAACAGAGATGCAGAAGGTTGCTGGATTACAGACATTGTCCCATAGAAGAGACACAAAAACCATGATCCAGATGGAAAAGTACAAGAACTACTTATTCGGAGTAACCAGGAGGACATGCACACCATCATAGCTGGCAGACGCTGGAGTTGGGTTGGCCATGTCCTCAGAAGGGACCCTGATACCATCGCAAGAACAGCTATGCTATGGACCCCCGAGGGAAAGCGAAAGAGAGGCCGACCAAAAACAACTTGGCGGAGAACTGTGGAAGCTGAGATGCAAAGAATGAACCACAGTTGGGGCACTGTACGAAGGATGGCCGCCGACCGAGCAAAGTGGAATCAATTTGTTGCTGCCCTACAAGACGTCACCAGGCGTGATGGCCGCTGACTGCTTTGACGGTTGGCGGTTATGGATCAAAGAAGAAGAGATGCAAATGCACCCAATGAAGGCAAGACTAGATGATCTGGCATTGGGACGTCTAAAGCGTAGCAGCTTTGTGCATCGGGGGAAAAGACTTATAAGACAGCATCAAGAAGACCTATCCATGAAGACAACACCACTGAAGCCCACCCTATACCCTGCACCATGGGAGCAGGCCAGCAGTGCCCTCCAAATTAATACATCAGTCAGTGGTCTCACAAGTGGATGTGAGTATAATGATCTGCAAAAACGAACTGCTACATTGAGTATGATCCAAGAAAGCTATCCCGATCAATCATGGATACATGCCTATACAGATGGATCAGCAACTAATGCTGTTAGGAATGGAGGTGCCGGTATCTTTATCTCATATCCTGACAACCACTATGAGACTAGGCACATTCCCACTGGTAAATTCTGTTCCAACTATACAGCTGAGGTTCAAGCTCTAGAGCAAGCTGCAAATATGATTTATAACACCAACTCTGACTGCCACCAGGTAGTCATCCTCACAGATGCACTGTCTGTCCTGCAAGCTCTCAAGGGTGGTAAACTCCCGCATCTGAGAAATGAACTAAACAAGGTAGCTGCCAAAAAGAGAACCATACTTCAGTGGGTACCATCTCATTGTGGTGTACCCGGAAATGAAAAGGCAGATAAACTTGCAAAAAAGGGAGGAGAATGTGAACAAGAAGATAATGAAGTCACATACTTTGAGAAAAAGAGAGCTATCCAGACTATCAGAAAAGAACAGAACCAACCCAAAGACGACTATCACACTCTCGACCGACAGGGACAGATAACTATTTTTCGACTCAGGACAGGGCATAACAAACTGAATAAACACATGCACAAGCTACGATTGTCTGCTTCACCACTGTGCACATGTGGATTAAACGAACAAACTGCTGAGCATGTTCTACAGGACTGTCCTCTGTATGACCAGTTAAGAAAGATATACTGGCCCAATGACTCAACACTAAACTCAAAGCTATATGGAGTTAAAGAGGAACTTCAAACAACAGTCGAATTCATCATGAGAACTCGTCTGACGGTGTAATCATCAAAGATGCGATCGCAAGAAGAAGAAGAAGATATTTATATGAAACCGCTGTCGATGAATGGAAAAAATCACCATTAGTGAAGAAGTAGTTCTTGCTTATCTATAATTTTAAATTCATAATACGTTTGTTTCATCTTTGAACAATGTCACGTTTACTAGATATGACGTATGCGTGAAAATTACTTGCTGTAATCTAGTCATTAGAAGAGAATAGGAATGGCCAAAGCTACTTGAGACAAATACTGACATCGAAACAATTAACTCACATATTAATCAAGTGTTATATATATATATATATATATATATATATATATATATATATATATATATATATATATATATATATATATATATATATATATATATATATATATATATATTCTTCATTTCTGTATGGTGTAGAAACATGGACAATGAACAAGCGATTGGAAGAAAGAATTGAGGCTCTTGAAATGCGGATATACAGAAGAATGAGGCATGTCTCATAGACAGAGAAGAAAATAAATAAAGATCTCCTAGAAAACCTAGGAATGAAAAAAAGAATTAATCAAGCAGCTCAACATTAGACAGCTAAAATATCTTTGAATATATATATATATATATATATCCCATCACCATTCAGTTCCTAAAGATCAAAGGTTTTGAACAAAAACCTGTCAAGTCCCTGTCCTGTGCCATCAGCTCAATGTATTTTTCATCCACTTCACGTCTATCTCCAGTTGTCTTCTTCGTGTGTTTCGTGATCTATCTCTACTTCTCTTACCCTGGGGATTCCAGAACAAAGACTGCCTGGTAGTGCCATCACCAGGTTTCCTCAACAAAGACTGCCTGGTAGTGCCATCACCAGGCTTCCTCATTGTCTGTCCTATCTATCTCCAACATCTTCTTCTCAACTCTTGTTCCACGGGTGCCTTGTCTGGGTCTTGTCAACAATTCCACATTAGTGATCTTGTCATGTCATTTCAATCCTTCTATTCTACGCAAGTATGCACTTATGAATGCCTGTAACTTTTTGGTTGTTGTTTGTGTTGTTTTCCATGTTTCAGAGCCATAAAATAGAATTGACGTGACATTTGAATTGAAGATTCTGATTTTGGCGTTGGACCTGATTTCTTTTGATTTCCATACATTTCCCAATGCAATGAAAGCTTCAGGGGCCCGAAAGGTGAGCAAAGAATAGTAACACTGCAACCTACCACGCAATTCATCAGAGGCGACTAAGGAGGTTTGGGCATGGGACCAGTTACCTCATCCTGCTGAAAATTCATAAAAACCACATAAACGTCAATGATAACCACAAACTAAACGTTATTTACTATATCCCATGCATGACAAATTGAATTATGTATTACACTGAATGATAATGATTATTATTTTGCATTTAGAAGAAAGACTGACAGAGCAACTGAAAACTATATTTAAATTATTTAAAAAAAAATGTAATTAGCATTGACAGGAAAGAAGCGACAACTCTAAGTGGGCATTCCAGTACCAAAACATAGTCGTGGATACAATTCCAATAATGTTGAGTCGATATAATCGATACAGAAGTGAACAATACTAGTACCTGAAGTTTAGTCTTACATTATGACAGGTGTGAGCTATCAGAAGTTTTTGTTTACCTAGCTATGCTAGAGTAGCAGATAAAGCCTGCCCCTCCCACTTTCTTATTGCTTTGGGTACCCGGGCAGCACCCGAATTCCCCACCGGTCAGTCTGTCCCTGCAACTTCAAAATATGGATTCCTTATTAGCATTCTTTTGGTTGTTAGAATTTTAATGAATTCCAACAGTCACATAGATCGTAAACGGGTCAGTTGTGTGAAATTCTATAAAGAATTGGACTACGGATCAGATAGGTTGGTCCCATTGACTATTTGTGCTCACTCATTGGACAGGAGATCTCTATCTGTAGCTACTATAACGTTGGATGGAAGATGATACTGTCCTCAGAATCTGTGGCGTGGTGTATCTAACTGTCGACGGGATAAGTTATATTCTTACTCATATTGTCAGTTATCAACTAAATCTCTTATCGGTTGCTAGTGTCATTGAAGGAAATCCTAAAAAACAGAGTTATCTTCAAGTGTTCCTTAACAAGACTCGCGTCAAATGTCTAGTCTTTTAGTACAAGTATCAAGTTCTTCTGTAGAGCCATTAGAGGCAACAAAGATGTGGTTTTACAAAAGAATGTTAAAAATACGATGGACAGCCAAAAAGAGTAATGAGGATGTCCTGAAAGAGGCCAATGCGCAAAGGAAACTTTTTTCATAAGTTAGAAAGAATCAATCCATTTTTTGGGCATGTAATGAGAAGAGGAAAGCTGGAATATATCGTAACAACAGGCAAGATTGAAGGAAAAAGAGATAGGGGAAGACAAAGAGGGCACATACTGGAAAGTTTTACATCGTGGCATGGAAAGAAGTCAACAGCAGAATTTATCAATTGTACTAGAGACAGGAAGTTGTAGAAAGACATGATCTCCTTCACCACTAGGCATGGTATTTGAAGAAGAAGATCAAATCCTTAACATTAGCTTTCAAGTCGAGACTCATTTTTGACGTAACTCTGTTTACAATCACAACCGCTTTTATTCATACAATCAAATCAGTCAGTATAAATAATAATGAAAATTAATAATCTCTAGTTTAAGTATTTATTAAATTAACTGCTTTTACTGGATCAAAGAAGATTCATTCTATTTTATCGACTTAAACAAAACAATTTCTATTTGTCCACATGAGTGCGTTATGAATGAGAACGGCGAAGATTGTTCATCAATACTAGAAAGTCCCGAATTGCTAATTTACAAAAAATATATTTAACAAAAACAGCAAAACTCTTTGAATAGAATCGTTGTGATGACTTAAAGTCCGACTTGAGTTCGTCCATCGGACTCAGTCGACAATACTGCTTAAAAAGCATCTGAGCAGACCTTTATATACAGGAGTTCTCGCGTGATGCTCAACGTCCTTCTTTTCAGCAGCTAATAGAAATGTTCAGGAATTTTGATAAGATCACATTTTAGCAGCAGAATTTAAATACCTTTGCGTGTATTGTGTTGTAATGTGTGTTGCATAATCTAAAATAAAATATATATTTCCCATCGAGTGTAATATTTGTATTGTGTAATTAGTGTAATCTTTATGCTGGCGGTGTATTGTTACATTTGTGTTATTTGCATTTGTGTAATATTTAGTGGTATAATGTACGTGTCTGCAATGCTGCAAATACTGCTACAGCTCATACAAAGTGTCAGTTCGATTGTCAGGATCATGAAATTCAAGCATTATTATTCACTCATGCTCTCTCTCTATCTCTTTCTCTCTCTCTCTCTCTCTCTCTCTCTCTCTCTCTCTCTCTCTCTCTCTCTCTCTCTCTCTCTCTCTCTCCTTTTTCTCTCTCACTTTCTCTCCACAAAAAATATCAGTTCAATATTTAATTACAGGTATTTACAGATACGGAAATTCACCATCAAAAGTAAAAAAGCAACAACATCATACAGAACTAATACAGCTAAGTACAAAACGTACACTCATTCAGGAAATCTATAATATAATAATAGCCCCTTCAGTCATAACTGACTGTGGGAAAGTGTCCTCTCCAGGGCGCGAGCTTGGGCACAGATACAAGTATATGGAGATCAAGCTGTTGCCCATGCAGCATGCTCCTCCTCTCCACGCAGCCAGTGGATCCAAAGGAACGGCAGCCGATACAGCTTGGTACCAGCCACGTCACAGGAGTTGCCAGAATAATGTCGAATCAACATTAGACTGCCTTAGGGAATCCTAATATATATATATATATATATATATATATATATATATATATATATATATATATATATACTGTTCAAAAAAAGAAACGCATAGCTACTGAAGGCACACACATAGCCATAATTTTGACATTCAATAACTTTTTAATTTAATGAGTTAATTGTTCATATTGCACACAAGAATGCTTTAGGGTTCAACCAATCAATTGACAGATGTTTTGCATCTGGGTCACGAGAGTTTTTTGGCGTACGGGCTGTCCCGTTAGTATGGTGTGGCCTCCTCTTGCATCGATCAGCGACTGGCATCTCCTAGGCATGGATGCGATCAGACGTCAGATGTAGGCCTGTGGGATGGCTGCCCACTCTTCCTGGAGTGCCTGGAACAGATCACGAAGATTGGTTGGAGCAACATCTCGGCGACAAACACGTCTATGCAGCTTATTCCACAGGTGCTCAATCGGACTCATGTCTGGAGACAGGGATGGCCAGGGAAGGGTTAGAATGTTGTTGGCAGTCAGGAACTGCGTGGTCACCCGTGCACAATGGGGTCTGGCGTTGTCCTGTTGAAACACAGACCTTTGGGCAGCCAAAAGTGGGAAGGACATGGGATCGAAGAATGTCATTGACGTATCGTTGCGCATTCAAGCCTCCTTCAATGTGCACCAATTGACTCCTTCCGTTGTAACTGATCATTTCCCACGCCATTGCACCTCCACCACCGTGCGGCGGAGCTTCATCAACGCAATTTTGGGCAAAACGTTCATTTCGCCTACGGTAGACCCTACGCCGTCTATCATGACGCTGTGTGACGTACGTCTAGTTTGACTAGTGAATTTTCCCTGATATGATGGATGATTTAAAGGGACCTTTAGCTTTTCATAACATTAGAACCCCTGAACTTTGTAACTTTTCGTTTGCCAGAACGCATTCCACCGGGACTCATGTAGGATACAGCGACGAGATCAAAGAGACAGACCGAGGGATCTTAGGGGAGACTATCGGCGCTATCAAAGACAGTAGTTTTCCCTGATACGAGACGCAGTTGCTTGCCGCTAATTTCGCGTCTCGGTGTCAATCGAGGAACCGAGCGAACGGGGGAAAGCGAAACGGGCAGCAGCGAGCGGATACGAAGACCAGGGGGCGGCTTCTTCTCTTGATTTGGCGGTCAGATCCCCAAAAGTTCGTGAGATCAAATAAGCTGTCAAGTTTATCATGTCCCACTCAACTTTCATTCCATTTTAGCTAAATAGACCATGAAGAACTAGACACGTTATCACTCGCTGGCCAGATCTTTACAGAAGCACTAGCTTTATTGAAATCTTGTTATAGATTTTCCCCTGGATTTTATATATATTTGCAGTGATTTCTAATTCTGTGCAAAGCGGTAAAATATATATTGTGTAAAGTGATCAGTGGTCTAGTCATTTTATTTCAAGGGATTTTGTGTTAATTTAAATCTATTTAATTAAACCATCTCAAGAGTTCCAGTTTTAAATATAATGATCTATCTATTATATTATTTCAAAAGATAATAGATGCTTAAATTAACTTTTAAAGTCGCGAAGGAATTTATAATTAATAAATTCAGTTAAGTCCTAGTTTTATAGATGTGGGTTTTTAACCACTAGAATTCGCGCAGTGTTTATTAAATACATAATTAAATACTCGAGTGTATTATAGGCTTAACGGGAAATTCATCGCGCTTTAGAAGGTTATTTGTTTTCGGTATATTACATGTCTTTTTTTTCTTTCATACAGAGTGATCGTAACCTGTGCGATCCCAGCATTAAGAAAGCAATAAAGAAATCAATCTAAGCAAAGCAAAGCATAAACAGTGTGTAGAGTTCCCCTGACGCAGAACTGGTTGAGACTGTAAATTTTTTAATCTTTGAGGCGATTCTATGTTTGGAATTCCGCTATCTAACTTATAGCAAAGAAAGCACACCCAAAGACAAATTTAACGCACCATCAAACAACTTAAGTCGTAACGGGAAGAAGAACACTGGCCCGAGCTTTGTTAGTTTACTGACACAGAGAGATAATTCATAATTTCCTGAACAGTGATGTGACTAGTTTTCTCACTGGACTTAAACCATACCTCACGGATAAAGTGTACCAGCACGCGTAAGAATTTTATTATCCGCGGCATAGTCAAATAGACCACACCATCCTCACCCCGGTATCAGAGACCGTGCCCTCCCATAGAAACTGTTATTAAGAAAAGAGACACAACTACAGATTCATTTTCCAGCGATTACGGGACCCTTTTATGTGCTGACCGCCTACCCGATAATCTGGGGCTAGAACTTGAACAAACACTCATACATTTAGTTGAGGTGTAACTGCTGTTGTGTTACTCTATGGAGTGCAAGATTTTTTCACAATCGGTAAGTGAGAGCAAGATGAGTGAAGGCCTTTGCTAGCGCGTGTATGAATGACAGGAAATTAATTCTTTTGTGTGACCATTTTGTTAACTTGCTTACCTGGTAACATATATCTTTTCTGTATACCCTACATTGTTCCTTTAAGTGGGATAGTTGATAATTTGTTAACTCTGTTTAAAACCACCTCCTTTCCATTTGCTTAGTAAAGGGAAGAACAGCTGGGAAGAACAGGTTTTTTTTTTCTATCACTTATACCAAACTTGGTAACACCTCTTTCAGAGTAATTAACTTTACTGTTAGGTTAACGTACCCGTGTTCCTGATATTATCTATCTCTGGACTGGGTTTGTCTTTGTCTAATGAGCGGGAAGGGCTTAGTCGATACCAATCTTCTTCACCCCCTCCCAAACTTGTTATTTGCATTTGTGTACTTATGATAATTTATGTAATATCTGATATTTTTAGTGATTGATGTTTAAAGTGAATAAAATCACATAAACTCATTTAGTTCTGTGTGTTGGATATACCCAAAGCCCAACATTTCCCCTATTCGTTTAATATAGTTTGTATCAACGTCGTGTGTGTGTGTTTGAAAACACCGAATCGGTGAGCGCGCAGATGCGAGTCTGGAAAACTGGCAAATAATTGTTTGACCAGGAGAGTGAAAGAGAAGATTGAGAGACACGATTTGTCGTAAATAAGTCTGTCTTTACTCTCCTCCAGCACGCTGTGAAGTAACTATTAAATCTCTACATTTTCTATCACTGAGCTTTCCATCATCATTTTCCACTCTAAACCGGACCACTATTTCTACGACTCTTTTCTCTCAAAATAAATTTACGACAATATTTGGCCGGCTCGTCTGGGATAATTTTGAGATACATTTGATGCACACATATTTGTGGGCTGGTTCTGGGATCTTGAGCTACATTTGAGGCAATCGCATAGCCGGGTTAAAGATATTTTGAGTCTGATTTAGTTTGGGTCTAACTAGGTAGAGTGTGAATGATTTGTCTTTGTGAATTAGGGAAATAAATAATAATTACACCCCTAGACAAACGTTCTTTAAGTATTTGGGTTGTCCACACAGCATATTTACAGGTTGTTTTCTCTCCACAGCAGTAGAAAGTACAGATAAACAAATATATTTGCTATTTTAATTATCCTCTGGCGGAGATAATTATATTTCTTTCTTTATAAAAGTTGCTGGGATTGCGTGATTGTTTTACAGTCACTAAGGTTTTTGAAGTCAAAAAGAGTTGAGCTTAGCTAAAGACGGATTGTTCTGATTTTTAAAAATTAAGTTAACAACGTCTCATCTCAATAATTGACTTTAGGGACGGAGTTTGTTGTCAGAGATTTAAAATTTAGGGGAATTTTTTTTTTCCTTTTAAATTGTTTTAATATAAATTTTTCTCTACTGTTAGTAAAAGTAGATTCTTTTCCAGTGTAACTTACCATTTAGTGGCATAGTCGCTTGCGTTTAGAGCCTTAATTGCCAGATAATAGCAGCGATAAGTTTGCACAGTACAGGTAGGAGGTAACACAGGTAAATTTGTACTTGTGTTTTTTTTTTTTCTCGTAGCGGTTCAGAGTTCCTCCCTTTCGCGTTTCTTCTTACTAGTTCTCTAAGCATACTTCATCTTATTCTTTAACAATGGCAGAGAGGATAAAGATGAGGTCCATCTTGAGGCTGGAAGCGAAAGAGGCAGGATTAGATGCAGAAGCTGCAAACGCGTTTATTAACCAGGAATTGGAAATATATGACGCGGAGCAACAGAGAGCCGAAGCTGAGAGGAAGGCGAAGCAACAGAGAGCCGAAGCTGAGAGGAAGGAAGAGAAAGAAAGAACAGAGAGGAGAGAAGCCCAGGAGAGGGCAGATAAGAAAGAAGCGGAAGAACGTCTTTTGGAACAGAAGAAAATTGAAGCAGAGATGGAAACTCGCAGAGAGAGAGAGAGAGAGACAAGGAAAGACATCATCAACTGGCGCTTAAGGCTCTAGAGAGTCGGGGCGCCTCTACTTCGACTAACGGAGAGCCGTCTTCGCCCCAGTCTCAATCAATGGACCTCTCCAGTACTCAATCTGCCCAATTAACTGCTATGTCGTTTTCTTTAGAATCTTTTCCTAGCCCTAACGAAAAAATTGACAGCTACCTAGAAAAATTCGAGAGACTCGCGAATCTTTATGGGTTAGAGAGTACCCGCTGGGCGCTCAAACTTTCAACGTCACTGAAAGGCAATGCTTATGACGTGTACACAAAGCTGGGACCGAATCAACATGATTACGACATGTTGAAAAAGGCCTTACTACAGCAGTTTGAGATGACTGCCCGAAAGTTTCTGCAGTTGTTCAGAAACAGCCGAAAAGAGAGCACGGAAACATTTCCACAGTTCTCTTCACGTCTCACGGGTTATCTGACAAAGTGCATTGAATTATCTGACCTACCTCTTTCATATGAGGGACTCCTCGAACTTGTTCTTGTGGAGCAGATAAAATCCACTTTGTCGAATGAAACACGTAGATTTTTGGCTGAACAGGGGGCAGTCAGGCTTGAAGACATACTCAATAAAGCCGAACGCTATAGCAATGCAATGGCCGAACTTCCCAGCACTAAACGTAAACCCACCGATGAGCCATCTCGAAAACAGAATCTAGAGCAGGCATCCTATTCTTCCACTTCCTCTCAACATTATAACCAACGAGATAACAATACCCAGAAACCTCCCCAGGAAAAATCGAAATTCTACAAAACCCGATACCCCCCCAACAAAATTCTGATCAACCCAACAAGCCTACGTGGCAGCGCGGCCACCAAGGTCAAGGAAAAGGGAAGACCCCTACACCAGGAACGTCTGATCAGGGCAAACAAACCGGTGCAAACCGCATTGGATGTTTGCATACAGCCTCGAAAGGTAGAGTCAATGTCAGTGATTCTCAACCTGAGGGGGACCGACCCTCAACTCGAGGAACTGTAATTTTGAACGGTACCTCTACTACTTGTCTTTTTGACACTGGATTAAGTTTTGATTGTATTGTCGCTAGGCACCTAGTCAAACCCGGTCAGGAGACAGAGGAAACCGTCAAACTTAGTGGAGTTTTCAGGAGTGATGCACCCAGGACGCTTCCTATCGCACTGGTAGAAATACACTCTGACTTTGTCAGAGGAGTTATTAAAGCGGCCATAATGGATGATCCGATCTACCCAGTTATCCTGGGATGTAGATATGTGTTCATTGGGAGACCTAAGGAGCCGATTGTGGCAGCGGTAACCACAAGAGGGCAAGCCAAGAAGGAGAGGGAGCCTGCGCCAAACTTGTTGCCGAATGAACTGAAGGAGGCGCAACAAAAGGACCCTACTCTGGCGCCCTGCTTTAAAAAACTGCCCATGGCTAAGGACCCCAGACACAACGGAGACATCTTTTCTAAGGATGGTGTATTGTATCGTAGAACGGGCAACCCGGACACGGGGAATAACCAGCTCCTAGTACCGACGCAGTACAGAAACCAGATCTTAGAAATGGGGCACTCTCTTCCCTTTAGCAGACACATGGGACAAAACGCCACTATTCAGCGAATAAAAAAACCACTATTGGTGGCCAGGAATGAACTCTGACATTGTCAGGTACGTGAAATCCTGCGCCCAGTGCCAACGGGTAGCACCCAAGCACTTGACACCCCCAGTACCTATGGGGCAAATGCCAATAGTAGGGACTCCATTTGAACGGGTTGCTGTCGACATTATTGGTCCTCTGGAAAAGACCAAAAGAAGGAACAGGTTCATCCTGACCTTAGTTGACACTTGCACTATGTGGGCCGAAGCCGTACCGCTACCATGCACTAATTCCAAGCATGTCGCAGAAGCCCTTGTGCAAATTTTTACACGGTTGGGATTCCCTCAACAAGTTTTGACGGACAATGGATCCCAATTCCGTAGCCTGTTAATGGAGGAGATCTTTAAGATCTTGAGGGCCAAACATATCCACACAAGTCCCTACCATCCGGCCGGAAATGGGCTCGTGGAACGTTTTAACGGTACCCTCACCATGATGTTACGTAAGCTTGGTCAGGAGAAACCGGAAGACTGGGACCAATATATATCGGCTGCCTTATTCGCCTACCGAGAGGTACCCCAAGCGTCTACGGGTTTTGCGCCAGCTACACTTTTATTTGGCAGACCTATTAAGGGGCCACTAGAAGCCTTACTTCGGTCCCTGACAGACCAGAAGGCTGACGAGACAGTCGTCTCTGCAAGCAAGTATGTATCTGAGCTTAAGGAAAGGCTAAAGCTAGGATGGGATCTAGCTACTACCAACCTTAAGAAAGCCCGCGCAAAAATTACTAAAAGATACAACAAAGCTGCAAAAGAGAGAGAACTACAACCAGGGGAGAAAGTCCTATTGCTACTTCCAACCGGAAGCAATAAACTTCGCATCGGATGGCAAGGACCGTTTACCGTCCTTAAAAAGATCTCACGTACCAACTACAAGATCTCCATCAAAGGAAAGGAGAAGGTCTTCCACGTAAATCTGCTAAAGAAATATTTGGAAAGACCGGTGCCATCCTCCGAGCATCTCCTGGCTGTCGCCATAGCAACGGAAGACGAGGAAGATGATGATGGTTGCATGGAGTATCCACTGCAACCCACAGAATCCTTTAAAGATGTCAAGTTCGGCGACAATCTCTCACCAGAACAACAAACAGAAACTAGGGCTCTACTAAAACAGTACAGTGCAGTCTTAACGGACGTACCTGGTCGAACAAATCTCATTGAATTTGATATGAAATTAACAAACGAGACCCCTGTTCAAACCAGAGTTTACCCCATCCCGTACGCTAAAACTGATGCACTTCGCGGAGAAATAGACAAGCTGCGTCAGGCAGGAATTATCAGTGAGTCTACATCTCCTTACAGCTCGAGCGTAGTGCTGTTGCAGAAGCCCAATAAGGAAGTTCGGCTGTGCATTGATTACAGGTTGCTAAACGCTGTAACGGAATTCCAGCCCGAACCTCTCCAAACTGTTTCTGAGTTGTTCATCAAGCTCAGCAAAGCTAAGATCTTCTCCAAGATTGACCTCAGTAAAGGTTTTATCAAATACCAGTCAAGGAGGAAATTAAACCTTTGTTAGCTTTCAGCACTAGTGAAGGACATTACACATTTAACGTGATGCCGTTCGGTTTGCATAACGCACCAGGAGTGTTCACCAGGATGATGAGGAAGCTTCTAGAACCTTTGCAAAGTCCCCATATCCATAATTTCATGGATGACATCTTAATTGCATCGGAAACCTATGAAGAACATATTGCTACGGTTGCTATGCTCCTCAGGAGACTACAGGAAACGGGTCTCACAGCCAGACCTAGCAAATGTCTCATCGGGTTTGAACAGTTAGACTTCCTGGGGCACACTATTTCTCACGGATGCAGTTGGCCTATTAAGAAGAATGTGGAGAAAATAGTGGCAGCAAAAAGACCCCGAACGAAGAAAGACGTACGTTCCTTCATATCGCTATGTGCATACTACAGAAGTACATCCAGAACTTCAACGGACTGACGGCACCTCTGACTGACCTCACAAAGAAAGGTTGTCCTGATAAGGTCATATGGGATCAAAAGTGCGAACACGCGTATAGCACTTTGAAAGGACAGTTGTCTGCATACCCCATTTTGAGGTTGCATGACCTCAAGAAACCTTTTGTACTGAGAGTCGACGCGTCAGGTCAGGGCATCGGGTCAACACTGCTTCAAGCCGATGACAGTGACCTGAACATGCTATTTCCAGTTGCCTATGGCAGTCGGAAATTAAATAAAGCGGAACGGAACTACAGCGTAGTTGAAAGGGAATGTCTTGCTCTGATTGACGGTATCAGACGCCATCATGAGTTTCTTTATGGTACATCGTTCACGGTGCAAACAGACCACGCTCCGTTAGCATTTCTTGGTGCCAATAAAGAATTTAACGCTAGGATCATGCGTTGGGCCCTCCTTCTAAGCGTCTATTCTTTCAAAGTGGAATATATTCCGGGAAGACAGAATGTCGGGGCTGATTTTCTGAGTAGAAACTGGTCTACAGAGGAAGAAGAGCAAACTGAAGATACCACTCATCCTAAAATCACCAATCAGGTCACCTCCATTGTCAAAAATGAAAACATGAAAAATGGTTTCATGTCTAAAAGTGGGGACGATTGTGACGTACGTCTAGTTTGACTGGGGGTGTTGGGAAGTCAGGTATTGGTAGTACCTCTGGTGAAGGAGCTGTCATGCCCTTTTTAGGGCAGCTCAGCCACCTTTGGTCCAAACCTGGCATCCAGCTCTCACCTGTGGCTCCTCGTAGCTGTCAGCATGCGACAGCGGCCACCCCCGGACAACGGCTTTGACAGGCCGGCTAAACTAGGTGAGGGTAGCCGAATGGTTATAAACCTTCGGTGAGTTAGGGTCTGCCTACCCATGCATGCGAAGACTGGATTCGATAGACTGCGCGGAAGAAACCACCTGTTGGTTCAACGGGCATGACGGCGATTACCAGCAACGCGCTGTGGAGCGTAAGGAGCACGGCGAGGCACGTAGAAAGCCCTGGTCATCCACTGCACCTGACTTCATCTCCAGTCGTCTTGACTTGTCTTGCCACTGGATTGAGATGGACCCAGGCGAGAGAGTGAGGTCGACGAATTGCGCAACTCTTCCTCACTTTAATCCAAATCACCGCGCAAGTCACTCTTTCATCCATTCATCCATCCACTCACAACAAGTCCTGTGGCGATGGGCGAGCGGCGAAGCGGCAGGCGTGGGTACGCTGGCAGTCGTAGTCGCAGACCTACACACAGGCGGCTCAGGCCATATGGTCGTCTTCCACTGATCGGAGCAGCAGTGGGATTCGGCAGCCCCCTGAGTGTCTGAGCAGCCCTCTTTAGGAAAGCACTGCTCACCTCCATGGCATGAGGAAGGGGCTAGAAAAGGTGCCCTAAACATTGCCTGCTTCACCATTACCTAACCAGCTTACCGCGGTTGGTGGGTACCCTACTTTGGCGGTCGACATATAAGAAAAAGAAAGGACAGATTTTTCCCCCTCATTCTAGGCGCATGGAATGTGCGCACTTTACTTGACAAAGACTTTAATGCAAACAGACCTGAGAGACGAACTGCCCTGATTGGGAGAGAACTGGCCAGGTACAACATTGACATAGCAGCACTGAGTGAAACTCGACTTGCAGGCGAGGGCCAACTTTGCGAAAAGGGTGCAGGTTATACATTCTTTTGGAGCGGAAGAGGAACTGAAGAAAGACGAGAAGCAGGGGTTGGATTTGCAATCAAAACAGCAATTGTCAGCAAGTTAGCGGGGCCCCCAAAGGGAATAAATGACCGACTCATGACGGTCAAGATCCCTCTGTTCTATGGAAGAAAACATGCCACCATCATTAGCGCGTATGCACCAACTATGACAAACCAGGATGATGTCAAGGATAAGTTTTACGAAGAACTACATGCAGTCATTGCATCAGTTCCTAAAGCAGATAAGCTCATCATTCTTGGTGACTTTAATGCAAGAGTAGGCTCAGATAACATCTCCTGGAATGGCACTATTGGTAGGTACGGCGTGGGTCGCTGTAACAGTAATGGACTTCGTCTCCTCCAGACTTGCGCAGAACATGACCTCCTTGTCACCAACACCATTTTTCGACTTCCTACCCGCAACAGGACCTCCTGGATGCACCCTCGCTCAAAGCATTGGCACCTAATTGACTATGTAATTGTTAGGAAGAAGGACAGGCAAGATGTCCGGGTGACCAAGTCCATGTGTGGTGCCGAATGCTGGACTGATCATCGCCTCATTGTATCTAAACTTAAAGTTCGTATCCAACCAGCCAGGCGCCCTCAGGGGAAGAAAACTCAAAAGAGGCTGGATGTCACCAAACTAAAGAAGACAACAATCAAACAGTCATTTACTGACACCTTAGAAGACCGTCTCAAATCTATCTCGCTAGACGGCCAAAGTGTGGAAACAAATTGGGCAGCCCTAAGTGAGCAGATCTACAACACTGCTACAGAGGTCCTGGGTCCTTCCATCAAGAAACAAAATGACTGGTTTGATGAGAACTCAGATGATATAAAGCAGATGTTGGCTGAGAAACACCATCTCCATAAAGCATATTTAAATGATCCAAAATCTACATCCAAGAAAGACGCTTTCAACAACATGCGTAGAATCGTCCAACATAAACTACGCCAGATGCGGGATTCATGGCTGAGTAATAAAGCAGATGAGATCCAAGGCTTTGCTGACAGCCATGACTTGAAAAACTTTTACCTTGCACTCAAAGCGGTCTATGGTCCAACATCATCAGGATCATTTTCCCTCCTTAATGCAGATGGAAAAACACTAATTACAGACAAGGAAAAAATTCTCCAACGCTGGGCTGAACATTTTAATAATATCTTGAACCAGCCATCATCTATTAACGACGAAGCCATCATCCGCCTGCCCCAAGTTCCTATAAATGAAGCATTAGATGATGTACCAACTCTGGAGGAAACTAAAAAAGCGATTCGTCAACTGTCTAGTGGAAAGGCCCCTGGCTCCGATTCAATTCCTGTTGAGGTTTATAAAGATGGCGGTGCAGTTCTGATAGAGAAACTTCATATGATCTTCCAGCAAATGTGGCAGAGTGAAACCATCCCACACGATCTCAAAGATGCCTCAATTATACATCTATATAAACGTAAAGGTAATCGCCAAGACTGCAACAATCATCGAGGCATCTCTCTTTTATCAATCGCTGGGAAGATATTCGCCAGAATCCTTTTGAATCGCCTTACGGCTCATCTTGACAAAGGTCTTTTACCTGAAAGTCAGTGTGGATTCCGGAAAGAACGTGGAACCACAGATATGGTGTTCGCTGCAAGACAGCTACAAGAAAAATGCCAAGAACAGCACTGTGACCTGTACACAGCTTTCATCGACTTGACAAAGGCGTTCGACACGGTCAGTAGAGAGGGTCTATGGAAGATCATGGCAAAATACGGCTGCCCAAAGAAATTTATCACAATAGTGCAGCAACTGCATGATGGAATGCAGGCTAGAGTTCAGGAAAACGGTGAGCTATCAGAGCCTTTCCCCGTCTCAAATGGAGTTAAACAAGGGTGCGTACTTGCACCGACTCTGTTCAGTATCATGTTTTCTGCTATGCTGACTGATGCTTTTAGAGACGGGGACACAGGAATCGACATTAGTTATCGTATTGATGGAAAATTGTTTAACCTTAGGAGGCTTCAAGCAAAAACCAAGGTCAAATCACACACCATCAGAGATCTTCTGTTTGCTGATGATTGTGCCCTCAATTCCTTCTCAGAGGCTGATCTGCAGCATAGTGTGGATAGATTCTCCGAAGCCTGCGCCAACTTTGGGCTTACCATCAACACGAAGAAAACAGAAATCATGTACCAACCAGCTCCTGGCACAGTTTATACTGAGCCAGTCATCAAGGTTAATGGTGAGAAACTGAATGTTGTGAACAGATTCACATACCTTGGTAGCACACTATCCCAGAACATTGTCATTGATGATGAGGTGAACACCAGGATCTCCAAAGCCAGCAGCACATTTGGCAGACTATACACCAACGTTTGGCATCGAAGTGGCATTAGTCTACAGACAAAGCTGAAGGTATACAGAGCTGCGGTGCTTCCAGTGCTGCTATATGCATGTGAAACATGGACTGTATACAGGCGCCACGTAAAGAAGCTAAACCACTTCCATACAGTCTGTCTCAGGAAGATAATGAACATCAAATGGCAAGACAAGATCCCGGATACCGCCGTTCTTGACAGAGCTGGTATCCCTAGTATTGATACTATTCTGATGCAGTCACAAATTCGCTGGGCAGGTCATGTAGTCCGCATGCCAGACCATCGACTGCCAAAGATACTCTTTTATGGTGAGATGCAGAAGGGTAAACGCTCCCATGGTGGCCAAAAGAAGCGCTTCAAAGACACGTTAAAGACGTCATTGAAAACCTTTGACATAAACCCAGACACATGGGAAGCTGCTGCGCCAGACCGAACTGCTTGGCGCACATCTCTTCGTAAAGGTGCAGCAGCATGCGAATCATCCAGAAGAGCAGCAGCAGAACAGCGGAGACAAGCTAGAAAGGACCGTGAAATAAAACCTTCACATGAAGCAAACATTCCCTGCCCACACTGTCCAAGATCTTTCCAGGCCCGCATCGGGCTCTTCAGTCACCTTCGTACCCATAGACTAACCTAACATATTCTTAAATAATTGGATGAACAGAGTGGTCTTCATCACCCGTGATGGACGAACAACCAAACCACGTCTAGTTTGACTAGTGAATTTTCCCTGATATGATGGATGATTTAAAGGGACCTTTAGCTTTTCATAACATTAGAACCCCTGAACATTTGTTGTAACTTTTCGTTTGCCAGAACGCATTCCACCGGGACTCATGTAGGATACAGCGACGAGATCAAAGAGACAGACCGAGGGATCTTAGGGGAGACTATCGGCGCTATCAAAGACAGTAGTTTTCCCTGATACGAGACGCAGTTGCTTGCCGCTAATTTCGCGTCTCGGTGTCAATCGAGGAACCGAGCGAACGGGGGAAAGCGAAACGGGCAGCAGCGAGCGGATACGAAGACCAGGGGGCGGCTTCTTCTCTTGATTTGGCGGTCAGATCCCCAAAAGTTCGTGAGATCAAATAAGCTGTCAAGTTTATCATGTCCCACTCAACTTTCATTCCATTTTAGCTAAATAGACCATGAAGAACTAGACACGTTATCACTCGCTGGCCAGATCTTTACAGAAGCACTAGCTTTATTGAAATCTTGTTATAGATTTTCCCCTGGATTTTATATATATTTGCAGTGATTTCTAATTCTGTGCAAAGCGGTAAAATATATATTGTGTAAAGTGATCAGTGGTCTAGTCATTCTATTTCAAGGGATTTTGTGTTAATTTAAATCTATTTAATTAAACCATCTCAAGAGTTCCAGTTTTAAATATAATGATCTATCTATTATATTATTTCAAAAGATAATAGATGCTTAAATTAACTTTTAAAGTCGCGAAGGAATTTATAATTAATAAATTCAGTTAAGTCCTAGTTTTATAGATGTGGGTTTTTAACCACTAGAATTCGCGCAGTGTTTATTAAATACATAATTAAATACTCGAGTGTATTATAGGCTTAACGGGAAATTCATCGCGCTTTAGAAGGTTATTTGTTTTCGGTATATTACATGTCTTTTTTTTTTCTTTCATACAGAGTGATCGTAACCTGTGCGATCCCAGCATTAAGAAAGCAATAAAGAAATCAATCTAAGCAAAGCAAAGCATAAACAGTGTGTAGAGTTCCCCTGACGCAGAACTGGTTGAGACTGTGTAAATTTTTAATCTTTGAGGCGATTCTATGTTTGGAATTCCGCTATCTAACTTATAGCAAAGAAAGCACACCCAAAGACAAATTTAACGCACCATCAAACAACTTAAGTCGTAACGGGAAGAAGAACACTGGCCCGAGCTTTGTTAGTTTACTGACACAGAGAGATAATTCATAATTTCCTGAACAGTGATGTGACTAGTTTTCTCACTGGACTTAAACCATACCTCACGGATAAAGTGTACCAGCACGCGTAAGAATTTTATTATCCGCGGCATAGTCAAATAGACCACACCATCCTCACCCCGGTATCAGAGACCGTGCCCTCCCATAGAAACTGTTATTAAGAAAAGAGACACAACTACAGATTCATTTTCCAGCGATTACGGGACCCTTTTATGTGCTGACCGCCTACCCGATAATCTGGGGCTAGAACTTGAACAAACACTCATACATTTAGTTGAGGTGTAACTGCTGTTGTGTTATTCTATGGAGTGCAAGATTTTTTCACAATCGGTAAGTGACAGCAAGATGAGTGAAGGCCTTTGCTAGCGCGTGTATGAATGACAGGAAATTAATTCTTTTGTGTGACCATTTTGTTAACTTGCTTACCTGGTAACATATATCTTTTCTGTATATTCTACATTGTTCCTTTAAGTGGGATAGTTGATAATTTGTTAACTCTGTTTAAAACCACCTCCTTTCCATTTGCTTAGTAAAGGGAAGAACAGCTGGGAAGAACAGGTTTTTTTTTTCTATCACTTATACCAAACTTGGTAACACCTCTTTCAGAGTAATTAACTTTACTGTTAGGTTAACGTACCCGTGTTCCTGATATTATCTATCTCTGGACTGGGTTTGTCTTTGTCTAATGAGCGGGAAGGGCTTAGTCGATACCAATCTTCTTCACCCCCTCCCAAACTTGTTATTTGCATTTGTGTACTTATGATAATTTATGTAATATCTGATATTTTTAGTGATTGATGTTTAAAGTGAATAAAATCACATAAACTCATTTAGTTCTGTGTGTTGGATATACCCAAAGCCCAACATTTCCCCTATTCGTTTAATATAGTTTGTATCAACGTCGTGTGTGTGTTTGAAAACACCGAATCGGAGCGCGCAGATGCGAGTCTGGAAAACTGGCAAATAATTGTTTGACCAGGAGAGTGAAAGAGAAGATTGAGAGACACGATTTGTCGTAAATAAGTCTGTCTTTACTCTCCTCCAGCACGCTGTGAAGTAACTATTAAATCTCTACATTTTCTATCACTGAGCTTTCCATCATCATTTTCCACTCTAAACCGGACCACTATTTCTACGACTCTTTTCTCTCAAAATAAATTTACGACACGCTGCAACAAAAAGAAAGATTCGTCACTAAACCAGACACGTCTCCATTGATTGTCAGCTGCCCAGGGACGATGCTGGTTGGCCCAAAGAAGTCGATTTTGGCGATGGCGGCGCGTAAGGACAGGTCCTCGGTGAGGTCGTTGTGCCCAAAGTCCTGCGTCATGCAGTCTATTCCTGACAGTTTGATAAGACACATGACGTCCTGCAGGCAATGACTGGGCAGTTGAGGATGCTGTTGTTAACGTGTCTCTGAGGTGACGAAGCCGAATAAAGCGATCCTCCGCTGCTGTTGTCACTCTGGGTCGTCCACTGCGATGCCGGTCTTCAACTGAGCCAGTAGCTTGGAACCGGTGCCAAAGTCGACTGATGGTACTCTGATGCACGTTTAGATGCCTGGCAACCTGACTTTGACTTTCGCCTGCATGCAGTCGGCCAATAGCAATGTTCCTTAAATTTATCGATAGAGACGCCATAAATGTCTGCTTGAAAATGAACTGAATTTTTTGTGTGTAGCGTTATCCTTTTATAGGGTTTCAGTTGCATAGTCAGTGAATAGTGTTCACCCCAAATTTTGTTGCTTTCACGTGCGCGCAACATGAGCTGTGGTCAAAAATTGCGCCATAAACACTATTGACCACTGCGTTGTAACGATTACAAAAACGAACGCAATTCAGGTCAACACGTGCATTTGACACTGTAAAGAACATTTGAGGCTGGTTTTCATATACCCTAGCACCAAATTTTACTTACAAACTAATAAAAACGCGCCCTCGGATAGCTATGCGTTTCTTTTTTTTGAACAGTCTATAAATAAATAAATAAATAAATAAATATATATATATATATATATATATATATATATATATATTATATATATATATATCACATAAAGAGGGCATCTTGATATAACAAAAACTGTCATGCATTTGAATAATGGTTGAAAAGGTCGCGCTATGAAGGAACATAGCACACACATATTAAAAAAAAAAACCGCTAGAAATTTAGTAATTTAATCTTATATTTTTGTCAATGCCTCTAGACCAGGGTTTCTTAACCTGTGGTCCACGAACTCATTGGGGGTACATGAATGGATTCTAAAAGGTCCGTATGCATAACGTAAACTGTAAAATTTTTAATTATGATTTTATGTACATTTTTTTCCAAGAAGTGGCCCATAACTTTCATTAGATAATCGAAGGGGTCATTATCCTTCATTGGACAATCAAGGGTCCATATCCTTTATTGGATAATCAAAGGTCCATATCCTTCATTGGACAATCAAAGGTCCATATCCTTCATTGGATAATCAAAGGGGTGCATAGCCTTCATTGGACAATAAAAGGGGTCCATAGCCTCCATTGGACAATCGAAGGTCCAGTGGCGTACTAAGGGGGGTGAGAGGGGGCGGTCCGCCCTGGGTGACAACCAGGATGAGGGTACCATAGGTGTTATGAGTAAATTCCACAACATTGGTTGTCGATGGTCACTTCCTAGTTGATTTGTTTATGGATGGTTGTCCTGGTTTCAGGAAGTGACGTCAGTACTTTTGCTGACCATGTATGCAGACGATAAAGTCTGAAATTCGGTCAAGCTAGCGTGCCCTGCCGGCATTCGAGATGTGGCGTTTCAATGTGTAAGCCACCTGTGTATTTCTGCTCCAAATAGTATATGATATTCCCTCTACATGCATGAGGTTTTAACATCACTAGGTTACGCATACACCTCCGTCCGTCAACGCTAGTTTATATATGCAAGTTTGTACGAGGATGCTGATGAGAAAGTGAGTGATGACTTATTAATAAATACTGTGAAAATGTCATCGACATGTTTCCTTAGTACTACACGGTACTTCGACAATGTATAGACCGTGCTAGGAACGATACCTATGTACGAGAACATACTCTTGAGATGTCAAAGTGGAGCTTTGTGTGATAATAAAGTGTTTTGTAAACTGTCCAAACTGGATGTTGGATTGTGATTGCTTTTAACCAGTGTACTGTGTGAGGGCGGGCTAATGAACGGGCCTCAGATCCCTAGGAACTTATTATAACATTATTACTAGGCCAGGCTACTGAATACAAACTGTAGCATTTATATGCAGAAGAAGCTGCTTCAAGAAATCACAGAATTATACCCCATGCTGTACACGTATCATTTTTGGGGGCCAAAGCCTAAGATCTTCAATCCTACTTGGATGGAAAGACAAGAAATTCAAAATGGCGTCACTCACCGTCTGCGCACTAATTTGAAAAGTGGAAGAAACATTCCTTACTAAATATAATGTCAATTGCGCTTCAAGGTCGTCGTCTATAAGAAAGAGACGTTCCTTCATGAATTTGAATTGCAAATTCTTCGATGTTTGCTAACCAGAGCAGCTTTTCTTCATCAACGTTGGACCAGAGCGATGTCCTTTGATGTCAGCTGTATCCAAAGCTAGATCTAACCTCGTCTATGCTGTGGAATTTTCATCGTTCCTTGCTTGGTGTGAAGGAGAATATTGAAGGAATTTATACTGGCAGAACAGATAAGTGTATTTTTAATAACATACAGCTTGAGTATTTGATGAAATCTGTTTGCCGGAATTTTATTTTCACTATGTGTGTTTTCATTATGTCTAGTTGTTGTTGACATAGTGGGAGGTAGGTGGGACTTGTGAATTTATTTATATCGCTTCTGCTGATCGATAAATTCATGAGCGTTCTATAGTTTAGGCATCTGTATAGTTCATATTGAGGAGCCAGCTTACATTGCTGTGTGTGATACTGCCTCAGTTGAAGTAAACAGATCCAATTTTTGGTTAGTTGTGCAGTCCTGTTGAACCTATTGTTTGCAATCATAGTCCAGTTCCTTGTAATTTTTTATTCAGTTTGTTACATTATTGTTTGTAAAATTGTTCTTCTCATCTGACTATTATTTATTTACTAGATGTCATAAATGGTGTAACATGCGTTTTTTCTTGTCATAATTGCAATAGAGCAAAAGTTCAGTTATTTGTTCTACAATTTATATATTTATCCCTTGGTTAAATATTTGAAATTTCTTCAGTTGGCTCTTATTCTTCTATCCAGTCATCTTGTTTGTACCTTGTTAATTTTCTATTGATTTGCTCCATATCTTACATCTGCATATATATATATATATATATATATATATATATATATATATATATATATATATATATATATATATAAATATATATATATATATATATATATATATATATATATATATATGTCATTACATTTGAAGAGTGATTTGAGATTGGTGGATTAAGTATTGAATATTTTGCTCACATATTCATATACATAAAAGTTGCATTATTGTGTTCATATTGGTAATCACAATAATTATAAATCATGACTTCATTAAAAGATTTGGTGAAGATTGGAAAAGAGTGTGGTCTGGAGGGACCAGCCTTGCAGGATTATGTAGACAAGGAGATAAAAAGACAAGAAGAACTCAGAAAAGAAGAATTAATTGAAAAAAGGAGACAAGAAGAAATAAAATCAAGATCAGAAGAGATGACTCTTGAAATGGAAAAATTAGCCTATGCTAGATCTCAAGATGAGATAAAATCTCAACAAGCAGTAAGATTGGCAGAATTGGAGATTGAAAAATTAAAACTACAACAATCACAGGTTAATCCTATATTGACTGGGGTAAGAAATAGAGATCATCCTGCTAGTTTTAAGATCAATTTGCCAAAATTTAATTCGTCCATTGACGATATTTCGTGCTTCCTAAATAGATACGAGACCTATTGTCAGCAATTTAATATTGACAAATCTACCTGGTCCAGTAGGCTTATGAACCTATTAATCGGTGAAGCACTTACTTCAGTCTGTACCATGTGTGGTAGGGTGGGCGAGATGATGATGATGATTATATTGTGATATGTTTGATCACTCTCTTTTCACACTCGCACCGACCCGAACAACAATAAAACTCTTGATTCTAGAGGCAGGGGCTGTATTTATTTTTACAACCCATTCAGTGACTCAGCAAACATTAAACAAATGAACCAACGAACATAACAAAACAAAACACCCAGCATGTGCCCGATTGCTAATTGTGCTCAAGGCATTTACAGCTTGGCTCTGTGTGTCTTACTTCGTCTGTTCTCTCTGGGCGGCTGTGGCAAAGTAGGCCCGCTTGCCGGTTTGCTATTTCTTTTATAAGCCCAGGTCGAATCACTCAATTTACTGCGCGCTAGGCGTATTGATTCGGCCGCATACATAACACTCGCGATCTTTGCTCTACCAGGCATGAAAACACAAATATACACAACTATTTCTAGAGCAAAAACACAATTCTACACCACAACTTAATTTCTAGGCATTATTATGGCCTTTTCATCAATCTCGAAGACTTTTTACATCTCAGCATGCTTCGCGCACATCGAAAATATATGGGCGATAAATCTGCCTAGAAACAGGTAGGGGCGGGCGTCTCCTTTTCGGCCCCATCACACATGGATGAACAGACTCAAAAGACTATGATGCTGTTAAAATGTTGCTACTGAAAAAGTATCTATTAGATGAAGAAGGCTACAGATTAAAATTTAAGTCACGGTTGCCAGATTAAGGTACAGATTTTACTGAATTTATTTCAACTTGCAAACTAGATTTTTCTAGATGGATTGACTTATCCAAAATTGAATAGACTTTTGAAGGGTTATCAGATTTAATTTTAAGAGATAAAATATTGTCTTCTGTTAATGGAGATTTTCTGGAATTTTTACAAGAGAGGAAACCAGATAATTTAACAAATGTTGAAAAACTCGGTCGCCAATATCAAGTGGCACATCCAAACAGAATTCTTAGCAAAAACAATATTAAGGATTCACTGCCAGCTGCATCTGCCAGATTTGTTAATTATAATACACCTAGGCAGAGAAGTAATAGTATTGACAAAAATTACAGAGTCAATCAGACACATAACTTTACCAATAATAGAGGTAGATATAACGTTAACAAAAAACAACCTCAAAGAAATTATAACTCATACGATGAAGGATATTACAATCCATATTCATCATCCAGGTCAAATGACTGGCAAAATAGAGGAGGATACAATCCTAAATCAGGCAGAGGACAGAGATCTTTTCATAGAGGTAATGATTATCATGGCGACAACAGAAGTTCTTATCAGAACAATAATGTCAGGCAATCTAGAACCCCTGAACGCACAAATGCTGTTGTCCATAATGTTGACAATAATCATGTTCATGATAATGCTATAGCACATGCTAATTCTTGTAGTGTGGATCTGTCCAACAGTAATAACTGTACTAACTGCAACTCTTTATTTCAGCAACAAGAAGTACCCAGACTATTATGCGGACATCCTTTTCCAGTGATGTCTTCATTTGAAAATACTGGTTCATTAGTATTTAACAAGGGGTTTGTTAACAATCAGATAGTGTCAATATTGAGAGATACCGGGGCAACCACCATTGGTGTATGCGGAGCGTTAGTTTATCAATCAGATTATACTGGAAAAGAGGTGAAATGTATCACTTTCGGAGGTACAGTGGAGTACTACCCAACAGCAGAAGTGTTTCTGGATACCCCTTATTTTGTTGGAAGAAAACTTGTACGCCTTTTGAATAGCCCAATTGCTGGGGTCATACTTGGAAACATTCCTAATATTCATGAAAGTACAAAAGATGATATTGAAAAATTGGAACAAGAACATTTCACATGTTCAAATGCTGTAACTACTTGAGCTCAGGCTCGTGCTAATCTGGATGAACACATACAAAATGATAATGTGTTACAGGAGAACTTAAATGAGGAAAATGACTCAGAAGAAGAAGAAGAGGAAGAAGAGTATCATAATGATAATGATAATCATGATAAGGATGAAAATACTAATGATATTCAGGTAATGAATAATGACAATCAGGAAAATGATGATAATTTCCAGGTGGAACTTATTGATAAGGAAACCTTTGTACAAAGACAAAAGGATGATATTTCCTTAAGAAAATCTTTTTCAGATTGCTAGATTAGATGATGTAATGTTGGATAATAATGCAAAACACTGGTATACTTTGAAAAATAGTATTTTAGTTAGGAATTATCAAGATTCTAACTCATTAAAAAACAAATCATGGTACCAGCCTGTTTTCGTCCATTTGTGTTACGACATGCACATGACATTGAATGTGCTGGACATTTAGGTGTTGCTAGGACAAAACAAAGAATTTTGTCAAATTTTTTTGGCCTGGAGTTACAAAAGATGTTAAATCTTTTCGTCGCACATGTGCAGTGTGCCAAAGTATAGCAACTAGAAGACCCAAACATGATGCTCCAATTCAAGCAGCTGATATTTCTTTGCGGCCATTCGCAAAGATGGCCATTGACATTATTGGCCCTTCAAAAGTTACATCAGCTAGAGGACATCAATACGTGTTGACATGCATTGATATAAATACACATTGGCCAGAGGCGATACCATTAAAAACTATTACAACTGTAGATGTTGCAGATGCATTATTTTTGATATTTAGTCGATTAGGTTTACCTGAAAATATTCTATCTGACAGGGGAACACAATTAGTTTCATATGCTATGAAACTGGTTATGAATATTTTTGGAATTGAGAGATCGCTTAGCTCGATCTACCATCCTTAATCAAATGGTAAAATTGAAGTTCTGAATAGAACAATAAAGCAAATGTTGCATAAAGTTACCATTAAATATCCACAGGACTGAGACAAAGTTTTGCCAGCAATTTTATTTGCTTACAGAGAAATTAAAAACGAGCATACTGGGTTTGCCCCCTTTGAATTAGTTTTTGGCGCAAAACCAAGAGGACCCATGTCAATATTAAAACAATTATTGATTGGAGCTGAGATGAATGAAGAGGTCCAAACCTCATACCAATATGTGGTAAATTTGAGGAAAAAAATCATTGACGCATGCCATATAGCAGTAAATTTATCTGAAAAGGCAAAGCTAAAGGCTAGCTTGTTTGTCAACCAAAATAGGAAACTACGTCAATTATGGCCAGGAGATGAAGATATGTGCTATTACCAAATAAAGATAACAAATTACTTGTATCGTGGAGAGGACCTTATAGTATCGTTGAAAAACTGTCAGATGTGGATTATATTGTATCAATAAATGGAAAGGACAAAACGTTTCATATTAATATGTTGCAACAGCTTCATACACGTCCACCACATCTTAGACCAGTCTTCGAAGCTCTTGACGAATCTGTCAATCGTCATTCTTCTTTAGTTGTTATACAGGAGGAAAATTCTGACTTGTCTGATGGAGATGAATCACTTTTGGTGTTACCAAGTGTTCATGTTTTGGCTACTGAGAGTTGGAAGGATGTTTCCATTTCACCAACTCTGTCTTCTCATCAGAGGGAACAAGTTGCCCATTTGTTAGTAAATTTCTCTGATGTTCTTACAGATGTCCCATGACGTACTGATATCATTGAGCATGACATCATTGTTACGGATTTTCAACCTATCAAGTTGAAACCTTATCCAATACCTATACACTTACAGTCTCAGGTTAAAGAGGAAATAGAACAGATGATTAAATTAAACATCATTACTCCATCACAGTCACCTTATAGTTTTCCTATGGTTCTCATTAAGAAAAAATATAAATCTATTCGCATTTGCATAGATTTTAGGCGGTTAAATTAACTGACTATTTAGGATGCCGAACCTTTACCATTATTAGAATCTTTGCTAGATAGGTTAACTTCTACTACCTTTTTCACTAAATTCGACCTATCTAAAGGCTACTGGCATGTGCCATTATCAGAGAGAGCTAGGCCATATACTGCCTTTGCCACACCTCTTGGTCTATTTCAATTCAATTACATGTCTTTTGGATTGGTGAATGCTCCTGCGACCTTCGTTCGCATGATGCGGAGACTCTTTTCAGACCGAGAAGATTTAATCACCTATGTAGACGATATTTGTTTATTTCATCAATCATGGGATGAACATCTTGTAGGTATTCAGTCCTTACTACATACTTTACGCCTGCATAACCTTTCTGCATGATCATCAAAAACTAGAGTAGGATTCAATGAGATTTCCTTTCTAGGACATAAAGTAGGAAGTGGTTTGTTAAAACCTGAGGATTTGACTATTTCTAACATTTTAAACCTTGACATCCCTCGAACTAAGAAGCAGGTTCGCAGTCTCCTCGGTTTACTTAATTTTTATCGTAAATTTTTACCTAATTTTGCAGAGATAACTTCCGTGTCCACATTAGTGAAAAAAGATTGCCCAAACAGAGTCATTTGGACTCATGTTTGTGATGTTGCTTTAAATGTTCATTTTCAAAAATGCCTATTTTAAGATTGCCTGATGCTTCTAAACCTTTTATCCTCAGGGTCGATGCTTCTAATTTATCTATTGGTGGCTCATTGATGCAAGAATGGGATGGCTGTATGCACCCAACACTCTATTTAAGCAGAAAACTGACTCCCATGGAGCAACGATATCCCATCATTGAACGTGAACTCCTTGCCGTGGTGTTCTGCTTCTCCAAATTGCAAAGATATCTTCTAGGAGCGCGTTTTACCCTGGAATCTGATCAACGAGCATTATCTTATCTCAAGACAGCTCGATTCAAGAATGAAAGAGCTGCTCGAGTATCTTTGGCTTTGCAGCCACACGATTACGAAATAAAAGCTATCAAGGGCAGCCAGAACGTCATGGCTGATGTTTTGTTTCGCTGCATGAACGATCCAATGTCACCTGTGAATACTACTGATGTTTCTCAAACTCATATGTAATCTACATACATACGTCATTATAATCTTAACAAGTAAAGAATCCATACACAACGACATGGTCATGTGAGCTGTTACACATTACGATGATGAATATTTTACTAATGCCTCAAAGTAATCTACAGAGGAACATCTTCATGTACAGAAAGAGTGCTCAAAACTACAAGCAGTTCGCCAAGCAACATGATGATGCTGTTTTCCTGAAAGTTCAAAATGGACTCATATGTCATTCTGTTTAGTATGTTAACTCGAGTATAGTGGTTCATTGACAGTACGTACATACCACATGCATACTGAATATCCTTACATGCAGATAATGATTGCAATTCGACTTCCTTCAAGCTATACTCGTTGGACTAATTATTAACTTTTTTTAATAAATGGACTTCTACAACCAGAAAAAGGGAACTAACTGCTAAATGACTATGGTGAAAACAACAAAGGGGAAACAACAAAGAAATCACTTCTCGAATTTTATATGGAGAATAGATCATGATAATGATTTGTCTGCCTCATATGATCTATTGTCTCTATTACGTTATATTTATGCATTGCATTCAGAGACTAGGTTACTGCTGTTACTTGACTTGACAGTAGATGTTTTGGACATGGTGCGAGGTGTGAATGCCTGGACGGATATATTGATTTCTTTTTACATGTTGGCTGATGTGTACTATGGTGACCTCACATTGGTGTCAAAAGATTTGTCTTCTATATAGACAATGGGTTTTGTAATTATATTACTTAATTCCACACCTTAGTGTCTAATTGTCGAATATGAAGCACAGACCTAGGTGCTATATGAATTATACTAACTGCGAAATTTGATGTTATCATCTTTTCATTCCAGTGATGTTGTGGACTAAGACACGTAAATAATGAAAAGTTCCTTTTCCTTTTTTAAAGGGAGGGGGGAGTAAATGTTATGAGTAAATTCCATAACATTGGTTGTCGATGGTCACTTCCTAGTTGATTTGTTTATGGACGGTTGTCCCGGTTTCAGGAAGTGACTTCAGTACGTTTGTTGACCATGTATGCAGACGATAAAGTCTGAAAGTCGGTCAAGCTAGCGTGCCCTGCTGGCATTCGATATGTGGCGTTTCACTATGTTAGCCATATGTGTATTTCTGCTCCAAAGAGTATATGATATTCCCTCTACATGCATGAGGTTTTAACATCACTAGGTTACACATACAACTCCGTGCGTCAATGCTAGTTTATATATATGCAAGTTTGTACGAGGATGCTGATGAGAAAGTGAGTGATGTCTTATTAATAAATGCTGTGAAAATGTCATCGACATCTTTCCTTAGATACTAGACGGTACTTCGACAATGTATAGGAGGGGGGGGGGGGGGGGGGGGGGGGGGGGGGGGGGGGGGGGGGGGGGGGGCGGGGGGGGGGGGGGGGGGGGAGGGGGGGGGGGGGGAGGGGGGGGGGGGGGGGGGGGGGGGGGGGGGGGGGGGGGGGGGGGGGGGGGGGGGGCGGGGGGGGGGGGGGGGGGGGGGGGGGGGGGGGGGGGGGGGGGGGGGGGGGGGGGGGGGGGGGGGGGGGGGGGGGGGGGGGGGGGGGGGGGGGGGGGGGGGGCGGGGGGGGGGGGGGGGGGGGGGGGGGGGGGGGGGGGGGGGGGGGGGGGGGGGGGGGGGGGGGGGGGGGGGGGGGGGGGGGGGGGGGGGGGGGGGGGTGGGGGGGGGGGGGGGGGGGGGGGGGGGGGGGGGGGGGGGGGGGGGGGGGGGGGGGGGGGATGTTTCTTTATTGGGGGGGGGGTGTCAAAGGTAAAATTCGCCCCGGTTCCAAGTACTTTAGGGCCGCCTCTGCAAAGGTCTACATCCTTCATTGGATAATCAAAGGGGTCTATGGTTGTCATCGGCCAATCAAAGAGAATATATCGGGCAATTAAAGCGGTCCATAGCCTTCATTGGACTGTTAAAAGGGTCCATAGCTTTCATCGGACAACAAAAGAAGTCCTTAGCCTTCATCGGACAATCAAAGGTCTTCATAGCCTTCACCAGACAATCTAAGGCAGGGGTTGGGCAACTTTTTTGGGTATTACCCCAAAATCTGTTTGTGTTCAACGATATTACCCCCCAGACTTCAAAGTAAACAAAAACAAGCTAATTGCTCTTAAAATGAAGAATAAACTGCTCTCAAAGTCAAGAATTAAAAAAAAGACATAAAAAAGCTACACATGCTGTCATAAGAATAGGAACTAAATATATCAATGAAAGAGATCAAGAAGACATGGAAAGAATGTGACAGAATGGCACAGGACAGGACAATTTGGCATGGACTTTTTGAAGGCCTATGCTCCTGAGGGAGATGGAAGTTAATGAATGAATGAAAGCTGCTTGTGGTCCATGTTTTCTGAGGATCTTCTGGGTCTCTCTAATACATAAGAATAGCACACATACAACATTTTAAAAAAAGGATTGAAGAACTGAACAATTTCATTCAAAACATCTCCGCTTCATTTTTTGGAAAAATTGTGCTGTTTCATATTTGATAAAAGAACATCCATGTCAGGGCTTTTTTATGTCAGAGCAACTTGGATGCTGTCTTCGGGGTCCAACCGATTTCTGTACTTTGTTTTCAAGTTCATAAGGGTAGAAAATCCTTGTTCACAAAGGCAGGTTGTTACAAAAGGCAGCAGCATTTTTATCGCTTCTACGTGTGCAATTTTAAAAGCCTTTGCAGTTTTTGACATCCCAAAAAGATGAGAGATCTGTCTTGTTCTGAAATTCCATGCGTGCTTCACTGTTGGAGCGAAGTTCAAGAAGTGCCTCTGCCAATCCTTCAGGTTCATCAGGCACATCAGCAAGTTGACAGTTGAAGGGATTTACAACCCAAATGACTATGTGAATCAAGCTCTGGAAAGTAATCAGAGAACCGCTTTTTGAGTTTGGTCAGATGCCTTGTAACTGACCCTTTGATGTCACATAGTCTGAGATCTTCACAGTCTTCCAAAAACTCTGCTAGCTTTAAAAAGCCGCCTGTCTTTTGTTCCACTTTCTGGTTCCAGTACAGAAGCTTTGATCCAAATGCTAAATTTTGTTTTCTTTTGCTAAAAAGATATTGATGCTTTTCCCTTGCAATTCCTTGTTCAGTGAATTCACATGCCCAAAGATGTCAGCGAAATATGCGAGATGTGCAAGCCAAGTAGAGGTTCTCAACTTATCTGCAAGGGCATGTTTTTTGATCCATCAGAAAGATTTTTATTCAGATCTGAGAGCTCACACTCGATTCAGAACATTTCCACGTGAAAGCCACTTCTGTATGAAAAAGGAGGCCTGAATATTCAGCTTCCCCATACTCACATAAATTACGAAATAGCCGCGTATTTAGTACATGCCCTTTGACAGCATTGACAATCTTGATTACATCATTCATGACAGCTTCCAGTTCAGGTTCCAACTGCTTCAAAAGCAATGCCTGGCGATGAATCATACAGTGGGTAACTTCAATTTTTTGGATTCTGCTTTTTGGCCAAAGCCGAAAAGCCACTAACATGATCAAACATGGCAGGAGCTCCATCAACAGACATACCAATACAGTCTTCCCACTTTAAATCAACACTTGGTGTTTTGAAGTATACATCAACCTTGTTGAAGACATCAATTCCACGAGCTCTCAACTCAAGGGGAGAACAAAACAACATTTCTTCTTCAATTGCACCAGAACCCCTGTATCGAACATACACCATCAGCTGCGAAGTGCTACAGACATCTGTAGTCTCATCAAGTTGAATAGCAAAATGTTTGCTCTCTTTGATTAAAGAAATCACTTGTTCCCTCACATTTTCTTCTAAGATGGAAATTCTCTCTTTCACAATTCTTGCAAACAAAGGCACCGAACCCAGTCGCATGGCTTCTTTCTGGCCCACATGATTTCTGTCATTTTCACAGCTGCAGGTTTGACCAATTCTTCACCAATAGTATGTGGCTTCTTGTTTCGGGCAATCAACCAGGCCACTTCAAAGCTAGCTCTTGATGCTGAACGTTGAGCAAATGTACCTCTCAAGTTGCTTTCCAATCTCTGCCTGTTGATAGCTCTTTCCAAATTCTCAAAGTATTCCCGCGGTTTGGTAGACAGATGTGAATGCAAATTGTCCAAGTGCTTCTTCAGCTGATTCTTTTTGAAAGACTCTGTAGTCAGCGCTTTCAAACAGACGACACATTGTGGCTTGATTTGTCCCTTGTTTTCTGTTTCTGTGAAACCATAATTTAGGAACTCTGCCAGGTATCTCCTTGTCCTGTTTGATGCCATCTGAAGGGTGAAAGTGAAAATGATTAAAAACGGAAAAATTAAGCAAAATATTGTTATACTTTGAGCCGATATCCCTAGGAAACAATAAAGAGTTATAATTAAGTCCTCAACTCTTGCAATGCAATTTGACAAGACCTGTCAAATGCCACACTCCCATAGACAATATAACTCTGACATTAGCCATAATATGCGTGGAGAGTGCTGCCATAATGCAAACTGAACTTACAATTTGAACAAGGTACCTGCTCGAGTCGCAATAGTTATGGTTTCAATTGTTGTGTGCTTTATATATGTATATATTTATTTGTATTTTTCTTAGCCTTCATTATTCACAACATTTTCATTTTTACCGCACTTGGGGTAATTTACCCATGCTCCCCGACCCCTGATCTAAGGGGACCATAATCTTAATCAGACATTCAGTGGGGTCGATAGCACTACAAGGTTAAGACATCTTGATCTTAGCCATTTAAGTTTTCTGTTCTCATTTCAACACTCCACTCTTACACTTCCTCCTTCCAACCATTCAACAAACGCAGTTGGCGTTGCACATTTAAAAGTCAGGGTTGCTAGGTTTACAAAAATCTTTTATTCAAATTATTACTTAATTTGAATAATTTCATAGAAACTGTTTTTCAGAATCTCTCATTTGATCTTCCTATACATAACATGGGGTTCCATTCTCCTAACTTCGTACAGCGGTGTCTCTTTCTCACGAGCTGTTCATTTCAGTAAACCCGCGTTCTAAACCGAGGCGGGCAATGCCCTGTTTTGCTGAAGATTTAAAAAAAATAAATGTCTTGGGTCTCTGTCAATGTTATCATTACACAATAGTAAACTCGGTCGTTAACATTGATTCCCGCCACTCAAACATCCGGTGCAACGAAATGGGGTGGCTTATTTTCCTCTTGCCGGCATCCGCCCGCCCCCCTTTTGCCAAATTTAACGTAAATATTATTGTCATATCTCTCCCTCTCTCTCGTTCTCTCCATTTCTGTCTGTTTGTCTCTCTCTCTCTCACTTAGTCTACTGTACTCAATTAGAGTAAAGGGCAAGGTCACCGTCGAGCAGAATGGGGCTTACATAACAACCTGCAGCATGAGAATTAGAGATAGCAGCAGCTACCGCAGCTCAGAGGTGGCTGTCTGAAACTCCATCAGTTATGATGTTTGAGTCTCAGACCATGCTTTGGAAGGTCCACAATGAATGGCTACGACATGAATGACTAGCCCTGAGAGCACCCACAGTGTGGATACTGGATATGGATAAACGAGAGATACTTAACGTTAGCCTGTTAGGGAGCGACACTGCAGTCGATGAATCCACACGGCTAAGATTGATGGAATATGGCACCAAACATAAGATTAGCTGAGATGGACGCATGAGAGGATGCAACATGTGTACCTACAACCAGCACGCTATAGGAACAATTGCGTTCACGCCCTTCGACATTTGCTGAGGGAGACTGAGCACCTATGGGTTTACCCGGAGTGCAATGATGTCGACTCTGAACAACATTATCAATAATAATTATTCTCAAGTCTTTATAGCAGATAACTATTAATTCTATCATTATTATAATTGCCCTATTTTCACACGCTGTCCAACATATTTCTTTAGCATTTTACAAATCAATTATAAATCTTTTTTCACTCGTGCTGTCTTTAAGGGCGCAAGGGGGATCAATGGATAGAATAACAGCAACCTAATACAGTGGGTCTGTTTATTCATTGGCGAACGAGGCGGTCGCCTAAGGCAGCAAACAAAAAAAAGTGAACTATAACAAAGACTGAACGAAAAACGTCGTAATTCGGAGATTCAAAAGCAGTGTGAAAGAGGAGCGTTGAACTTAAACGGACGTTAACAATGAAGCCGTTTTTGCCTTTTGGAAAAAAATAAATTCTTAATATAACCAGTGCAGAAAGTAGAGAAAGAGGGGAAAGAATAAAATATATTTTAAAGAGGCAAGTCAGTCCGATTGGTGTCTTGTGTTTATTCATTCTCTCATCTCTCTCTGTCTGGCCTCTCTCTTACACCTCTTTCTTCTATCTTCAGGGTTCTACTCAGATACCGTCTCTGACACTTTCTCTCCCCCCCCCCCCCCCCCCCCCCCTTATTTTGGGAAACCCCCTCAAAAAGTGCCCTCATATGGTCTACTTTGACAATTTATCCACATTCATGGTATAGTTGACAAGGAAAATAAGTTATTGATAATAACGCCGACAATGACATTCACACTATAGTTAAGTAGCAAAATAACATTATTCATAATACTGCTCACAATGACAGTTAGCTTACAGACGAATAGCGCTCACAATGACAGTTATCTTACTGACGAATACCGCTCACAATGACAGTTAGCTTACAGACGAATACCGCTCACAATGACAGTTAGCTTACAGATGAATACTGCTCACAATGACAGTTAGCTTACAGAAGAATACTGCTCACAATGACAGTTAGCTTACAGACGAATACTGCTCACAATGACAGTTAGCTTACAGACGAATACTGCTCACAATAACAGTTAGCTTACAGACGAATACTGCTCACAATAACAGTTATCTTACAGACGAATACTGCTCACAATGACAGTTAGCTTACAGAAGAATACTGCTCACAATAACAGTTAGCTTACAGACGAATACTGCTCACAATGACAGTTAGCTTACAGATGAATACTGCTCACAATGACAGTTAGCTTACAGAAGAATACTGCTCACAATGACAGTTAGCTTACAGACGAATACTGCTCACAATAACAGTTAGCTTACAGACCAATACTGATCACAATGACAGTTAGCTTACAGACGAATACTGCTCACACTGAAAGTTAGCTTACAGACGAATACTGCTCACACTGAAAGTTAGCTTACAGACGAATACCGCTCACAATAAAAGTTAGCTTACAGACGAATCATTTTCTTAGTTTTGTTGAAGTCGTTTTTATCTTTTTTTCCCCAGTCTATTATCTACTCCTTTCACTGCGTAGTAATTTGATCCACTGACCTATGTTTCATTATTGGTTGTCTGATAAATGTTTACCTTTTTCTTCTGAGTTGACAGCATCAAATATAATCTTTTCGCTTTATCTTGGCATATAGAATAACATATTATGTTGCTTCTGAGGACAACATGATTAACGTTGTAGGCAGTGACTTTTTAATTGGTAACGTATTTACTACTTTTCTTTGTAGCAAGCCCCTTTCAACTGTCTACCATATACATGGAGCTGTTGATTATATCAGGACGCGTTTCATTTATTGTAATATTTTCATGTTTGTCTTTATTTTATGCTCTATGCTGTTTCATTCTGGCAGTATGTAACAAAACACAATGATGAAAATATGTTACGTCTGCTTGTATACAGTAGGCGGTTTTTCAGGAATGCATATCTCTCTCTCTCTCTCTCTCTCTCTCTGTATCGCAAGGAGTTACTTTCCATCCGCTTTTAAAAGCGCTAAAGTATACCCACTTCTCAAACCAGGTTCATCTGATAGTAGTAATCTTAGTAACTATAGTCCCATTTCTCTTATATCGTCGCTGTCCAAACCACTGGAAAAACACATCCACAAAACAACACTACAACACCTAGTAGATAACGACCTGCTAATCGACAGTCAGTCGGGGTTTAGACCAAAGCATTCATGCCACACAGCCTTAACAAAGATGATAGACAATTGGCACCTAAACATCAATAACGATAATATATGTGGAGCAATATTTGTAGACTTCAAAAAAGCATTTGATATGATAGATCACTTTATTTTAATCAGAAAATTAGAAACAATGAAAGTAAATATTAAGCTGGTAAAGTTAATTAAATCGTTCCTGTCAGACAGACAACAAATAGTCTCTTACAATAATTCCTTGTCGAACCCAACCGTTGTCCATACAGGTGTTCCTCAGGGCTCTATTCTCGGCCCTCTTCTATTTACCGTATACATTAATGATCTTCCTCTATACTTCAAACATTCATCATGTGACCTTTTTGCCGATGACTGTACTGTCTATACTAGTGATAAATGTTGCACCACACTAGAACAATCTTTACAAAACGATACACATAATCTTATTACGTGGAGCAACGAGAATCGCATGCAAATAAATATTAGTAAAACAAAATGTATGTTAATATCAACCAGACAAAAACTACAAAACTTGCAGAAAACAACACTTCAGCTCTTCATTGGAACATCACTCATTGAAAACGTAAATGAACACAGAACTCTAGGTATCACTGTTGACCAACACCTAAGTTGTAACTCACATGTACATGCACTCACAAAGCAAACAGCACAAAAACTTTACCAATTAGCCAAAATTAAACATTTCCTGGATAAAGAGGCAAGGAAAATGTTCTACATATCTCATGTACAAACGCATCTAGACTATTGTTCCACAATCTGGGATGGTTGTTCTGTCTCCAACATAAAAATGCTCCACTCGCTTCAAAAACGCGCAATGCGCCTTGTTGCTGATAAACACCAATCACATTGTATAGATTTATATAATTATCTTCAAATATTACCCCTCAGGAAGCGCTTCCTCTTTAACAAGGGAAAATTTATTCACAAAATCCTGTCACAGAATGCTCCAAAGTATCTTTGGCCGCTTTTAAAATACAATGACAGACGTAGTCAGCGCTTAAACAAATTACAGGTACCCAAGCCCAGGCCTGACCTATTTAAAACTAGTTTGGCTTACTCAGCTGCTCATCTTTGGAACAATCTTCCCAATGACCTGAAAAACACGCACAGTCCTTACTCATACAATCGTATACTGTTCAAATACTTTATGAGTGCTGATTATATGCCACCCTAACTGATTGTGTTGTACTTTTATCTAATATACTGTATGGAGGCTCTGATGATCTAGTTTTCATTACAATATACTTATTCTTAATATTATATTCTTAATAACTTATATTCTTAATTTTATGATCAGGTACTGTTAATGTATGCTGTTATACTTCCTTGTAATGTTGCACTGTCCTTAAATTAATATTTTCAGTACGCTGGAGAATGTTGAGTAACAGTAATAAAAGATGAGCAAGAGGATGGAAGAATGCAAGAGGGGACTGTGTCCGATTTTCAACCCTTGGCAAATTAATTGTTTTCGTATATGTCTATCTAACTATCTACCTAGTCTGATTCTGGTCTTGAGTTTGGGACGCAAAGGAAATGGAAAGGAAAATGGAAAGTAACTGTTTACCCACCTCATCTTGATGAACCTAAAACAAAAAACAAACAAAAAACAAACAAAAAAAAAGTCCCTGAGTCATTCAGTTGAACACCGTATGAACATTTTACAAGTTCTCATAACATACCTCTGAATATGTCTCAAATCACTAATTTACAGTACGAAGAATTCGATTCTTATGTCTTGTTTTTTTTTTTTTTTTAAATTTATTTATTTATTTTTTTATTTTTTATTTATTTATTATTTTTTTTTCAAATTCATTATTATTATTAATTTTTTTTTTTGGTTTTGTTATTATTTTTATTTTATTTTAAAAACACTTTAATTATGATGATTATTGCAAATGTAATATTACTTTTATAATGATAAATGCCTTAATAATGCTTAAAGTAAATGTGAGGATGAAAGGATATTAGTATACATGATGAGAGAGAGAGGAAGGGCAGAATGTCAGACGGGCCTGCGTGCCCAATTCTTAACCCTTTGAAAATAAATTTCGTTCGTTCGTTCGTTCGTTCTCTCTCTCTCTCTCTCTCTCTCTCTCTCTCTCATTCTATCTCTAAAATTACTGAGCAGACGTGTGTGCGTCGTGTCTCACATTTATAATTTTTGACACAGGCATTTCAAATTATATTTCAAGGATATTTATATCGGTGCATTTCTTTTTGGATTGTGAATTTTGTGAAAATGACATTGTGTTGATTTAACAGATGGTATTTAAAAAAATACCAGGAATTTATTAACTATTCATTTCCTTTTGATAACTGCAAATGCCTTCTACAATGCTATTAACAATGACCACGTGACTCGTTACTGACCCCTGTAAAGAAGGGAAGGTCGGCCAGTGTATTTTCTTGGCTACCAACCCCTCTTAAACAGATAAGGTTTCCAGCGGACCAATGTATTTCACAGGCAATTAATCCCAGTAGGCATGTAAACATGTCACGCTTGGAGATCGGCCACGGCTCGCAGGTAATAAAAGCCGCTAGGGACTGTAGATTGCGCCCGTCCACGATCAAAAATTACACCCTAGACCAAAACAGGGCACTTCGCGTTAAACTTCAGGGATTTAACAAAGAGTCGGATTTAACCTTTAAAATAGCAAATGACGGTAAATGTGCTACTGTACTTTTCCACAATACATTTCATTATGAGGCATTTCGCACAACGTGTACCAAATACTACCAGAATGACCATGTCGAGACGAGAGCAGATAAACAAGGTGCCTTTGTAGAAGATTTCATCACAACACCACTACTATCTGTGCACCTTATCATACAAAAAACAAGATAATGGTACAAGGAACTGCCACTGTTATTGAGTCATGGCTGGAAACGGACTTTGTCAGTTTAAATGAGTCTGCACAAAACATAATTTGTACCACAAAATTGGACTCGACAATATGTTTACCCCAGCTCGCAATAGATATCACATCATCAGCCGCCAGCGTCTCATCTGCTGACAGCGAAATCATCAACATTAACTCTAGCATATACTCTCCTGCAAATACATCCACTTTGCCTCCCGCAGCACGCGACTTTCCAATGAGCGACACAGTAGCAAATACTCAATCTTCTCAACCTGTGCTGGCCATAGAATATCCAATGGGCCCTAAAGAAACTAGCACACAAACAGATGAAACATTATCACGTGAAAATCACCCAGAAGTCACTCACATGATAAATGCGCAGTGCTGCCAGGAGCTGATGCTCAAAATGGAGGACACCCTTCGAACATTAATTGCCGATCTGACGACTAATGTCTATAAATCGGTCAGCGCAGAAAACGGACTACTCAAAAAGGAAATACTGCATCTGAGAGAAGATAATTCCAATATTAAACACGTCGTTGGGCAACTACGAAGCGATTTTTCTATTTATAAAACAAAGCACTCGGAACATCCTCTTATAGTACCTGAAGCTTCTGGAGATCCCCCAAAGAACATATAACAAACTAACGCCGCAAGCAGCACCAATGTAACACCAAAAAGGTTGAGGATACACGTGCGCACGAAGCTTAACCTATTAGTGTAAAAGTAAGCAACAGGTTTACCGCCCTTAACCAGAGTTCAGTACAAAATGAACAGGCATTAACGCCGCTACCAGATCAGATACTGACACCACAACCACCCGATGAAAACACCCAGACTATTCAGGACGATTCACACCAGGAAAATCAATGGCGGCAGCAAGAATCAAAACGAAAGCCGAGTCAACAACCATGTAGTAAAGCAACACATGTTATAATTGGCGACTCTCTCCTAAAAGGCATATACAATGATCGGATGTCTGCTACTAAAGAGGAAACTGTCTCAGTTTTAGCGATACCTGGAGCTGGAACTGAAAGATTAATTGATAGAATTAATAGGTTCGACATACATCATAACATTACAAGAACAACAGTACATGTAGGGATCAACGACATAATGAAAGGACACAGCGTTAGCCCTTCGGCGATTTCCAAACTGACCACTACAATAAAACAAAAATTTCCTAACACCTCCATTTTTATGTCATCCATTATTCCACCTTGCTATGGCTTCCAACGTCGCATAGCCGACACCAACAACAAGACACTCCAGAGCTATTGTGAACACAACAACACTGGCTATATCAACAATACTCCTTTCTTCACAAGCAACTCTGGAGCACCAAAGAAACGCCTTTACATAGATCAAATACATACATCAAAACTAGGTAGCAGCATCCTAGCAAAAAACATCAAGTACCCGCAGCGAACGCAACACGACAACCCACCAGACACAAAGAACACAAACCGATCTACCATGAGATCAGCCCTTCATGAAAATGCACAACACACCTTACCCGCCCCTCAAAGAAGTGCTTCCGTAACCAACAAATTACTTAACCACAAACAGAACGCCACCTACAGCCAGGAAGCCGAACGTTACGATGTTATGTTTCCTCCACTACCTATAAGACAGCCCCTCACAAACACATTATATGACAGCTCCACAAGCAGTGCCACAATGTCCCAGACCCAAAAATCTCCTACTAATGTTGGAACCATTACAGACGAAATCTACAGTCGTCATGCTTCCTCCCGTAGCCTTCCTGGTCGTGCTCAGTGGAACCCAGAACTTGGCTACCTGATGCAATTCAGTCCTGCGTCACTCAGCCAAACACTAATGATGTCTGTGCAACGCGGGCCCTACTATTTACCTGACAGAGACATCCAATATTGATGATGAATCCACTCATTTTTTATTTTTATTTTATTTTTATTGACTTAATCCCTGCGACCAAAGCCGTATCTCTCTTGAAAAATTAGTTGATTACTGTGACGCATAAAGTAATAAGTACTTTGTTACTTTCTCAAAACACTCTAATTTCATTGGCTACAGGCCTCCGACAGTTTTTTCATAATTTGCAAGATTTTATTTTATTGTATTTTATTTACTTTTTTAATTCGTATTCTCTCAGTGTTGCTTAATTACTGTGTTAGAATTTTAGTGTTGTGGTGTGAAATCGGGCGTGTCTACTGTTGTGTGACTATTTTAATATACTACTGACAATTTCAGTTAATTGTAATTTGTTAGCAATACTTGTACCAAGTGTTCGTACGTTAAGTACTAACATTTGAATTTTCACTTACGTGGTGACGTTAATTAGTTTAAATTTTCGTGGGTTTCGTATTCAAAATTGCTTTTGTTATTTTCCTTTTTAAACCACTCGCCAAAATAAAATGCATACCTATCAGACACAATGGCTAATTAAGGATGGTCTACGGCTGGGCCACCTGAACATTTACCATTTATTAGGCAAACTTCCTGAGCTTACACAAATTCTGAATAAAAATTTTCATGTTTTTGGACTTTCCGAAAGTCGTTTAAACGAAAAAAATATCAGATGATGAAATTGCCCTAAATGGCTTTAAAACAGTTCGGCGAGACTCAAGTAGAAAGCTAGAAACAGGTATAGTAGTATATATTTCCACTTCTATTAGTTATCGCCACAGAAGCGATTTAGAGACAGCAGAGACCGAGGGCATATGGTTAGAAATAAAACTACCGACTCAGGGACAATTTCTAGTCGGGTATCTTTACAGAAATCCCAGTGCAGGAGCCATCTGGTATGAAGATTTCACCACTATGATGGATAAAGTATTTACCACTGCCAAAGAAATTATTCTTCTAGGCGATTTCAACATCGACATGCACAACCCAAACCAAACGTGGGTAAACATCATACTATCTTACAACCTAAAACAAATAGTCAACCAGCCTACCAGAGTAACAAATGCATCATCCACAACAATTGACCACATCTACGTCACCTGTGCAGAAAACATTATAGAATGCTCTGTTCCTAGTGTCGCGATGAGTGACCACTATCCTATATGTTGCACGTGGTCAAAGAATAAATATAAAGCTCCAAGAAATAAACATATCAGTATTAAATTTAGAAGTTTTAAAAATTTCAACCGTGAACTATTTTTACATGATTTGCGAACTGCACCTCTTGCCAGTGTTTACCAGCTTTCTGATCCCGATGACGCCATTGCCCATTGGATACGTATCTTTCTTTGTGTGTTTGATAACTACGCACCAACTAAAGAAGTTCGTGTGAAACGACAGGTCAAATCTCCTTGGATCACACAAGCAGTGCTAGACGCCATGAGGCAGAGAGATCTAGCTCACAAAAACAAGGACTTTAACATATACAGAGCACAGAGGAACAACGTGCAATATTTAATTCGTAGAGAAAAAAAAAATTACTTTAAAAATTTGGTTCAGAACAAAACAAACAGTAAAGATATATGGAAAGCAATCAATACCTTAGCGAACAAGCGAAATCTGTCAGTCTCGTCAACTCCTAATACTTAATTTACTTCCACAGACTTCAGCAATTACCTTCAGGCAGAAATAAACAGTCTTAAATCTACAATACCAAATTCACCTTGTGACTTAGGCAGGCTGTCAGTATTTTGTGATAACAAATGTACCAACACAATCCCATCCAACATTCCGTTTATGACAGTTAATGAAGTGTATAACTATCTTCTAGGACTTAAAGATAATAACTCATCAGGACTTGACGGAGTCAGTAATCGAATACTGCGTTATGCGGCTTCAGCTATTAGTGATTCGCTTACATACATATACAATCAATGTATCGCACGGAGTTACTTTCCGTGGCACTTTAAAGTCGCTAAGGTATATCCTCTCTTAAAACCTGGCTCTTCCGACAATAATATAGACCAATCTCCTTAATATCATCGCTATCCAAACAACTAGAAAAACACATACATAAAATAACACTACAACACTTAGTTAACAATGGCTTGCTAATTGATAGTCAGTCAGGGTTTAGACCTAAACATTCATGTCACACAGCTCTAACTAAGATGATTGACAACTGGCACTTAAATATTAATAACGATAACATATGTGGGGCAGTTTTTGTAGACTTTAAAAAAGCATTTGATATGATAGATCACGCTATTTTAATTAGAAAACTAGAAACATCAAAAGTAAACCTTCAACTAGTGACGATAATTAAATCATTCCTGTCAGACAGAAAACATGTAGTTTCTTACAATAACTCTTGCTCAAACCCAACCGTAATAAATACCGGCGTTCCTCACGGCTCTATTCTTGGGCCTCTACTTTTTGCCATATACATTAATGACCTTCCACTAAACGTCGAGCACGCATACTGTGACCTATTTGCTGATGACTGTACTATCTACACAAGTGATACAAGTTGCAACACACTCGAACTATCGTTACAAAAAGATACAGACAATCTGATTAAGTGGAGCATCGGAAATCGCATGCTAATTAATATAATTAAAACAAAGTGCATGTTAATATCAACTAGACAAAAAATTACAAAATTCTGAGAAAACAACACTTCAGATCTATATTGGTACCTCACCAATTGGAAACGTTAATGAACATAAAACTCTAGGAATAGTCGTTGACCAGCATCTAAATTGGAACTCACATGTTCATGCACTGACCAAGCAAACGGCACAGAAAGTTTACCAGTTAGCTAAAATCAAACATTTCCTAGATGAAGATGCACGAAAATTGTTCTATATATCTCACATACAAACAAACCTTGACTATTGCTCCACAATCTGGGATGGTTGTTCTGTGTCCAACACAAAAAGACTCCATTCACTACAAAAGCGTGCAGTGCGTCTAGTTTCTGACAACTGCCAAACACAGTGTGTAGATCTATATAAAGATCTCAAAATACTGCCTCTAAGAAAGCGCTTTCTGTTCAACAAAGCTAAATTTGTTCACAAAATTCTGTCACAGAATGCTCCAACATATCTGTGGCCAATGTTCAAATACAATGAAAGACGCAGTCAACGCCTTAACAAAATACAAGTGCCCAAGCCTAGGCTTGACTTATTCAAGAAAAGCTTAGCTTACTCTGCTGCTCATCTTTGGAACTATCTTCCACATTATCTAAAACATAACAACCTCAGTCCCTATTCATACAATCGTAAACTTTTCGAATACTTTATGAGTTCTGATTATCTGCCCCCCTAATGTGATTATTTTTCCGAACAAATGGTATAATATCGAGTGTAGGTTTAATGATGATGTTAGTGCTTTTCAACATATTTTGTTTCATGGTAATACTTAGTTTGTACTTTTCAACATATTCTATTTCATGTTTATAATTAGATACTGTGAATGTGAGTATGCTATTATTTTACCTTTACAACGTTGAATTCCTTGAATTGATGGGTAAAATATATGTGAGAATAAATGAAATCAGTATAAAAGACGAGAGAAAGGAAGGGCAGAATGTCAGACGGGCCTGCGTGCCCAATTCTCAACCTTTTGAAAATAAAGTTCGTTCGTTCTGTTTCGATTCGTTTTAGGGAGAGCAAGGAAAACACTCTCTCCTTCAGACGAATGTTCTCCAATGTTTCCTATTCTCTACTACACTTGAAAACTAGAAGTTCCGTTCACTGTATCGCATCTCTCTCGTCTGGCTCTCTCTCTCGCTTTCTTATCTCTCTTTCACTCTGACCCTCTCTGCTCAGAATCTTAGTACGGTGCCCTCAAGTTCCTTGTTTCTCGTCAAAAAAAAACAAAACTCTTATCATCTTTCCTCGATCAATCTCCTCACCTCCTCATAAAGTACGAATCGCGTCATCTGTTCATTAGGTCCCTATAATGTTGTAGCTGTTAATCTTTATCTTAACGTAAGCAACTTGGAAATCGAATGTGGTTTAGTAAATCCTGAAGATATTTTAATACATTCTTGCCTTAGTTTACTTTGCGCCAATATAATCCGATGATTGTACGACTAAGTCCTTATCATCGTTCTTAAATGGTCCAGCGCACAGATTCTCAAACTGTAGTGCTCCAGTGTACACGTCTCGGAAGCATCTCCGATAGAGTATAAACGACTAGGTAAGCTAGTTTGATTGTCATTCAAGTAAACTCGAATGTTGAAGCGGGTTCTTGAATATTATTACTGAGGGTCAAATCGCCCCAATCGTTACGCTCTTCAACCAACATTTAAATCCTGGGTTCATCAATTTCTCTTGGTAAAACTGGACTTCATTTATGCCTGCATGGTATAATCGCGTAATGTTATTGAGGCGAACTGTGGTAAATAACAGTATGACGTTCTTGGCTATATAAACATGAAATGAAATTCCATACACAGTAGTCATTCTAGATAAAATCCATCTCTAGTAATGTCTTAAATAAACTAAGATTTATGGGTACCTTACTTGGTTAAATCGGTTAATCATAGAAATGCGAATGATATCACTAGTAATTAAAAAATAACACGTCCGTCCAAGTCACGCGTTGAAACTTAATGTCAATCGACAACTATTAATGGGCTGTATATCCGCGTATGCCGCTAGCAGTCAATCCCGGGGTAATCGAAACCCATTAGTAATGTCTTGAAGGTAATGTTATCTTGGATTCCCCGCTTCAGCTCCAGAATGATCATAATCTTCCATAAAACTTCTCCTTCACATAATAATCGGGACCATACTATGTTACGAACCTTTATAAGTCAGAATCGCCATATACTGTTTCATCTAATAGCATCCTATACGGGCACTTGGTATCTCAGTAACAAAATCCGCACATGCAGACTATCACTGAAAAGGAATCAAAAACCCGTTTACTATATTGTTACATCAACACCCTTATCCAATAATCCATAAATACATAAACACCAAAATCAATCCCTACCAGACGAACACATCCACACAGCAATTCCCCACCCACCTATAACAAAACTGTAATACAAAAAAAACCAACTTGCAATAACCATCCCTCACCACACAAAACCTATCACACCCCAGGGCACTCATACTAGAACTGAGCATAAACAAATCAAAAAACTACAAACATTCATATCTTATCCAACTTTCTATTCCCAACAATACACACTCAGCAACACCTTGTCCATAACACCCCCCCCCCCCCCAACCCCCCCCCACCACACCCACCCACCTGAAAATCCCGCCCCCCTAACTACCCCCCCCACTTCATACTTCCCTAACCCTACAGGATACCCCATATTCGCCACCCCTACGCCCTACAATAAACTAAATTGAACCCCCTCCCCAATCTCACGATCCAAACCTAAAACACCCTCTAACTACCCTTCACACCCCTTGCATTTAATGTACACGAAGCAACAACTGGGAATCATCCGCACCATAACCCAAAACTTCTAAAATTAAAACAATCCCCATCCCAGCACACATACTCCATAATATAAACTAAAAAATGCACTAATTCTCCAATCCTATCAAAATACCTGTTCCAATCCCACTAATTCCCTTATAAACATCCCAACCAAACAAAACATGGGGCAAAATAAACTGAATCATCCAAAACACAACACTAAGCTCAAACCCTGACCAAACTAACTCACCATTTCAAAAAACTAAACCAACTACCCCATTCATTCCCACCAAATACCGGTCAACCACTAACACCCATACCCAAACCAAAAACCTCCCACAAAACCCCCCCCACCCACCGAACAAACACAATCCCCTGCAACCTAACCCTAATCAAACCCCACCCACGTGCCGCAACACCCTCCAAACCCCCCCAAACAACCCCCCACCAAAAACCAACAAAAACATAAATGAGTTGACTGCCAACATCCCACCCACATCTATATCAATTTTGAAAAACTAAACCACTTTTCGCGAAAAACGAGCAAACATTACCTTACAAACCATCGTAAACCCTCCACCCCCCCACCCAATACCAATATGACCCCAGCGGCACCCACCCACCCGTAAACCCCCACATCCCCTCCTCACAAACCGTAACAAGAACCTTACAAACACCAGCAACCAATAACACAAAACCAACATTGTTTTTTTTTTCTACACATAAACAACGCCGGAGTTTCGGATTAATTGAGTACTGATTACCATATATTATATCCCCCCATCTCCCATCATCCCACAGGCCATACAACAATCCACCTCTCCATCCCCCTCATTACTCACATCTCAACTAACAAACCTCATCTCATTTCTTCCAAAATTCACATTTTTTTTACCCAGAAAGACATCCAATAAATCAATCCTTTTTTACAATCACCAATTTTCACCCTCCATCCCCCTATATCCGTGGCCGCTAAATAAACACAAAAAACAAACCAAAAATCGTACATTTTGTGTTAATACCCAGTTTACCAAAAATATTTAACAATAATTAATGTGACCATCACATCAACCCCTAGGAAATTTTTTTTTTCCCGTATCCCCCCCCACTACCACACAATTCCGCTCCCAATTTCACTTCCACTTAATTTCAATTCTCCCTTTCCCCATCTTTCCCCCCCTCCCCCCCCCCCCCCCCGACAAATTAAAAACATCCAGCGCACATCAACTGCCGGAAACACAAAGATAATTAAACCCAACGATCACAAAAATCCGTCGACCAAACCACCCTCAACGCAAGAAATCAACAAACAAAACACCCAAAATAAACCATAGACCCCCACATAAGAAAAAGACAACACAAATCAAAAAGACAAAATTAAAACCCTGTCAATACACAAAAAAGCATCGAAACAATAAATAATGCCTCCCTAACATTACTACCCCCCCCAGCACTGGAACTGCTGAACGACCCCCATCCTGGAGTCTTATCGGGTCCAATTAAAGATGTGGGACCCACCACCAAAACAGACTGGGTGCATCACGATCACCGTGTGTCACAAAACAGAAACTTCATCAATCCAAAAAAAATCCCAAACCCAAAGAATGCACAAACCAATGTCTTGGATCCTTTTTGTTATCTTTTTTTCAAAACCCGAGTTCGTTCAGATTCCCTATAAGCTAAACTATCCCCATACAAAAATAAAACACTAAAAAACTAAAAAACGAAAAAAAAAAAAAAATAAAAAAAAAAAAAACCAAAACAACGTTTGTTCATTAAACAAAAAAAAAAAAACCAAACGAAAAGTAAACAAAATAAAATAATCTCGACTCTCGTGTCCTCTCCCGCTGACCAACCTAAACATTCCGATCAACCCGCACGCCGAAAAACCTTTGTTCGTCAACATCGGTTCCTCCACCTGTCCCCCAACTCCCCCAAAAAAGAAAAATCAAAAAAACATCAACAAAAAAAACACAACAAAACTTCATCATGACCAGTAAGTCACCAAGGAGCCCCAGGCGTCCCAAATTCTGACATAATCCTGCCCACACCTACAAAAACCTACATTGTCAATAATGGGTTACCATTAAGCAAAGAACAGCACAAGATAAAATAAACAAAAAGGCATAGGCCGGGCCTTCCAATTGATGGCCAACCGTACTTATTATGATAATAACCAGCCAATCGTTTAATTGGTGCGAAAGTCAACAGCAAAAACACTACCAGTCCACAATAAAACCATCTCACCCCCTAAAGTTAATAAACTCATTAATTATAATCCATGCAACACCCCACTTCTGGCCTCACATCCACTGACACTTCCTACACCCCATATTTCAAAAAAAAAAACACTTGGTATCACTGTCAAAACCTGAAACAACGTTTTTTAAAAAAAACCCCAACACGATAACATAAACAAATAGAAATCTTTCTAAAAAAGCCATCCAACAAATCTACCCAATAAAAAATCAAAACACAAACTAATTACACGCAAATCTTCCCTCCCCTATGCTATCCAAAACACTCCACGTTCAAAACAATTTCACCCAAACACCATAAGTGTACACCAACACACCACCTCCTTCAGCTACGCCCCCGTCGCCCATCCAGCGACCCGAGTCCGCCCGTTCCACCCATCTCGATCCACATCCACCTTTACTGAATACCCTCACAGGAATAAAAGATTCCAACCGCCCAATTGCGGTAATTTTAACTCCTAATAGATCCCCATCCACTCCCCACAAACCTCCCGCCCAGGGTCCGCGAACGACTATGCCCAAACAAGTGGATCCCCGCTTGGCAACGCCCGGCGGATCCATCGGGAAAACTAAAGTCTGCTACAAATCACTACTACTGCATTTTCCCCAACTTCCCTTATCTCCCCTGACCGTGCTTTGGAGCGACATCCCCAATCCGAACTTAGCTGTTTCTGTGTCCCTACTGACAATACATTATCCCCCCATCTTCCAACCTCCAATCCCTTCCCATCCCCATCCCCTTTGCGACCCCCCCCCCATCTTAATCATCCCATAGCCCGGCAACCTGCAGCAACTTTAACCCGCAGACAACTATCCCCCCCATAAATAAACCCTCTTATGACATTTCACCCCCGGAATCAACTTCCCCCCTCGTCCCACCTTTCTGTGATATCTATTAGATCCTCACTACATCCTATTAAACCTCCTCCATCTCTATCATCACGGTCCTCTCAAATACCCCTTTCCGCCTACCATAATCCCCGTACCTACCAAGCTGTTAATCCGTTTCATACGGGCAATCCATCCTCGACCCAACTATCTATCCCCACCTTCCTCCCTACTCCCCCTATCACCCATTCATTAATCGCCACCCTCTCCTTCCCCATCCCCCCCCTTCTCCTCCCGAATCCCCGTTTCCCCAATTATCCCCCCCCCAAACCCCCCCCGGCACGCCGCCGTTCCGAACCAATCACCCCGACCTCTCGTATGCTCCTTCCCATGATCCTGCTCCCAGCCATCCGGAATCCCCCCGCCCCCATCCCCCCCCCCCCTCCCCGGCCACCCATCGTAAACTTATCCCCACAATCCCTAATCTCACCCAATACCCGGTATTTACCCCGGCCCGTTCACCCCCCAGCCTCTTCCCCCAATCCTATAGTTCCCCATTCACCCCGTCCCCTCAACCAATCCCCCCCTCCCTCCCCTCCCTTCTCCCCTCCCTCCCCCTTTTCCTTCCCAACCCAATCCCCCCCCCCCCCCTTTCTTCTCCCGCCTTCCTCTGGTTCACTCCCACCCATTCCAGCCTTCCCCTCCAATCCCTATCACCCCAATCCTTCCCCCTATTATCCCTTTCACCTTCCGTCTCTCCGCTCCCCCCCCAACCCACCCCCATCGGTATCCGGCCGGCCCCCTTTCCTCCCCTCCCGTCCCTCCCCCCCCCCCCCCCCTTCCTCCCCTCCCCGATTTTCTCCCCTCACCCCCCTCCCCTCCCCCCCTCACCCCCCTTCCCTGGATACCCCCCCCTCCTCCCCACTCACCCCCTTTCCCTTCCCGCCCCCCGCCACCCCTCCGAGATGAAATCTCTTATCCCCCCCCCTTCCCCCTCCCCTCCCCCTCCACCACATCCCTCTTATTCCCCCCCCCCCCCCCCCCCCCCATGCCCCCCAATTCCCCCCCCCAGGATGCCTTATTAATGCCCCCCCCAACATCACCCCTAAAACCCCCCACTACTCATGACATCTTCCCCCCTCCTCCCCCCCACCCCCCCCAAATCGGATTACCCCGAAATTCTTAAAGTCACTACCTAACCCCTTGTATCCCCTATTTTTCCCAGTCCCTTTGGGTGTTACTCCTTGGTGCTACTCACCCCCCCCTCAGATTATAATCTTTAAACTAACATGTGCCCACCAATATACTTACCGACAGTACCCGCCAAAGGTGAAACCATATTTCCCTTAGTAAACTGCACATGGTAATCAGGTTTTATTCCTCAGGACTTCAAGGTGTTCACTCCACCTAATCCCCACCCATACACCCTGTCAGACGAGCCTACAGACCGTTCCAACTTTCTCCACCTCCCTTCCCCCCTTCCTTCTCCACCCCTGCCCACTCTTCTTCCTCAACGCCTTTACCATTTTCCCTATTTGTTCCTTTCCCCTTTTTTCTCATCTTTTGCAGCTGGTTCCTTTCAGAAGCTCCCCCCCCGCCCCTTCCTCCTTTTTCCTCTCCCCTTCTTTTTTCTTTCCTGTTCTCTCTCACACTCCTCTCATCTCGCAACGCACACCCACGTGCCTATAATGCTATAGTATATAAAAAAAAAATATATCTATAGTATATTATAGTAAAGTAACAATATCCTATACATATAGATCAATACCCATAAAGTATTACGTGAACAAGGCATGCGGTCTGACAGAACTCCTGTAAAGTAAGAAACAACGGATCACCACTATCTATCTCCTAATTACCAGCAGTCACCTCACTATTCTCGGTCCATGTACCCACCTCCCGCACATCTAACACATCATTCCAACCACCGTTGCCTCAATTCCCGTGTAAACCCGAGGATGTCTATCCACACATTCCCGTAACTGTATCGACGAAAGTATGCATTCCACAATCTCAACTGCAACCTGAATCTGTGACTATCATCAGCTTGGGTTTATGGGGGGTTGATGGCATAGTGTAGTGAGGGGTCCTTGGGTCAGGTGTAGGATTCTCAACGGTTGCAGTGAAGGGTGTGTGGTGGTGTGGTGTGTAGTACCGTTCTAGTTGTAAGTGGGGGTGGAGATACCGAACTCAGGGCGTCGCCGGGGGAAACAATGTTTTTGTGCATGTGGTTGTGTGGCATTTAATGCCTCAAAGTTACAAAATCGTAAAGGTGCACAGTACCAGATGATAGGGATTCGGAGTTCCCGGGTGCTAGGTTACGTATACGCCTGTTGGGTTAAGTGAGCTAAACACGGTGCCGAGTCGGGGGGGTGCTGCGGTGTTTGTTATGTCTAAAACTTCTTGAGGGGGTAGAGCGATTGTGGCCTGTTCGTTCTTGCAGCTTTCCTAATTGTGGCTTCTGTAGTACGGTCGACTCAGCGCGTAGCCTAGGGATCTATTTCATTTCCGCGGGGATTTCTGTTATCAATACAGCCTTCTGTTGTGAAATCCTGTGTTAGCTAATGAACCGTTCTAGGTTTGGAATTCCTTACCGCTGCTATGTCCATTTGAGACTAGTTTACGGTTATAGGGTGATGGGAGGGGGGTTCATGACGTCGGGGCGTTTGAATGTGTCCCGAGAAGGCGAGCGTCGGATACGTTATTTTATTGGGGGGTAAACCTTTCGAGAGGGGACAGGGTAGCGTGCCATTGTACTGGGGGTGGGTGAGTGGGGTGTGCGGTGGAGGGGCAACAGTTGTCTAAAAATTATTGAAACGCACCGAACTAATTACGAGAACTACCCATCTCGGTCTCCAGTTCTTAAATAAGACCCCTTCATATAATGTTGGATACTCCCTGCTTTATTAGTGTAAATAATGTATTCCTGATTACTTTTTGCTTTTTTTTTTTCTCCTATTCCAAGTTTTGGTTGAGCAACCCTGTTAAATTTATTTATTGAAATTAAGGGGGGCCATTATGGGTGCCTGTGCCGCCGAAGAAACTTACGGCAACTCCTCTCCTTCTGTTTCCACCTTAGAATATGGCATCTATCGAGCTATGTGTGTATGGACGGGTAGCATACTCGGGGCGATGAGCAACCATATTCAGAAATGAAACATACAAGTTGACAAAATCAGTCAATCCCTCGTATGGTCCCTTTAATGTTTTTGGGGGGGGGCTTAGCGCTCAATGAATGAAATGCAAGGAAAAGAATCCATTAACCAAAATGACACAATAACTTTTGTCTGACTAAAGTATTCAAGTCCACTTCAGCAACCGTTAACCTGTCGATAGGTGTTTCTCAGGTTGAGACACAATACATAAAACACCATATAGTGTAATAGTAACGACGTTTACTCTTTGTAAGTAGATCGAAAATCAGAGAACTCTCATTACTCCACCATTTCTACGGGGCAACAGTTTTTGTCCTAATCAACGAGAGACCACAAGTACTGAAGTCATCTTCGTACTCCTTCTTATTTAGTTTGATATTTTTTTAAGTAATGCTGCTCTGAACAACATCATAATTAGTACTGTTATGTTCTTACTTGTCCATAAGGAGTATTCCTGGTTTATCAAACAACTCAACCCTGTTAAAAAAATTCCAGTCAGTTTGTTCGACATATTTTTTTTATTTTTTTTTATTCCTTTTTTTTATAAAAAAAATTAAAAAAACCTTATGCGTATCACGCATAAAAAATTGGGAATCTATCCAAGATAATCCAGCTGTGTCGTCCTTTAAAAAGTAAAGGATTGACATGAGTTAATTTTGAAATCTTTCTTAACTAGCAAACTCCTTTGTCTAAAGGAAAAAAAAAAGAAAGGAAAGAAGAGGATAAATAATAAAATACTAACAAAATTAGGGAAAAAAGATATAGATAAAGATATAAGGAAAATAGCGAATGCGGGGGGATAAAGATTATACCTAATAAATTATTACGTTAGAAGTGACGGTGTAAGTATTGAACCCGAAAGAAGATAAAATTAACGAAAAAAGACAAGGATTAGACTCACAAATCTTAGAAAGAAAGGGTCTCAAGATATTGTCAGAATATACGAAAAGAAAAGTAAGAATACAATTCCAAAGGAGATTGCGTAAAGACAGAGAATAAAGACTTCACTTATTGTGTGAACAACACAGTGTTTGTGGTGGGGGGGGGTCTGTTCCTGGTATCACTGGTCCATGTGGCCTGCATGTTCCAGTGTCTCTAAACACCTATCTATCCTATCCTTTTTCCTTTTTCTCTTCTAGGTTTTCTCCCCCACGCCGCCTATCCAAACAACGGATAATTAGAGATTCTAGGAAGTCGGACTTTTTTTTTCCCAGCGCTACCCCGGGCGATATTATTAAATAGATACAAACACGTTTTCCTTTCCCCTACCGCAAGCCCGACGATGAATCCCCAAGTTCCAGACACACACCCTCGCCAGCTTCCTAAAACACATATAAAGCACCCCAGCCCTCTGGCACGCCCCAGCGACAGTACGTTACAACCCCCCCCCCACGGCCCGCCCGTAACACTCCAATAACTCTACTGGCTCCCCACCCCCCGAAGTTTTTATTACACTTTTCAAAACTATACTTGACAGTTTTTCATCTCATGCAAACATGCAACATCTTGAAGTTTCCTTTCTTTTCTTCTTTCTTCTCACCTAACTACTTTCATTTGCAGCAGCAGGAACTAACCCAGGAACCAGGTCGATTATAGTTGGGTGATTTTTAGGTTTTTATCTATATTTCTGCATTTTTTTTTTCGCCACCATCTCACCAACCGCTCAATAAAAAAAGGAGAGAGGAACATTTCGACGAGGTACTGGAAATTTCCTTTCAAGAGCTTGCATTTGGCAACACACAAAAGATAAGGCGTACTCCTAAAGGTGATCTAGGAGAAAGAAAAAGTTCAAGGAAGGAAAAAAAAAATTCTAAACAAGATAAAGAGGTGAACTCATAAAGGTTTTCCTCTCCTTATTATTCTTCCTGCGCAACAGGGTAAAAACGAACGTGCTTTATGCCCTTTAAGTTCTTATACAGAATGATGACACCGTCTGCCTTTTACCTCAATTTAATAAACAATAGATTTTTTATAGTATTTTCAAACGGAATTTGGAACTCTTTTCTTTTCTGACTCTTTTCTTCTGACGTATAATGTACCGCATGGCGAATAGGAGCATGTCCCCCCGCGAACTCTTCTAATTCATTTTACCAAGACTTGCCAAGGGATTTCCCCTTGTCCAATGAAGAAGTTCCAGTGTAGAATTCTGTCTAATTGAAAAATCAGTAACCTGAAAAAAAATTAAATAAATTACCTTATAGTCCACTTAAAATGGGAGTAACAAGTCTTCAATGTTAAGACTTGTATACTCACTTCAGTTTATTTCACTCTCTTTGAGAGACAAGTAAAAAAAGGTCAAAAGACCTTGTATTGGTTACCTTGTTTCTATTATATAATAATAAATATCCAATAATCTCTATCTGAAGATGAGTATCATAATATTATAATAAGAAGAATAATAAAAAATAATAATACATGAACCACGTATTATGTATTGTAGACTGTGTATGACAATAATAAAATACAATCCCGACTTAAAGATACAGAGAACAGACAACACGGAAGAAAAAAAATAAAAAAAAATAAAAGACAAAAACGTTCGCAGAAGTCAAATAAAATCCAATACAGCAAAAACTAAGGAGTAAATGTTACAAAAATGTGTAAATGATGACTGCGAAAAGTAAACAAGACAAATGGCAAAACTGTTATAAAAAAAAAGGGTGATAAAAGGGAAAGAAATAAAACGAAAGGAAGGAGAGGGGGCAGTTTTCTGACAAAAATACAAACGAATCAAATTTCAAAAAATTAAAGAACAGAAAGAAAATAATTTACAACAACAACGAAAAAGTACACTACGTCACAACTAAACGTAAATAGCAACAATTGTCGCTAGCAAATCCCAATTAAGGAAATTTGCAGTCCATACAGAAAACGCTCTCAATAGACAACCTCTGTTACGTGGTATTATCTCAAGGAGTCACCTTACCCAACCAGCCCGCTGAAAACACCAGAAAAAAACACAACAATATCACAAGTAACATAAATTACATATAATGAAATGTGTTGCAAACAAAGTTCAGTTACAAATAACAGTATAGTAACTCTCTTGCTCTTTGTCAACACGGGAGTACAATGTCAAGCGCGCAATGATTGTTAGATCCACAATAACATGTAGTGGTCTCCAGGAACATAAAGTCACTATGACCTTCTCGACAAATAGTTGAGACTTGAGGCCCAATGTTGAAAAAGTTCGTAGACGGTACTGTTTACCAAAAAACACTTGACCTCGCACTACGTGACTTGAACGCTCAGATGTTGAAGAGTCTGTTGACTGTAACGTGTAAACAACCAGCGGTACTGTTTACAAAAAGGAATCGACTTGTGTGCAGCTGTGGTCCACGTAGCAATATTGCCTAGATGCTAACTCCAGTACTTGTACCAACTGTGGTTCATGTAGCATTATCACATAGATGCTAACGCTGTTTATGTGGGTCAACAGTCGATGACCTATTTCTACTGTCCTGTGTAGCCAAAACTTGGAAATGTAGAGTACTACGGATGTGTGTTATTTATCAGCTGTCAACCTTAATCATTCCAATCTGTAGCCGAAACCAAAATTGAAGCCGAAAAGCCCACGGAACTGGCCTACCAGAAATGTTAGTTGGTTTTTGATGCGTGATGCAAATGTTGATGTGTAGTTGGCCAGGTATGCGTGTTGATGTCACCTGAACAGTGTAATGGTGCGGTGAAGATCTGGGTCACTCACGCTGACAGCATACATGGTCCTTGTACGATGATGATGATGATGATGATGATGATGATGAGAGACATGGGTGTGTAGTCGCGAATGCGTTTAGGCTCATATATAGTTACACAACACACCCAGTCACACTCGTACTGAAGCCAATGATGGTTGAAACTACTGGTGACAGTTCATACATTTATTCACAGGACACAGTAGAATCATACAGGAACAGTCAATGTAAAAAGGATCATGTTAATTGAAATCGCTTGGTACATATCAGGCATTCTAAGGCTGGTGAACATTCAAATATGTGGGCATTGTCAATAGTGGTATGTTCTTTAATGTACAGTTCATAATGCCGCTTTGGTATCCCTGACTGAACGCGTCAGATACCTTAATAACTCCGTCATACAAAAGACGAGCCCTTAACTCATGTAATTCTATTACCAGGGCCGTAGTTCAACTTGGCATAACAAGCCAGTTACATCTTTTCATGCGGTAGAATAGTGGCCATTACACAGAGCCTCGATATGACGTCAGCTGTGTATTCTTCATTAAGCAGGTTGCATAAACCCTGCTATAATGTTTGTATAAGTATAATGCCAACCTGTGGTTTCCACAATATATAACTTCGTCACTGGACTTCTGATCAAATGAAGACGAATAGTCTTAAATGGCTACCTCGAGCACAAATATAGGTTCTGCATTACAGGAACTGTGAGCTGTTCTCACGGCTAGGTAATCCTTTAACAAGTTCTGCAACCGAATGCGTAATAATGATAAAGTCGGTGTTACCTTGAACAGAATCCTCAGAACACAAGAAACAACACTGTCGTCATTCCTGAAGTACAGAAAATCACTGGGGAAAACTGACAACGCAGTCACTTCGAAGATTTTCCTTCCCCAAAATACAACGGACATTCACGTCCTACAGAAGCCAGTTCGCATCTCTACCTGACGGAAGTCTAATTTTGCGCTCAACAACTGCGCATGGCACATAGCCCAGAACTGTTTACCTTTGACCCTAGAGGTCAAACCCAATGAATGAACCAAAAAGGGAGATAACCCCTAATCTACCTGACACAGCAAAGTTAAGACATAGTTACCCAACTTTGACCAGGGTGAAAAACATACAACCAATAATCGACGTTTGAAACTCCATCAAAAATTACAGCAACATATATATATATATATATATATATATATATATATATATATATATATATATATATATATATATATATATATATATATATATATATGTTGCTGTAATTTGTAATGGAGTTTCAAACGTCGATTTATTGGTTGTATGTTTTTCACCCTGGTCAAAGTTGGGGAACTATGTCTTAACTTTGCTGTGTCAGGTTGATTAGGGGTTATCTCCCTTTTTGGTTCATTCATTGGGTTATATATATATATATATATATATATATATATATATATATATATATATATATATATATATATATATATATATATATATATATATATATATGGCAATTCTAGAGCTAATACATGCATGACTCGGGGACGTAGAATGTCCGGCTCCCAGACCCTCTGCTCTCGAGGTGTCTGTATCCTTTATACAGTCAGTAATGACTAAAAGGGAAGATGAATTGGAGGGCAAGTTCCGTATCCTACTAGTGACTAGGCTGTTGCTACTGGTGTCAGACTGTATCGGCTAGACCGTTCGTCTGACGTCCAGGCCGGGTCATGCTGCATGGGCAACAGCCTGATCTAACATTGCCCAACCTCATGCCTTACTTACTTAGTCGTTCCTCTTCTACCGTGAGGTGTAGAGGTTTGGAAGAGAGAGCGCCAGACCATTCTATCAGCTGTCTTCTTCCTGGCCTGGTTCCATTCTAGTCCTCGGTCCTTCAAAGATTGTCTAATGTTGTCCTCCCAGCGGACTCTGGGTCGTCCTGGAGGTCTGGATCCCTGGCTCTTTGTTTCCCATGCTTGTCGTGGTAGCCGATCTTCTCCCATTCTGCAGACATGGCCAAACCATCTTAATTGGGACTGTTCTATTCGGGTCTGCAGCGGATGGGATTTTAGGCCTTGACGGATCGTCTGGTTGCGGACCATGTCTCTTCTTGTTACTTCAACCACTTTCCTCAGATACCTCATTTCTGAGGTTTGGATCTGGCTTTTGTGGGTTGTAGTCATTGCCCACGACTCGCATCCATATATCAAGACTGGGACATAGGTGGAGCGGTATACAGCCATCTTCGTTTTCTTACCAACCTCTTTCTTGCTGAGGAATCCACGATTTATGGCCTGAAAAAGTCTCCCAGCCGCTGCTTTTCGAGTGGCCAACTCTTCTTTGATGCCTCCCTTTCGGTCTATAATAGCTCCGAGATATTTAAAGTGGTCGACCTGCTCTCCAGGACCTGTTCTCCCAACTTAATCTGATGTTTTCTTTCTTCTCGTGATATCACCATGGATTTTGTTTTAGAGCTGCTTATGACCATCCCTCTCTTTTCCAGCTCTTCCTTCCAGACTTGCAGGTTGGATTGGAGATGTGCCTCTGATTTAGCAATCAGGGCAACATCATCAGCAAACGCCAGCTCCGAAATATAGACCTGTCTCATCTTCCAGTACCCCACTGAATACTTTCTTGTTCTCTCCTTACATGCCTTGATGACATCGTCCATAAGGAGTATGAAGAGGTAAGGTGATAGGATATCACCTTGTCTTACACCAGTGGTGGTCCTGAACTCTTCTGACTTATGGTTTGCTGTCCTCACATAATTTCTGCAAGACTTGTAGAAGCTCTGTATAGCATGAATCAGAGGTGCTGGAATATTCTTCCTTGCCAAACAGTCCCAAAGTTTGCTCCAGGGGACCCTGTCAAACGCCTTTTCCAGATCTATGAAACAAAGATGCATCTCACTCTTATACTCAAGGGCCTTTTCACTCAGCTGTCTGAGTGTGAAGATTAGGTCTTGAGTACTTCGGTTTGCTCGGAATCCGCACTGGACCTCATCCAATTGTGGCTCAGCTAGGCGTCGGAGTCTCTGCTCTAGGATTCTAGAGTAGATTTTACCAGGGACACTGAGAAGGGATATGCCTCTATGGTTTCCACATTGTCGATTGTCACCCCTTTTGAAAATTGGTGTTATGATGGCAATCTCCCAATCCATTGGTATGGTCTTGTTGCACCATGCTGCCTGTAGGACCTTTAAGAGTAATAGGTCGCCTGATGCTCCCATGTACTTAACCATTTCTGGTGTTATACCATCCTGCCCTGCTGCTTTGCCCATCTTGATTTTCTCTAGTGCTGCCCTCAGTTCTTCCATCTTTATGTCATCTTCACCATCATTGGTTTTCTCTTCTGTGCTAGTGGTTATCATTTCTGATGCTTCACCATGCTCACCATCCAGGAGTTCTGAGAAATATTCTTTCCATCTTTCCATTACTTCCTTCGGGGCAGTAAGCAATTTGCCTTGCTTGTCCTTTATAAATTTGAGAGGGCATTGTTTTTCTTTCCTCATGTTCTTTAGGGTCTTATAGAACAATTTCTGGTTTTCTTGTGCATCTTTTTCTAGCTTTTCTCCAAATTCTTCCCAGGACTTCTGTTTTGCTGCTAGCACTTTGTTCTTTGCTTCTGTTCTGAGTGTCACATATTCTCTATATTTTTTCCATTTGTCCTGTTGTGTTTTTAGCTCCTAAGTATTGTTTCCATGCCATTTTCTTCTCTCTTATTTTCTCTTTGATTTCCTCTGTCCACCAAGGTGTCCTCTTTCTCTGGTTCCCAAGTCGGACTTCACCGCATGCTTCTGCAGCAGCTGTCTTTATGATATCCAGAGGGTTTCCAAGTCATCAGGTCGTTCTTCTGTGTTGCTCACTGCTGTAGCAATAAGCCCCTGATATCTGGTCTTAATTTCTGGCTCTCTCAGCTTGTAGGTCCTAATGCTCATTTCTCCTGCTCGTTTACTTGGTTTCTTGCGTGATGTTGGGCAGTTCCTAGGCTGAGCAACTCTTTCAGTTGTTCGTTTGATTGTTAGCAGGTAGTGATCACTTCCAATCTCTGGCCCCCTCCAGACTCTTGCATCTCGGACATATCTGAATGAGCTTCTCCGAACAATGGCATAGTCGATCACTGACTTCTCATTCTTGGTTGGTTCACATCTAGTGTATGCATGTATGCGCTTATGGGGGAACTTTGTGTTTGTAATGATCAGATTCTGCTCACTGCAGACTCTAAGGAGTCGCTTTCCATTGTCATTGAGAGTATCTTCTCCATATCTTCCGATAACTCCACCCCATCTAGCATGGTCATTTCCAACTCTGGCATTAAAATCTCCGAGCATAATAACTTCATCTAGGCAGTCATCCACTGTCCTTTGAAGCAGCTCGAAGAATTCCTCCTTGACCGCTGCTCTCTCATCCTCATTTGGCCCATACACTATGACCAGGTTGACTATGGTTTCTCCTTCTTTTAGTTTTACAACCATAATGCGCTCCGAGACAAAGTTCCATCCCTTGATACTATCTTTTTGATTTTGGGCCACAATGCAACCCACGCCCCCTTTAGCTCTTTCAGATATGGGTACACCACTGTAGAGCAACGTGTTGCCATCGAGATCCATGACTCCTTGTCCTTTTTTCTTCGTTTCCGTTATAGCCAGGATTTCTAGTTTTGCTTTCCTCATCTCTTCCACCAGCTCCTCTTCCTTCCCATTTATACTTCTTGTGTTCCAAGTTCCATAAGTCGTAGTCCGTAGTCCGTTCCAGTTCGTCGCCTTTAGAATCAGTCCGGTTTTCTCTCTTGTAGTTCGCGTAATCATGATTTAAAGCAAACAGGTGATTGGCCTGTTGTGCCTTTGCATGGTGGAGGGGCTGCCTCCTTACGGTCTCCATGCAGGCCGCCCTCCTCCTTTTTCATCCGGGCTTGGGACCGGCATAGGCGGAGTTCCAACCTCATGCCACAGAAAGTAATTTCTGGAGGTACGCTCCTTTGGTCAGAAATGACTGATAAGGAAGATCACATATATATATATATATATATATATATATATATATATATATATATATATATATATATATATATATATATATATATATATATATATATATATATATATATATATATATATATATATATATATATATATATATATATATATATATATATATATATATATATATGTCGGCGTCTGTGGCCTAATGGATATTAATGCAGTTTCATAATCCAGATATACCAGGTTCAAAACCTGCTGCAGGCGGTTTGGTAGTAGATCGCTTTGTGTGGATTTTTAACAATGGTATAAGCACCGTACCGTTCAGAAAGCAATGGCAAACTACTGAATGAAAAAATTGCCTAGAAAAATCACAAACAGCCAATAAAAGCTGGGGTTGATTGCCACGTCCTGTAAAGGATAAGCAACTAACTATATATATATATATATATATATATATATATATATAATCACATTCATGAAGTGCTCTTCACAGTTATGCCATACATCCACCTAATACTGATTCATATACCATACAATCGCTACCTGAACATTTTATCTCTAGGATTGATCACTACAATCTAATACCACAGACTTGTCACGTGTTAATTGTAAAGGACTCCCTGCATTATTAATAAGTCTGTACATTATGCCATTTTATAGGAAAAGAAGCCAAATTTATAAAAGCATAAAATTGCTCAGTCAGTTAAAAAAAAACCTTTAACAGTTTTTAGTTTAACTGATATTTTCTCATTACCCCCAGTTTAGTTAAAGCAGAGTATAACCTATCGTTGATATCGTGTCTTCACGCGATGTTTTTAATCAGATACGGGTTTACTACAGCTAACTTAGGTAAGGAAGTCATATAGCAGATACTGCCATAGGGATGGGACGTGTTAGAGCCGTCACTATACCAGGCTTCAGATTTTTTGAAGTGTGTCGATTGAGTTCCTTTCTTGCTGCCCCTGCCTTCCCTAACGTAGGAGCAGAGGCAGGTACCCATTTACAGCTGCATACATTGCAACATAACTCTACCAGGCAAATCCGGTAACTTTTATTATACCACACTTAGTTGTGGTTTTTTATCCTTTATTTAGTTCATTTACATCAGTTGTCGCTTTCTCTTCTCGTCTGATCGTCTAATCTCTGATTAAAACCTTGACAACGTAATGCGGGATATTTCTTTCCCTGTTTTCTAATAAGACTTTCTCTATAATCTTTTATCAATTCCTGATCGCAAGATCTTTAATATTTTTAACATGCGCCCAAATATAACCGAAGGACCCAGTGTCTAGGTTTAACCAAAAGGAGGCTAAATTTAATTTTAAAATATCTATATAGTCTATTTCCATTCTTGTATTCATTTTTTTACAGTCTTACCGCATGCTTCTTCATAATGTTATGGTACGGTAACTATCTCTTATATTAGGGCATATGTCAAAATGCATGAACAACCTGCCCTGAACTTTTTAACCGCACTGATCAGTGCTAAGCCCTATGAAGAGGTCACAGGCTTTGCGAAGTACCGACTAGAGGTAAAGACATTTCATGAAGGTCAGTCACTCTTTTAACATTCTGACAATCCTCCAATCACAACATGAATCTAGGTGCTCGGCAAGCTTCCAAATTCTTATTTTATAAATACACTCAATTTAAAAAAAAAAAGTTTAAAAACCAAATTCGTAATTCAGCTGTCTCGAGTACGCATGAAGGCCAGCCCTGGTTCTAAAAATAGAAACGTCATAAAATATTACACCTGCACCACCTGTATTTCATCTGTATTACAATAACTTCTGCATAAAATTATCATAAATTGTTTAATATCCTTTCGTGAATAACTGGGTCAAATTAGACACGTACAAACACTGATACAGTTTTTCCTCGTTGAGTGTAACCGTCTTGCACGCCGGTGAGATTTCAAGGAAATAGAGTATTTATTCAGTAAATAACCGTTGACCCTATCATATGTAAATCTGGTATTCCCAGCTCTAAAGAAAGCTATTTCAATTAGACGTTTCTTAATCCATGCTTATAAATAAGTTGCAAACGGCTGAATGGTATGTTTCGCCTTAGGTAAACAGTTCATTTGCCGCCCTCGGCAATCTTATATATATATATATATATATATATATACATATACATATACATATATATATATATATATATATATATATATAATATATATATATATATATATATATATATAATATATTATATATATAATATATATATATATATATAAATATATATAATATATATATATATATATATATATATATATATATATATATATATATATATATATATATATATATATATATATATATATATAATATATATATATATATATATATATATATATAATATATATATATATATATATATATATATATATATATATATATATATATATATATATATTATATATAATATATATATATATATATATATATATATATATATAATATATACTATATATATATATATAATATATATATATCACTAGACCTCTTGCACCTACCTCTATAGCTATGACTTTTGCTGTGAACAAGTTATGTCTCAAGTCCATGACCATATCATTTTACTTAGCTAGTTTGAATGAGTGTTGTTCGTCTACTCTGAATTCTAATAGTAGTGTCAGCTCAACCATGATAATATATACTGAAGCACATTAAAAACGCACCACTAGTATAATCCAGGAACAGAGTGTGAAATGTAAATATAAGTGTTTACAAGTTTAAATATTTGGAATCTTTATTCATTTTCCCGCAGGTCATTTATTTGTACATTTCATTGATATGAAATTCATTGCATTCTGTGCAAGCAAGGGAGAAAATCAAAAATGCAACCAATAAAAAAATTCATTCACACTATCCTCAGTATCTGGTATGTCCACCGTGTGCTTGCAAACAAGCTTGGCAGCGGCTCCGCATGGAAAGCACATGTCTCTGAAGGAAATTCCGGGGAATCAAGTCCCATTCACGTGGAAGAGCAGCTTCGATCTGTTGCAGATTAGCTGGAGAACCTTGCCTGTAGACTCTGCGTCCAAGCTCGTCCCACAGATGTTTTATAGGGGACATGTCTGGTGATAGGGCAGGCCAATCAATCGTCACAATGTTCTGCTGCCGTAGATATTGCTGCATAATGCATGCGGTGTGCGCACGTCCGTTTTCCTGCTGGAGAAGCTGCAAGTCTGAATAATTTGTGAACTCAGGAGCAACCAATGCATCCAGAACCTCATCTAGATATGTCACAGCATTACATTTCCACGGAAGACGTGAAGAGGCAAGCGATGGTGAAAACTGAATCCTCCCCAAATGTGAATACTGCCACCTCCAAATCGGTTGTACTGACGAACACAGCAATCTGCAAAGCACTCTCCACACCGTCGCCAAATCCGCATACGTCCATCAGCAAAGGATATGTTGAATCTGCTCTCGTCTGTGAATAGGACAGAATCCCACTGCAGTCTAGTCCATCTGACATGTTGCTCTGCCCATTGCAGGCGCTGCTGACGATGTCTGTGAGTCAAGTTTGGCCCAACATAAGGTCGTCTTGCAGTAAGGCCTGTATCTCTGAGTCGTCGTATGACTGTCATTCGAGAGACTTGCCCACGTCTACCCACTATTGCTCTTGCTGTTTGACTTGCCGGGAGAGAACGATTCCTTAGGTGACTCAGCACAATATGACGATCTTGCGCAGGGGCAGTAACTCGTGGTTGGCCACTCCGAAGTGTATCCCGGGCACTGCCAGTGGTTCCGTAACGTTCATTGAGACGTACAATAGTGCTGTGGTGGCAATTCATCCTTCTGGCAATGGCCCGCGAGCTCATTCCGGTCTCCAACATACCAATGGCTCGTTGGCGGTCGTTTTCAGATAGTCGTGGCATTTCAAGCACATGTATTGGGTGTTTTGTCTCAACGGCCTTTTTATACCGAGTATACTGCCAAAACGCGTACACATTTTCAGGGTCATAGCTGTTGGGAATCCTGTTGCACGTGTAACTTTCGTTGTTTTCATGTAGTATGTACACAAACCCGTGGGTTGAATCATGCACTTTCCATTCCAGCAGCCATTCGCTCTTTACCTCATGACATCATGACAAACACGGGGAAAATTCATTCCCACACTTTTTTTTCCAGCTTCTCGACATCAGTATATATAATAGTGATGCGTTTTTAATGTGCTTCAGTATCTATCTATATATATATATATATATATATATATATATATATATATATATATATATATATATATATATATATATATATATATATATATATATATATATATATATATATATATATATATATATATATATATATATATATATATATATATATATATATATATATATATATATATATATATATATAATCCGTATGTTCATATGCTTCAGAAAATCGAGAAATCCGGCCAGTGCCAGCTGATATAAAAAAAAAACGAGTTGTTAGTTTCAGGTCTTATCAACGCTTCACTCGAGTAGCCAAAGTTCATTTAATTTTTTGATTGGGTATTGCGTTATAATATAAACTGCGGACTTCTTCAAGGTTAAAATGGCGTACTCTGTTCACGAGAAGGCAACTACCTCAATGAAATTTAAAAAAAAAACACACACACACAACGAAGTAACACACACGCAAGCACTTAAAACATGCACATAAATGTACCTATATATATATATATATATATATATATATATATATATATATATATATATATATATATATATATATATATATATATATATATATAGTGGTAGGAATGTCATGAAGGGAGATAACTGAGATTGGGATAACGATGTTAGCAATTAGTGAGTAGCGGGACTTGAGCAGGTGACTTAGGTTTATAAAACTTGTGAGCAGAGTAGAACTAATCTGTCTACTCATGCATTCTGCGTGAGTAAGGTTAGCATAGGCTAACTGAACAGTCATCTGCGTAATGTAAAGTTAGTACCAGCTCGGGTACAATTGTGAATAGTTGTACCAACTGCAGTTTGAGGGAAGACAAGACAAGTTACTTCATGGCAACAGGATGTTGTTTTCGAGCTGCGTCAAGTTATGTTTATCCAGAATTTCATCAAGGAACAATTGGTATGTAAATCATTGCAAGTTTTAAAATGTGAAGATAGTTCGAGAGACACGTGCGTGCAGTGTTTGTTCAGCGACGGACATAAAGTGTAGAGTTAGTGCAGAACTATCAAGGTGGCTAGAGGATAAAGATTCCAGCTTTAGTAGTGATCCAGTAAATATATCCGAGCCAGTAGTATTCTAATGAAGAAATATCACAAACCTTAGAACCACAGCCAGAATAGAAATATAAGAATTAAACAAGTGTTAAACAACGAGCTTCCTGACCAGGTGATTTGTATGCTGAATGAAGGTACGAACGTAGAAGCCATGTGTAATTTTATGAACATTATATTTCGGCACAGTGATTGCCAGATGTAAATATGTTCTTCTGACATCAATAAAATTATGATCGTCTTCAGCGTGCCATCCGCAATCGTATAATTTTGTCTGTCCGTCAATGTATTAAGAGTCAGTAGTCTTATACAGACATGTAATACACTTGATAGAAGACAAGAATTATTAAAACATATAAAAGAGAAGTCAACGGAGGTTTCTATAGCAATGTATTGTATTGATAGTACAATGCATAACCTCATATTAGTTGTCTTTTACGAGCAGCAATCCCTTTCTTTCATTTTCATCAGAGATCAGCCCCCGAATTACCGAACTCGAGGATTCGTTTTTCCTTGAGCTCCCCTCGGAGCATGGAACCACCTCAGCAGCTGATCTACTTGCAGGACGCATGCACCATGCATTCACATGATTTTGCAGTACTGATCTCCGTGGTAATCTGTTTCTTATGATGAAGTTGCAAGTTCCATGTACAACCTTATGTTAGTCGCGCTGTTCGACATGTCTGAGGGTGCAGGAGGCCAGGTCTTTCAATGTCTCTTCAGAAACCCCCGTGAATCACACGGGACAAATAGTATTAACAGATTATGGAAATATGAAGAATGGCAAACGTACTAGAATGAGGGAGTAAATAAATCAAGGTAATTAACATGCACTCGTTGGACAGAACGAAGGACATCAGAAAACAGAAACGAAATATAAATGATACACTTACTTAGAATCGTATCGAGGATGATCCAAATGGCGTCCTTTTACTTTTACAGCAAGGCGATGGCGCCGTTTGGATGGGCTTCGAATGAATACCCAGTAAGCCTATCACTTATTTTTCTTTTCTGTTGTCTGGTTGTGGCGAAAACAGTTGCGTCCTTTTACATCATTTTCTTTCTCTCCTGCATTTTCAACGTATTTCTTCATTTTCCTCACTCATCGTCCTATTATTTGGCATATTTTATGCACCTACATCTTTGCCTAGTCACCCCCAGACTTCTTAACATTTCACCATGTGAATCGTAGTTTTACAAGGTTAATTAGAACAGCTGGCAGATTATAAATTTATCGCCCAGTGTCGGGTAATGCAGATGGTCACAGAAAATCATTGTTGAAACAAGGTGGTCTTGCACGATCGACGCAAAGAAAGCCAGATTGTCTGTCTAAGAAATCCGTCTGGGAGATGTACGTAAAAACAGGTGATAATAGGTAATCGCTTCCGATGGTCCGTCTCTGTATCAATAGTACAGATCACCTGTCAGATGAGACAATATTGGCGGAAGGTATTAGTCAGGAAATGAGTTCACATATGTGTTCGTAAGATTGCACAAGAGCAATCGGCATTAATACTGCCTTATTTGAAAGAGGTCACGAGTTTAAATTTTAAAAGTGATATTTTAAGGCTCGCGGGGGATAGTAATGATTTAAAACCCCGGCCAACAGAGTTATAGAGAGACAGGATTGGTCTAAATCGAGAGCCTGAAATAAACTTTAGCTCTCATTGGAAAGCTGGTCGGAAATGCCAATGTGGAAGCTTGAAAGAAAATGAAAATATAACCTAGCAATTTCGGAGACATAAATCAGACTGCTTCGCAGCGTCAAATTAGCAACTCACAGGAGCCAGAGAGACATCAGACTAGAATTCCAAATTATAAGTGACAGACGAAGTATTTGGGAATCTTTGTAACTTAGAAAAGAAAACCCGCATTTTTAAATACCAAGACTGGAGATTTAAGGAATCAGAGCACCCGTCATAAGAGGAATACTAAAATGTCCCCGTTGCTGTGACCATCCATCTGTGCCAGTGGATTGTGTTCGCAAAAAAAGTTAATGTGGGTTCGTGGTTCGAAGCTACAAGACTGTTCGTAGTACCAGACCAGTTTGAAGTAAAAGTCTTTGCCATTATCTTGTGAGTCCAGAGCTGGGATTCGACACCGAATGCCCTCATCCCAAAAGAATTGACGAAAACCACGGCTTCAGTACTCTTTTAGACACAGCTAAGTTCTTATTAAAGGGAACAACAAAAAGACATTTTTATAACTCCTCTAACAAGTCTCAGCGAAGACAATTTTTAACTAAAGTTCACCCATCACTTCTTATTTATTTCAGACTATTAAAGAATAATTGATTATTAAATTGGTAATATGTTGTTTTAAAATGTATAGTTGATTCAGTCATTATGGATATGGTAGAAAGCGTATGATCCAGAGTCTTATATATATATATATATATATATATATATATATATATATATATATATATATATATATATATATACATATATATATATATATATATATATATACACACACACACACATATCTATCTACATCTATAGAGCCAAATAATAATAAGAGGGATCTTGCTGGATTAAACCAGGTTGGGGCTTGGACGGGCTAAAACTAAATTGCATAAATCTTCATAAAAGGCGGCGGAGCAGATACTAAGTTTACATTGCTCGGCTCCACGCAGCATTGTTCTTGACTTATCTTTTTAAAATTTCCTTGAGATAGAAGCGTCATTATTCTTCAATCTGCACCTCTTCCAAGAGTAATCTTGGGCGAAGGTAAACACCTTGTGTCATTTATTGCCTCCTCTTAGCTCTGCAGTAGTGGTCCACCAGTGGCCAACACTCAAGAGTATCTAATATGAGTCTTCAAAGGTTTCTACCTTTGCACAAGATTGCTCTTGGTAGAGATGTAGATAGAAGGATAATGACGCTTCTATCTCAAGGTAGTTGCCACAAGATGTTTTCAGAAGTAAAGAACAATACTGCATAGGGCAGGCTCTTTTAACTTATATCTGATCCGTCGCCTTTTGTAAAGAATTAAACAATGGTTTTAGCCCGTTCAAGCCCCCAGCTGGTGTAAATCCATTGAAAATCGCGTTATAATTATTTGCTCTATAGATGTAAATATATGTCTAAATGTATATATATTAAAGAGTCTTGCTCTTACGTTTGCTTTCATACCTATAATAACTGAACAAACAATGATTGTTTCGTTTTAAAATAACATGTAAGAAATTTAATAATCAATAAGTTTTAACAGGTTAAAATAGCGATGGAATGATGGGGAATTTTTAGATGTCTATAAAATTGTCTTCACTGAGACTTGGGTGAGGATTTAAAAACAGTTGTCCTTTTTCTGGTTCCTTTTACAAGAACTTAGCTGGTATAAGTGAGTCCTGCAGCCGTGGCTTCGTCAACTTTTCTGTGACGAGGGCACTTCTCTACACAACTCGTCCAATGTGGGCGGTTATTGATTCCCTGCTTTTAACTCACAACTAGTGACGTCGAAACTTTAGTCTTGCAGCTTCGTACCACGAACTAAAAGTAATTTTTGGGAACACAATCTCCTGGCACAGCTAAAATGGGCACAGCACTTTAGGTTAGATGCTTCTCAATCACTTGGTCTGGACTATTTTAGTATTCCTCTTATGACGGGTGATCTGATTCCTTAGGTCTCCAATCTTTGTATTTTAAAATGCGGGTTTACTTTGAAGTTTCAAAGTTGCCCAAATACTCTGTCCTTTTCGTTTCCAGTCTTTGTATTTAAAAATGCGGGTTTACTTTTAAGCTTCAAAGTGTCCCAAATACTTCGAGCTGTCACTTATAATTCTAGAATTCTTTGTCTGATCCTTCTCTCTGGTTCTGAGGAATTGCTAGCTTGACGTGGCTATGCAGTCTGATCTGTGCATCCAAGTTCGCTAGATTATATTGCCATTTCTCAGATCAAGCCCCAGATTGTGCTTTTAGACCAACTTGCCAATGAAAGCTAAAGTCTATTCCGGTTCCCAAATCAAGCCAATGGTAAGCTCTTTAGAACTATATTGGTCGGGATTGTTAAGAACCAGATTTATCCTTCTCTATTAATGTCTTGGGTTATTTCTCTTTTTCTTTATGGTCAAATGTTTCTCAATAAATAAATATTACTTGTGAATTACTATTTGTGTTTGAGTGTTTATTTCCAACTTTCTTGTTTAAATCTGGCCTAGCCATTCCAATATAATCGTTTGCATTTGAATATGTATTCGTATCCGTTTCTGTGTATAACTTTCAATATGGTGTGATTAATTCAAATGATGAATCTGAACTCTTATATAGATTCTTCAACAATATTGGTTCAAACGACTTTCTTTTATAACGCACATATATCTATCATGAATTATAACATGCTCCACTGAATTTACTGTTAGGTACTAAGTAGTACGAATCGATTTCGTGTATTCATATATATCCTTTCCACATACTGTTACTATTTCGACAACCTTGCCGATACTCATAAATACATTGTTCCTTTACATTTCTTACACATCCATAATGTTCTGTATTCACTTATTTCTTATATTTATGGTCATTAACGACCTAATAAAACAGTTCCATCACTTCATAACATCTTACATATGTTCACAATAGGTGCTTATGACCTTGGGAACATTCGAATTTCTCGAGAAGTCATCTCTCGTTATCTTCATGACCATTTCTGCAAATTTTACACAGCGGATACTAAAACTTACTTTAGAGTTAAATCCAACTCATGAAATACACATATATAAGTAGACTATGCTACACTTTGTTAAGTGGACTTGACCACACATACTGATACGTCTCTACGCTATAATGCGTGACTACAATCGGCTCCGAGCAAAAAATGGAGGAGCATGAAATACGTTAAATAATATGAAGATGAACGGAGAGAGAGAAGGGCGCAAAAGGACATGCATGAAACGTGGTGTGACACCTTGGAAGACCCAAATTAGTTACTCTTGAGTTGTGGCCACTGTTAGACCACTACTGCAGAGCTAAAGGAAAGCAATCCGTGACATTGGTATCCTCTTTCTGTCCAACGAGTGCCTGTTAATTACCTGTTTGTATTTACTTAGTTATTTATTTATTAGTCACATGACACAGGTTTCCTTCATTATTTATTTTAGAATGAAGAAGATAGCTTTAGCTGAAGGAAAGTGGCAGTGGGTGGGCAGGAAACTGAAGGTGTTTGGGATGATACGCTCCTTGGACTGTACTCTACGCCATTCCTCCATCACTGAAATAAAGATAAAGGATTTTTAATATGGGCTGAAGAAGCAGAAAAGAAGGGCGGAAATAGAAATTACGTAGAAGAGTAGAGTGTTTTATTGCACTCGCCACGCACTTGGTTTCGGAAGTGCTTGAGCAAACAGAGGATTGAGTGAAGACCGCTGGTTGGATGGTAGCGTTGGTGTGATGCGCTTTGAATAGCTTCGAGTATGTATGCAAAGATGCCCTGGGGGTTCTCAAAAGTGCGTATTTTTTCAAATTTTTATGACCTTATTTATTTATTTTTTTATCATTATTATTTTGAATTTTATTATTATTATTTAGAGAAAAAAGGTGTTCCATATGAATGCATAGCTTTATGGGGTGCAGCTAAAAGGGATAGTGCATAATTTACTTAATTTTCTTCTATGTGTTTTGAAACTTTGCACGTAATCTCTTTACCTTACAAGGATTATGCTTAGATAAACTAAGCCACTATTGTTAGGACTGAATGTGAACTCAAGTTATATGTAATGATGTGTGTGTGTGTTTCTTTATATATACATACCCCACATGGAGCTGATGTGTACTTCTTTATTTCCTACGTGTGCCTGATAACATACCTTTATGTTTGTCTCATTAATTTGATGTGTAACATGCGCGTGTTTTCATAGTCCGACTATGCTACACATTGGTTTTCCTTGTACTTTACCTGGTTCTAGCTTACTCAGATCTCGCAACCCATGAGTTGTTTAAATTCCAATTTTCGGTCATGAAGATTATAATTATGTACACATTTATTTACTGATTCTTATACTCTATTTGCCATTATGAATACTTTTTGGCTAGTTTATTATTCAAATCACTCTTCTTCTTTGGTTGTTGGCCATGACTGACAACGAAATCAGTGACCATCACGCCTCGTGGTGTCTTGTAGGGCAGCAACAATTTGTCTTCACTTTGCTGTCATTCTTCGTGTAGTGCCCAGCTCTGGTTCATGATCACACCGTGTCGTGAAGGATTTCTTATATTTAAATTCACATCATTCGATAACATAAAACTGTGGTTGTATCCTGTTCTTGCAAGCTGTACATCATGTTTCGTTTCTGGTATCTTTTTCTCTTCTTCTTCTTCTTCTTCTTCTTCTTCTTCTTCTTCTTCTTCTTCTTCTTCTTCTTCTTCTTCTTCTTCTTCTTCTTCTTCTTCTTCTTCTTCTCCGTACACTCTCAGACGTCAGCTTGAATATGTTGAAAGAAAGCAGTGGTCAGCTTGAAGCTATGAGTTCTCTGTATAGGTCTAGTTTTTGTTTTCTCCAGGAACAGTACTGTTGACGACATATTTGCTTTCTCAGATTCTCATATGTTGGGCATCTCTGAAGCAGATGTTCAGCAGTCATTTTATCGGTGTCACAGTTACACTCATCAGTAATTTCTATCTTTTAACTTGTTGAATAGATAGTATCCCGATGTTTTGTGGCCTGTGCGACATCTAAGATTACCACTTGTTCACTTCTGCTGAGCTGGTAATATGCAACACTTTTTGTGGTCTGTGTGCTCTGCTTCCCATCTGTTCTTGTGTTTGCTTATGATAAAACTCTTTCCCTCTTCGAAAGTTTTGCTTGTATCAGGCTGAGGTAGCTTTACACTTTCCTTTGTCAATCTGTCAACCTCTTCATTGCCGGGAATCTTGCAATGAGATGGGATCCACTGTCCATAAACTCTTTTGAATTGTTGATATAGTTTATGGAGTATTATTCCCCTTAAGTCATCAAGTTTGGCCATCTTGCTTCACCATGTGACTGGACATAAGGGAGTTTTTTTCTCTTATTTTTATAGTTTCATGTTCTCTGCTTAATTCTCATTTTCTTTCCCTCCTGTCTCTTGTTTGTCTGTCCCTGACGAAGGCCTTGTGGCCGCAACGTAGGTTTTTCTTGTCCTTTCTCCTTGTAAGACGTATTACTATTTGTGTGGTTTTTTCCCCATTCAACTGTTTTACCCCCTTAAGTCATCCAGGCCTGCATTATTCTGGCTTATCAGCGTTGCAATTACTGACAGTGCTTCTGTGATGAAAGCAACTTGTCTCTCTGTGCTTTCTACATTAGGACCATTGCGTTCCTGATTTTAACAGACAAGAAAACTGAAAATATACTTCAGGCAATTTTCATCTCACTTTGCATTGACCTACTTAGAACTGAAGTAACAATATTACCACCAGATAAATGAGCATCACATATACGATTAAAGAACATAAAGTTATAATTTGAGACGAAGCGTATGACAGCACGCCAAAATCTGCGTCTATGAATCATCAGCACCGCTCATTCATCAGTAAATATTCACGATTTCGGCCATTCTACATTTTTAGGCGAACAGTCTTGGTTTATCATTATTATAAGAAACTCTATACAGAGTGATACAATAGGATGCAATCTGATCATCAGAAATGGTTCCCCCGTCGGACAAGTGTTTCGGCTCTTTATCATCTTTAAACTCAGAAAAGAGGGTGGGGGGGGGGGTCGTGACTTCCAAGTGTCCGTGAACTGTTGTGTTTTTTTCCCCGCACTGTAAGACTGATTCAACATTACTAGACGAACAGCCTTAGTTTGTCATTTATGATTAACGTATGTTTGTTAATGTCCGCATTCATCGTCTGAGTGTCCGCATTCATCGTCTGAACTAGTGTATATATATATATATATATTCTTCTTCTTCTTCTTCCGTCCTTAGCCAAAGACCGACCAAGCAGTCAGAGGCTATCACGCCTTGTGGCGTCTTAAGGGCAACAGCAGATTGATTTTCTCTGTTGTAGTTTCCCATCACGCCTAGCGGCGTCTTTAGGGCAACAACAAATAGATCCATCTGCCGTTGTTTCCGTAATCGGTGTGACAAGCCAACGGGTGATCAGCCCATTGGGCATATATATATATATATATATATATATATATATATATATATATATATATATATATATATATATATATATATATATATATATATATATATATATATATATATATTTATATATATATATATATATTATATATATATATATATATATATATATATATATATATATATATTTATATATATATATATATATATATAACATTTCACAACTTATTTAACACAGTAAACACATAATATTATTATAAACTGAACATAACACTGTTCTATACGTATCATGTGGTCTATGTCAATGGAAGTCAACCAGGTGCATCCTACATGGGGTGCATTAATATTCTCAAAAAGGGTTGATGATATCAGTAGAGTGCATAGAAGATGCGTGGCATAAAAATTGTGCACAAGGTTAAAGTAATTCATGCGTGGAAAATCATAACCGTTCATGCTTAGTTTACTTTGAACTGTATTTGTTATTGATTTGTGGTTATAAAAAAATAACGCTTTCAAGTTAGTCCGATAATTGACCATAAAAAGCAGCAAATGAGCTATTTTGATCCCGCGTGGACACATTTTAGATGGCCTTTCTGTCTTGCCAACCTGTCTTATCCATAAACTACCATTACGATAAAAGAATTTAAATTTAGTGTGCCATGTACACAACTAACACTACTCGGGCGCATTAGTTTCTTAACACCCGGTGTAAACAGTGCATGAATCAATAACAGAGTGTTACGTTACGATTAATGCTCTGTGCAATTATATTAGTCAGCGTCCTGTTTACTTCATGTGACATCTAGTAAAGTTACCTTCACAGTCTACAGCTTTGAGCGGGCTCTTTCATTCTGTAATTGCAACAGGTGTTTTAATAATTCTTAGGCGTCAGTCTCTTTGATGAAATTATAGTATTATCAGTTTTGTATTTTAGTTACTAATGTTTTATATATGTATGTGCAATATTTGTCAACCTTTTTTCTGCCCTTTGTGTTACTTGCTCTTGTTTTGTTTACTTTCTCTATTTCATGTTTGTGTTATTTTGGCCGATGAAGGACATATACCATATAGTGCCTCATATTATTATAGTATTTTTCAACTGTAAAGCAAAATATCTACTAGACTATTTTTTTACTGTTACAAACGGGGGAAAGGACTCCAGCACCGGTCGGCAACAAGCTTTCACCCATCTTCTGCTGCCATTTTTACATCGAAAGTCGGCTGAAATGGATCTACAACATCTACCATCTCTTGTCTTGGTGGTGCGCTTTGATCACCTCTTTTCTGTCTATCTCTTGTCTTGGTGGTGCGGTTTGATCACCTCTTTCCTATCTCTTGCCTTGGTGGTGCGCTTTGATCACCTCTTTCCTGTCTATCTCTTGTCTTGGTGGTGCGCTTTGATCACCTCTTTCTTGTCTATCTCTTGTCTTGGTGGTGCGCTTTGATCACCTCTTTCCTATCTCTTGTCTTGGTGGTGCGCTTTGATCACCTCTTTCCTGTCTATCTCGTGATGTTATCTTTTCACTTATAACGCTGTCTTCGTCTTGCACATGTGCTTTCAACTCAGCCTTCTATTATGTTTATATTCCGTGTCAAAAGCCTGATTGTACTGCCGTTACCCCAACCTTTACGTACGGCGTACTACCTTTTTCAGCTAACGAAAAGACAGGTTAATTTAATTATGTACAAAACTACCTGAATCTAGTTTTAATCCTTGCTTGTCAAACTGCTAAATTGACACGTGTTACTATTGACTATTTACTCAATCTGCGGCTTTTGTTGAGTCCGTACCCCAATTTCTCTCTCTGGGTACAGTCTGTTTTACAACGTGGGCTTTTATCACCGCTAGTGCCGAATAGTCCACCTCACACAGGTTGATGGATACTCCTTTCAAGCATCAACCCAAGATCTGGAGGAAAAAAGAAACCGGAAGATCTTGAGGGAAAATAAAAAATCGAATGTGTAGTACATCCCATCGCTATTTGCTATTGCCCCAAGAAAATTTGAAATGACACCACCGGGGTAATCTATGCCTGATTGCCGACCATGGACTACAGTCAAAACCAAGGCTGCCACTCAAGTTCTAGAGATAAACCCAGATTTTCTTCTTTAAAAAACCCAGAAATACCCAGATTATTTTATGCCTCAAATACACGGGATAGACGATGCTTACACAATCTTTTAATGCAACTTTAGCACAAATAAGCTGTGTGCCACCAATTTTTATTTATTTCTTCATTTTTACTTTATTTTTCATTACCAAAAATTCACAATTATATAAAAATGATTTTATTAACACCCCAATATATGAACTCTTGAAGATGAGATGTTTTAACAGTAACATACTTACAGTGGTTACATTAGCAAAATGTTCCTCAAATCAAATATAAAATGTTAGTTGTAACTTGTTACTGTTGAAAATTGTCACTTGTCTGCGACTCTGCATCCATGTCGAAACTTCTCCTTCGTCAAGATCATTTGCATGAATTGACAACGTGGAATCTTGATTGTGGAGTAATTTTGTCTTGGAGACTGGGCTATTTTGGTTTGATGAAAAACTTGTTAATGTTCAGAGTTTTGCTTTTGGCTTCGAAGTTTTTCATGTGCTTCTGTGTGCTTTTATGTGTCAATAAAGCTGTTTTGTTGACATTGGTTAATGTACAGGAACAGACCGTACAAATCGCAGCAAAGCGATTGCCAGAGTCATGCTTTATCCGATCTTTCAGTTCGATGTCTATTAGCCATACCTCACAAAAAGCCTGCTGATACCATGGCTTCACTTTTTTACGCGGTGGCGTGTGTGTCGTCATGCTGCTACAACTACCTAGCGTACCTTCATCATCGCTCATTTTGTAATCTTAATTTTAATTATTTGTTGAAAAAAAAGACACTATGCTGTTTACCTGCTTAAGTCTAAAATTTAAAAAGAATACTTTAAAACACATCGCAAAAATGACTGACTATTGTAGATGACAGCCATCAACAGAATAACAGAAAATAGATAGCTGATGTAAACGAGTCAAAAAACAACGTCATTGATGAGGTTAAAAACAAGAATTAAATTTAAGTGGATTAAAAAATATATAGCACACAATTTTTTACATTTAATTATAATATGAATAATTGTATAATGCTCAGTGCACAGAATATACATACATTAGAAATGCCAATTGTCAAATATACCCAGATTAATGCAGATTTTGATAAAAATACCCAGATACCTAGACGGAAGCCGAAAAACCCAGATCTAGTAAAAAAAATACCGAGCTGTGGCAACACTGGTCAAAACCTCAAACTGTTGACGCTAACGCTTGATTCATCAGGGGGAGATCAACAGCGCTCTGTCTCGACGGATAAGACGTTAGAAGAACGCAGCCAAGAGTCAATCCACAGTGCTTAGTACATTCAAGTTGATCTGCCTGATGATGATCTCACACACTTCTTGGACGGGAAGAGAGATGCAATCAAGTTTCCACCCGCCAGTGCAAAAGGGCTTTGGGAACAGCTGGACGAAGCCTTGGCAAAAGAGTTGGATAACAACCTGAAGCAGATAACTTTGGAAAAGAAGCTGGAAATCTTCGGCGACATAATATATCTGCACTGTCGCAAAGTGTTCGGAGTGAGGGAGGCAAGGGAAAGTAACCCACCACGAAAAAGCAGAAGACAAATTAAAATAGAAGAAATCAGAAAACAGAAGAAGCATGCCCGAAAACTGTTCAAAAACGCAGTTGCCGCAGAGAAGGAAGGGTTACGACAGGTTTGGGAGCACCTGAAAGGCCAACATAATGCCCTTTGTAGAGCAGAAAGGTTGTGCAGGAAGAAAAGGAAGACTCGAATGGATAGGGAAAGATTCTTCAGGGAGCCCTTCAAGTTTGCCAAAGAACTGTTTGAGCAGCCACGGTCGGGTACGCTAAACATCAGGAAAGAAGACCTGGAAGAACACCTTGGAATGACATATTCAGATGGTCGCAAAGATGAGCCGCTCAGCAGCATGGCAGGCCTTAAATGGCCGAGTAAGCCAAGAGCTGAATTTAACACCAAGCCCCCAACGGTGCAAGAGGTAGAAAGCATTGTCCAGAAAGCTCGATGCAAGTCAGCTCCAGGTCCTAATGGTGTTCCATATGTGGTGTATAAGAGATGCCCTGAGGTGCTCAAACGACTGCTTCGTTTACTGAAGAGTGCGTGGAAAACCCATCTTGTAAGCAAGGAATGGAGAAAGGCGAACGGAGTCTACATCCCGAAGGAGCAAAATTCCACAGACATCAGTCAGTTCAGGCCAATCTCACTACTCAATGTGGAAGGGAAGATATTCTTCTCAGTGATGGCGGAAAGACTCACTACATACCTCCTGGCAAATGGGTACATTGACACTACCATTCAGAAAGGAGGTATCCCATGTACACCAGGATGTCTAGAGCATGCCACAATGATATGGGAAGCAATCCAAAAGGCAAAGTCTGACAGAACAAACCTCCATGTAATCTGGTTGGATTTAGCGAATGCTTATGGATCCGTTCCACACCGATGTTGTGGCAGGCCCTAGAAATGTATCATGTTCCACAAGAGATTGCAGCAATGCTGAAGCTGTATTTCGCAGGGTTTGCTGTCAGATTTTCAACCAGAGAGTACACAACGAAGTGGATTGGCCTTGAAGTTGGAATTGCGATGGGATGTACCATCTCTCCGATACTATTCGTGATGGCTATGCAGGTAATCCTCAATGCGGCTGAAGGAATGGCTATAGGTCCAAAGCTCGGTGGAATGTGTCTCATGCCACCGCTCAAAGCATTCATGGATGACACAACAATTCTGACATCAGATGAACATCAGGCCCGGAGGATGTTAGCACGCCTGGATGAACTAGTCAGCTGGTGCAGAATGAGCTTCAAACCCAAGAAGTCGAGAAGCCTATCAGTCAGGAAAGGGAAGATAGCAGAGGTCATATTCACGGTTTCCAACCAAAGAATCCCTACTGTCATTGAGGAACCTGTTAAAAGTCTAGCAGGGTGTACGATGCCTCATTAAAAGACTCAAAGGCAGTGCAACAGACAATAGAAATGGCAGACAGAGGGCTACAGATCATAGACCAAAGCAGACTCCTGGGGAAGTTCAAACTGTGGTGCCTCCAGTTCATGTTGATACCAAAGTTGCTGTGGCCACTGCTTATATATGAAATAAGCACAAGTACAGTGGAAGCCATAGAGCAGAAGGTCAACAAGTTCATGAGAAAATGGCTAGGAGTACCACCAGGTCTGTCAGATGTAGCACTGTACTGCAAAAAGTCAAAACTTCTGCTTCCTTTCAAGTCAGTTGTTGAAGAGTACAAAGTTGGAAAGGCAAGGCTTGCAATGATGCTACGCGAGTCAGCTGATGACGTGGTTAAGTCCATTCAGCCCACACTGAAAACGGGAAGGAAGTGGAAAGTGGAAGAAGCTGTTGATGCTGCCCAAGAGTCACTCAAACTGAGGGAGGTAATCGGATACACACAAACGAATAGACGGGGATTTGGTCATGGAGACATCCGCTGGTGGTCCAAGGCATCAAGCAGGGAGCGCAGAGACATGGTAGTTCAGGAGATACGAGAAGCTGAGAATGATAAGAGGTTGCAAAAAGCAGTGCAGCAGGTCCAACAAGGCCAATGGACTACATGGGAAGGAGCCCTGCAGAGGTCCTTGACATGGAATGATATATGGCATATGGCACCTCTTAGGCTCAGCTTCGTTGTCAGATCACTGTATGACCTGCTGCCATCGGCCACCAACCTTGTGAAATGGGGAAAGTCGGATGATGAGCAGTGCCCCCTGTGCCAGGGGAGGCAGACACTTGAACACGTGCTCTCAGCGTGTAAGGTGTCATTAGGGCAAGGGCGATACACTTGGCGCCATAACAAAGTGCTAAATGAGCTTGCTGCGACAATAGATCTGGCAAGAATGAAGGCGAATAGCAAAGTCCGGCCAGACACCGCAAACACATACTTTCTGAGGGCAGGAAAGTCAGCACACCCCAAACCGAATAAACCTGGTAGCAGTTTACCATCTCTTCTTGATTGTGCAAATGATTGGGAGATGGCGGTAGACCTACCTGGACGAGGGGCATATCCAGAGAGTATCCGAAAATCGCGGAGACGGCCGGATATAGTGCTTCATTCTGCAGCAACGCTTCAGGTCATACTGATTGAACTGACCGTGCCATTTGAATCCAGATTAGATGAGCAACATTCGTTCAAAGCGGCCAAGTATAGTGATCTGGCCGCGGATCTGAGACACGATGGGTTCACTGCAAGGGTCATGGCTGTTGAAGTGGGTGCAAGAGGGCTTGTGGCTGCATCAGTGTATGATCTATTGAAACTGTTGGGGCTGAGGGGACAGTCGAGAACAAGGGCCCTGAAGAGGCTTAGTGAAACTGCCGAAAAGGCATCAGGCTGGCTGTGGAACAACCGCAATGGGGAATGGAGATCGTAAGAATAAACGCTGCGGTACAGAAAACACCAGGAATTTTTCTACGTCCACAATACGCTGAGGTTTGTGGTGGACTAGTGAACGGGCTGCGACTCAGGGGCGACAAGCGGTGTATACTATAAGGGGTGTCAGTATCAAAAGTCCAGTGGGGAACGCGCAGTGGCGACTCGTTGACTTCGCGCTGGTGTCTCAGTGTGTGCGACGGAACGAACGGAATAATTTGTCTTCTCTTTGTTACTTTCACAATTGCCTCCACGGCTGGCGGAGTTGTGGAATTTAAAGTTGCTACCATAAGTGAAATGGGTTCATTTTTGATGCAAGACAACAGGAAGCTGAGACGCTTGGGAGTCATGACCCAAGTGGGCCCGCCCCCCTTAGAGTGTAAAGGTGTATATAGGGCCGAAACACTTGTCGGACGGGGGGACTTCTTCTGATGATCAGATTGCTTCCTGTTGTATCGCTCTGTAAAGAGTTTCCTATCATCATGATTGATATCTCCTTCCTACAGATTAATCAAAGCAGCTGAAAGGGAGACTACAGCTTTATTTCTATTGGCTGTGTTTCGGAATATGTTTGATGTTTAATAGTACTGTTAACACTCAACAGACAGCATGAAAGATGAAAGGCAACTGCATTAAATGAAAAATTATTAAAGGCACATGTCTGTTTTAAGATAGGCTACCAGGGTGTAGCTCAGGGGTTGACAACCTGTCGTTCGCGTTCTATCGGTAGCTATCCGAGAATGATTTGATAGATATCTAAGTGCCGGGGTAAAGGCGGGAGCTTGCTTACTAAAATGCACTTTATTCAGGAATTGCATGAGAAATGAAAAAGATCTTTTCTTTAAAGTAATTTAAATGTTACACCTCTCTAGATAGAAATGCAGTAAACAGGTCGTCTGAGGAAGCAAAAATTATATATGTGCTGAACTTATTCCTAATTCCGAATACTTGTTTGTTTGTTTAATAAAGTTTTGCCTCGTTTTGGCGAGGTGGTCCCGTTCAACCTAGTCGGTTATATTAGGGCGCATGTCCAAACATAAAAGACCCTTAGGTCTGGGGTTTTTAGATATTCCGAGAAATGAACTAAACAAGGTAGCTGCCAAAAAGAGAACCATACTTCAGTGGGTACCATCTCATTGTGGTGTACCCGGAAATGAAAAGGTAAATAAACTTGCAAAAAAGGGAGGAGAATGTGAACAAGAAGATAATGAAGTCACATACTTTGAGAAAAAGAGAGCTATCCAGACTATCAGAAGAGAACAGAACCAACCCAAAGACGATTATCACACTCTCGACCGGCAGGGACTGATAAATATTGTTCGCCTCAGGACAGGGCATAACAAACTGAATAAACACATGCACAAGCTACGATTGTCTGCGTCACCACTGTGCACATGTGGATTAAACGAACAAACTGCTGAGCATGTTCTACAGGATTGTCCTCTGTATGACCAGTTAAGAAAGATATACTGGCCCAATGACTCAACACTAAACTCAAAGCTATATGGAGCTAAAGAGGAACTTCAAACAACAGTCGAATTCATCATGAGAACTCGTCTGACGGTGTAAACATCAAAGATGCGATCGCAAGAAGAAGAAGATATTCCGAATACTTCAAAACCTGAAAAAACATGATTTTATCAAGGTTTATCAGGGTGGATCTCTACAGAGCTTAGTGTTTATAAAGTAGACAAGCACAGCTCCTGGGCTGCTGTGATAAACTGACTCCGAAATTATATGGATTATTAGAGTCATTAATGTTGATGTCTGAGAGCGAACGAGAAGTCAGGATACCTTGAGCTGAATACTGCCTTTATTAGAGTCATTAATGTAGAAGTCTGAGAGCGAACGAGATGTCAGTGACCTTGAGCTGACTACTGCCTTTATTAGTCATTAATGTAGAAGTTTGAGAGCGAACGAGATGTCAGAAACCTTGAACTGGCTACTGCCTTTATTATAGTCATTAATGTAGATGTCTGAGAGCGAACGAGATGTCAGGGACCTTGAGCTGACTCCTGCCTTTATTAGAGTCGTTATTTTAGAGTGGTCTTCATCACCCGTGATGGACCAACTGCAATGCAGAAATATGAGAGCGAACGAGAAGTCAGGATACCTTGAGCTGACTACTGCCTTTATTAGAGTCAGTAATGTAGATGTCTGTGAGCGAACGAGGAAGAAGAAGACTCTCCTGCGACAGTGTCTGCTATGGCACTACCTTTATCGTTTTGGTTTTTTTTTTAATTTGAAAAGGTCAACAACAGAACTGATGATAAGCATTACGGCTAGTGTAAGTAGATAATCATCACTACGGCCAGTGTAAAGAGATTATCAGCATTACGGCCAGTGTAAATAGATAATCAGCATTACGGCTAGTGTAAGTAGATGATTAGCACTACGGCCAGTGTAAGTACATAATCAGCACTGTGGCCAGTGTAAGTAGATAATCAGCACTGTGGCCAGTGTAAGGAGATGATCAGCACTACGGCCAGTGTAAAGAGATGATCGGCACAGGGGCCAGTGTAAGGAGATGATCAGCACTACGGCCAGTGTAAGGAGATGATCAGCACTGTGGCCAGTGTAAGGAGATGATCAGCACTACGGCCAGTGTAAGGAGATGATCTGCACTGTGGCCAGTGTAAGGAGATGATCAGCACTACGGCCAGTGTAAGGAGATGATCAGCACTACGGCCAGTGTAAGGAGATGATCAGCACTACGGCCAGTGTAAGGAGATGATCAGAACTGTGGTCAGTGTAAGGAGATGATCTGCACTACGGCCAGTGTAAGAAGATGATCAGCACTGTGGCCAGTGTAAGGAGATGATCAGCACTGTGGCCAGTGTAAGGAGATGATCAGCACTACGGCCAGTGTAAGGAGATGATCAGCACTACGGCCAGTGTAAGGAGATGATCAGCACTGTGGTCAGTGTAAGGAGATGATCAGCACTACGGCCAGTGTAAGAAGATGATCAGCACTGTGGCCAGTGAAAGGAGATGATCAGCACTACGGTCTGTGTAAGGAGATGATCAGCATTACGGCCAGTGTAAGGAGACGAACTCATGTTGTTTGAAGAGAAAAAATAAAGAATACAACATTTTATGAGGCAAACAAGAGAAACTAAAGTTTTATCAGCGAAAAAATGTACTCTTCAGAAAAAAAACAAAAAAAATAACTGGACGCCCAAAAGTGGCAGTCACCTAGTCAACTGTTGTACAACATTAATACATGAAATGGAAAGGAAAAGAGGGGGTGGGAGTGGGAGTTTAGAAAGTAGGGGAGACATGGTCGTACTTTGGGGCAAGCAACCAGTGAATAGACAGTTACCTTTGACCCACTTAAATCTCTCTGTTAGTCTACATTTCTTCCCTTCGTCGTCGGCCAAGCGCCATTGACGTCGCATTCTTCAAAAAAAAAAAAAAAAAAAGTATACAAAATAACTGATTTATGCCACTCTGGGAAAAAAACAAAAAACTAGCGAGCACCGGATGTTCGCTCTGAAACTATGTGTGCACATAGTAACTATTCATTTATATGATAATTATGAACCCGTGCGTCATAAACCATACACCTGCTAACTCAATCGATCATGATTTGTGGCGCTTTCCTGACCTCTGGTTGCATTTATGTACGAGTGGAGGCTTAATGTTTATGAACGTTAAATTGTGGGGGCAAAGGAAAAAAGAAAAAAACATTTTAGTCATAAACTTGACATAGGAAGTGAGAGGTAATAAAAAACAAAACAGGTTCTGCGTTTGAAAAAAAAAAAAAAAAAAAAAACTAGGCGATATTTTCTTGATAACAACGTGTCCATAAAGCAAAATTTAGTAAGAAAATGCAAAAAATAATAATAATAATAATAATAATAATAATAACAAACTAATTAAAAGAGGTGACGAAAATTTTAAAGAAAGCTATAGAAACACATAGAAGAACACACAGCGTGCAGAAAATATACGCTTCTTGGATTTAAACAAAAAGAACATTCAAGCAAACAAACAGATGCTGAAAAAAATCATGCATGACGAGACAGACGCTCAAAACAGAAAGAAACATTTCCAAGCTAACAAAGCTACAAGGAGACAAGCAGACCGACACCCATAATAAAGTTTATGTAAATTTTATTTATCATAAAAAAGACTTTACAACAAAGAATATCAGGTGAATATCAAATCAAATACAAATAAACATAAATTAAAGAGTTAGACTCATAGATGTAATCCTCCCTCCCTCTGTTGAGACACAAGAATCCTGTAAGAAGGAAGTTATTAACCCTCAAAGCGTCACGATTTAAACACTATGGTCTAGGATTTTCCTCTACAGTTAATCTATTCTGAAAAGGAAACCATATTAGCAATACTATGCATCATCAAAAGCATTACAAAGTGGGTACATATATATGAATTTATACGATCAAAAACCCACTCATTCCTGTTTTCTTTCTTTCCATACAACAGTGGCCACTGACATTCGTTCTTACCTATAACTTGATTCACCTTCTGGAACAATCTTCAGGACATACACACGCAGCACAAATCCAGTATTCTTTTGGCAAAGATTAACCCCAGCTCTGCAGAGACCGGTTAATTCCAATTCTCCGGGGAGCGTTAACTTCACTGTTTATATTAAAGGATTACTGTTTATGTCACTGGAAATCAATTCAGGTAAGAGATGCCACAGGGCTCACAGTGTCAGAATCTTGAGGTTTCCAGTGTTTAGGAAAGGACAGGTCGGCAACTTCTCTCAGTATAAAACTTTTGGTCACACCACAAATGATTAACCGTCGGAAATGTTAATGTTTGTAATTTGCCACATAGGCTGAATGTAAATGAGATTTATAGGAAAGAAATATAATCTGGCTCGATTGGCCCAGTTACAGCATTTAGTATTAATGTCTTTTAGGTCGGTACTCTGTCTCTTTCTAGATGCAACCACAATTACCAGACAGGTTTACATTGAAGACCCACGAATTTAATTACAAAAATGTTCTTTCTTTGGTTATTCTCATATATACATTGAAGCCGCTGGTAAGTTTTTTTTAGGGTATGACCAAAATACTGTATAAAGAGAAAAGCATACAAAATACTTAACATAATATAATTTTATTCACAATCCTATCTCTACCCGCGTAAAATATAATATATTCACTTAGGTTATATAACTTTAAATTATAAACTACAAGCTTAGAGCTTGTCATTAAAAATAAAATCATAAAAAAATCAGCCATCATGGACTAACAATACCCATGATGAATGCCACTTACTTAGTTGGAAAAAAATATCTAGTGTTCAGCAGTTAATAAAATTTATTTAGAAATTATTATCTGTTCTGCTAGCCACTGTAACACAGTAAAACTAAGAGAATTATCAAATGACGAACCTATTCTAGACAAACTCTTCGCCACAGAAAATTTTGTGAAATATAAATTTGGACTAACAATAAAATCACTCGACAATACTAGTGTCACGAGACAGATAATCTATTTTACCATCTTGTCCATAATTTGATTACTCCTTTAAATGTTCTGTTTTCCAGGACATTTGTATTTTCTTTTTCTTTCATTTTCTACCTTCGTGGCCAAACGTTTTCACCTTCTCAAACCCCACCCGAGGTTTGGTTACGTTCCGGCCTGTAGCGGTCAGCGAACGATAGTGTTACGTCACGCCCCTGTGGTCCGAACAGGGAATTTCTCTGGTCGCTTTAAAACGTTTGATCACGAGCGGCTAGTACCCTGTGAGGCCTGGGTAACGAGTTTGATTCGATTCAGGGGGAGATAAACCGCTGCTAGTCTTTGTTGTTTGCCCTTAGATGAGCAAAGAGCACATAATATTATGATTGTCTCTCTGGGGGAATTTTCGCAAAGTTGTTGCTTCTGAAACCTTTGTCTTACCCGGTATTACGATTACGCCGATACCTCTGAAGAAATATGCAGGCCAGGTGTCCGGGGGGAGCGTCCTTTGTAATCTATAAGAGTGATGGGTTTAATAGACAAAGACATTCGTGAATATTCCTGGCCCGTAGGAATCAGTCCACAGATGCTTATCATGGGTTAAGAATAGGCTAAATTAACTGTCATTTCTGTAAGATAATGTCAGGTGTGGATTGTTCACTTTAAAACTGAATAGTGAGATGCAGGTAATAACTCTGGATTATAGGAGATACACAACGGGCTGATCACCCGTTTGCCAGTCACTTCGATTACGGAAACAACAGCAAATGGATTGATCTGCCGTTGCCCTAAAGACGCCATTAGGCGTGATGGGAAACAATGGCAAAGAAAACCTATCTGCTGTTGCCCTAAGACGCCACTAGGCGTAATGGCCACTGACTGCTTTGACGGTCGGTGGCTAAGGATGGAAGAAGAAGAAGAGATAGGAGATAGTCACTTATTAATTTTTGATAGATATTTCTAGTGGCAAGGGAGAATCATTTTATGCTTACTTGTGTGGCTAGACACTAGTCTATAACTTTCACCGAAAGCAGTCACCAGGCATAGATATAATTATATCTTATGATTTAGCCACAACTGTATTATTATAGCAAGAACATTGCTTTTTCTATGTACTCATTTGTGGGATATTAATATTTTGTTTCCCCAAAGGGACATACGATTTATTTGTGTAATGCCAAATGCTGTAATCTGTTTATGTAAATTCATTTAATGTTGTAAGATGAATAAGCATATTCATTTAACTGTAACTACAGGTTAGGTTTCCTGCATGTTGAGATTGGGAGAAGAGGAGTAGATTGTTGCTGTCAGAACAGTTACTGACAGGTACCTGGGTGTGCAAAAGATATTAAGCCTATGCGGGCGCGTGTTGATAATTGGTATTTTTAAGGAACAGGAGACATGGTTAAAGACAGCCCAAAACTATCATAGCAATAACTACAATAAATTTAATCCCATAGTGGAGCGAAACTTTCTGTATAAAGTTAGTGTGATTTTAGCGTTGCTTGAAGTTAAAATGTGTCTCTTTTGGGTCTCAGTTTCAGGGAGACCGTATCGCTAGAGCAGACTCCAGTCAGGCGAAGAAAGTCATATACTCTTCGATCTAGAGGGTTTCTGTATACATCTAGCAACGAATCGTCAACCCCGTTCCTGAATCAAAACCCTTTTTTTTTGTCAACGCCAAGTTAAGCTCACGCAGTGCAACGGAGCCAACGCTAAATCTGGAATCACCAAATGCAGTAGTAGTTCTCTACTCGCCTATTGGATTACCAGCCAGAGCATTGCGGCTTCCAGAATATCAAAACCGCCCAGCATGCCTATAGCAGAATTCCATATCACCCGCCTTTTTGTGCCTAAACGGGGCACTCAGCAAACCACAGCCAAACCAGTTTAAACAGGATTTACAGCCAAGCAGAGCCTAGCGCCGGATAAGCGCGCCTGGGACTCTTTGTCCTCAAATGACTTCTTCTGGTGTATTTTCTGGATACTTAAAACCTCGCACGTATGAGCAGCCATCTATGGACAGAGTTCCAGCCCCCTCACGCAAGTAGCGGTCACCAACGTTTAGCACCAACAAGGAAAGTTTTGTAGGCTAGTCCCTCACGAAGGATCTACATGTAATACACTTTCTGGAGCTAACATTTGGTCCCACGAAAAAAACAGACAGGCTGTCGCTCAGTTCGTTTATTTGGTCAGCAGGAGATAAACAACGTCTTCCAGTGTTCCCTCGCGCAATTAGGGGTCACCAACGTTTAGCCCGACAAGGAAAGTTCGGTATTTCACTTCAGTCATCTTGAAGGATATTTATCGGTAAGACACTTTCTGGAGCTAGCGCCTTTGGTCCCCGAAAGCGGACCCTCTGTCGGACAGCTTAGTTATTTTCTCCGTGTTCTACAGGGTTTTATGAGTGGTGGTGGTGTGTGTGTTTGTAGGTGTGTATTTGCAATATTGATGACTATTGATGAATATTTGATTATTGATGTAAATTTATGCTGTGTATGATGATATGCATTAATTCCATGCTTTTCTTCTTTAATAAAGTTTACACATTTATTAATGCGCTGTTCCCGACCCTTTTCATCCATAATTAAACTTGTTTAGCTCTTTACTATAATCTCTATGTTTGATAAGAGAAAAGAGTGAGAGCAGGAGATGCTTAGACAGTGAAAAGTGAGTTGAGGCTTGGAGAGAGAGAGATCATTTTGGTAAATCTTCTTCCAGGTTGTCTCAAGTCCATCTCCTATTTACACCTTTCTCTGTGTGTAATCTATAACTCTGACAGTCCACTATCCCTTGTCGATTTCACTACTATTGTCCAACTCGACAAATACTCTACACTTTACTCAACCACGACTATTAATGGGAGCCCGTCCGAGATTCTAGAACCCATCTAGTACGACATTTAATATGTGCTCGATCCGAGGAGGAATCTCTCGCAAGATTCTATCTTCATTCTTAGAGTTTAGTGTTCGGCAGATTATAGGAATTTCTTTCCCCTAGACATTTCGAACTATTTCTTTTGGGTGGAAGTCGGAACAGCGTTTTTTCTCCACAGCAATCATAAATATTAAGTTACATTTATTGATTATGCTACACATGAGACAGCTGGTAAAGGTTGATGGTATCACTGCTGAGTTTTTGGTTGACAAATCTGACGACTATTGTTGTAAAAGTCAGAAAAATTTTTTTTTAAGGGTTAATATTTTTTCAGGAGTAGCTCTTTAATCTGAGATAAGAAGCTACAGATAGTCAGTTACTAGCTTGCATTTGTACCAAGGGAGGGTGTTCATTCGGATGATAGTAACCAATCCTCTCAATAGCTTAGTACTGACAGAACTGGGGTGAAGTGATAGTAATAAGTTTTACATCACTTACATTTTTGGAGTTTTTTGGGGTTTTTGCTTGTCGCAATCAGAGTAGCTACAAACTTTCTTGTTTTTAAAGTTCCCAGGCTAGCCTAGATTTTATTGATTATTAAGTTAATCAGCACCTAGTGGACTAGGTAACTAAGATCTCTAGGTTCTATTCTTCTATAGTGTTTGCTCACCCTGATATAATGGCCGATCTAGATAAAGTGCATAGGATTGCCCTCGAGGTAGCTAAGTACATGGAGTACAAGGATAGCGAAATCCAGCCCTTTCTAGAATTTGCAGTAAGCCTGCAGGATTAATACGAGGTAGACAATTGGTTTGACAGCCGTTTAATCTTGGCATGGTCCTGTAAACAAACTGGGGAGAGTGAAGCATTCACCCGACAGTATGTAGAAGAAGTGATAGAAGATGAGAAGCAAAGGGAAAAGCAAAGACAAGAACGGGACAAGCAATTGGAAATAGAGCGACAAGAAAGGGACAGGCTACACCAAATCAGACTGAATGAACTGGATAGCCAAATTCGGAGGATGGAAACAGATACTAAATGTAGTCACTCTACTTCCCCTTCTACTGTGCCCTTAACGGTCAACGCCCCTGCAAACCTTGCGCCCATGAAAGAAATCTTGCCTGAAAAAACCGAACCCCAACTCCAGAAAATTGACTTTCCTTTGGACTTGGATCCGAAGCCCAAACAAGGAAAGAATTTACGTCGGGATAGCAGACCTAAAGCCACGGGGAAAATTACGCAACGTTCCCAGGCATGGAAACTGCACAAAGGTGAGAGAGGTGCTAACAAGCATTGTAATACGGATTGTTCCCGTCTGGCAAGCGGCGAACCCCGAGCCTCTCACGCTCCAGACCGAGCAGCACCTAACCGACACGTGACGTCGAGAAAAGGGAGCCACACCCTATCACGTTATATTTCGCAAGATTCCCGGCCGGACAGCGAAAAACCATATGCAGAGGCGCATCCCTCCAACTCAACGATCGTAGAAAGGAGGTGCCGCTCCTCTTATCACCCTGAGCTTAAAAGGTGCAAGAATAAGTCGCCTGTTAAAAGGGGTAAACTTTCCAAACCGTTCCAAGGAACTTTGGAAAAACACACCGAGAGTTTTTTCTCGGGCACTTCGCGATCTAACGGGATCTCAAACCGTCCAGTCTTTTGCATGCAGTCTGCGGGGCCTGTCAACCAGGAAGTGGATCTCGCATTGCAGGACAAAGTTCAACTGACGCCAGTAACTTCCTCAGGGGAGGGCAAAGTTGACGTTTGTGGTGGACACAGGGTTCCATGCGAAGGGATCCCTGGTATTCCATTTGAGTCTCTCACACTTCTCAAGGCAGAAGACAGTGAGAAAAGCTGCCTTACTACTGTACAAGGAGCCATTGTTGAGAGCCTTGGCTCACGTCATGCTAGTAATGGTAAAGCGACTCAACAAACTCTGCAACTCGCAGATATTACCTAACTTTCTCCACGGATAGAAGCTACGGAGATCTGTTATGATTTAGTAGAACCCCAGAATGTGATCGATTACTCTCTGCGTCAGGCAGCTGAGTTCTCTCATGCAAATCGCATTATTCCAGTGGTCGCAACCCCACTGATGGACAGCAAAGTAGTCGCCTCCGCCAGGCCATTACCGAGCAACTTGATCATTTCCGTTGACCAAGCCAGAGTTGTGACTGGCAAGGCAAGGAAAGCTCCAGATCCACCTTTGGACGGCACAGGTCTGATGATTGATCAATGCTCCCACCGAAACAGGGAAGTAGGTGTGGAGAGGCAGAAGAAAAATGCTAGCATTTCTTCGGCCAACGAACGGCTTTATTTGCCAACTAGGGTTACACGCGCGCGGAAAATCCCGATAGACTGCAGCTATCGAGGGTTATTCATGTCCACGCCCGTGACAGGTAACTATATACGGAAACATAAGCAGCCTGAGCCCATCAATGATTACACTGCACATAACAGGCGGATTACCTACGCAGTGGCCAGTGAGTTCAGGCGGGGCCGAAAACCACAACAGGTGCGGATAATTTTCCGGACCATAAACAGGCACAGCGAATTGCGGAAGCAAGGTCAGGTTCACACGGAAACGAAAGGCGTCAGTGCCGACTGGCCTCGCAAAATCCCATTCGCTGAACGTCTATTAGACAGAGGGAAGAAAAGAAATGAACTCGGAGCTAGTCATACAGTACAGACAGAAATTGGAAACGTATTTGGTTTATGAGTATAGGATGTTCCAATGACAGGTAACGGACGTCGATGGAAAAGATAAATTACTGTCATTTTTGTCCGTATGCCTCGAACTTTAAAGGGGGGGGGGGCACTTGTCACGAGACAGATAATCTATTTTACCATCTTGTCCATAATTTGATTACTCCTTTAAATGTTCTGTTTTCCAGGACATTTGTATTTTCTTTTTCTTTCATTTTCTACCTTCGTGGCCAAACGTTTTCACCTTCTCAAACCCCACCCGAGGTTTGGTTACGTTCCGGCCTGTAGCGGTCAGCGAACGATAGTGTTACGTCACGCCCCTGTGGTCCGAACAGGGGAATTTCTCTGGTCGCTTTAAAACGTTTGATCACGAGCGGCTAGTACCCTGTGAGGCCTGGGTAACGAGTTTGATTCGATTCAGGGGGAGATAAACCGCTGCTAGTCTTTGTTGTTTGCCCTTAGATGAGCAAAGAGCACATAATATTATGATTGTCTCTCTGGGGGAATTTTCGCAAAGTTGTTGCTTCTGAAACCTTTGTCTTACCCGGTATTACGATTACGCCGATACCTCTGAAGAAATATGCAGGCCAGGTGTTCGGGGGGAGCGTCCTTTGTAATCTATAAGAGTGATGGGTTTAATAGACAAAGACATTCGTGAATATTCCTGGCCCGTAGATGACCATCATGAGATAAGGCAAACTTTAACACAATACTAGAATGTGTTTGCCTATGTTCTAGTCATTTTCGGGGTGAGTTGACATATCTTTTTTTTTTTTTTTTTTTTTTTTTTTGTACGCCCGCTGATACTCGAGGCGAAATCTCAGGTTATTATTTTTTTAATGTCTAACCTGACATTGATTTTTACGTGAGTATCCTATTTTCTTGTACAGAGACAAGTGTCCCTCGCCATTCAGGCATATACTCGCCGTTTTCGGAAGTACCCATTAGAGCTGGGTCGGCTCAGTAGCCGCCAGTCCCTGGTCGACGACACTTCTTCAAATGTCCTCGCCAGGTCTCGAGTTAATCCAGTCCAAATCCCGGTCGACGAAAAATCCTCAAATGCCGTCGCCCGGGTTTGATCCTGAATCACCCGGTCGCCAGAGCGGTGTTGTAACCACTACGCTAGCGCGGCTCCCGACATATCTTATAATTATTATATTAGATTCATGATAGCTTTTATATATCTGTTAGGAAAGTGAATTTATTTCTGAGGACTTCTCCTAGTAATTTAGTTCAGTGATAAGATTACACTGCCTACGGCCTTAATTAAGTGGTGCTTAAACTGTTACGGTTTATCATGGGTTAAATGTTAAACTTACAATAACAGATATTAGGCGTAGAATCAGTCCACAGATGCTTATCATGGGTTAAGAATAGGCTAAATTAACTGTCATTTCTGTAAGATAATGTCAGGTGTGGATTGTTCACTTTAAAACTGAATAGTGAGATGCAGGTAATAACTCTGGATTATAGGAGATAGTCACTTATTCCTTTTTGATAGATATTTCTAGTGGCAAGGGAGAATCATTTTATGCTTACTTGTGTGGCTAGACACTAGTCTATAACTTTCACCGAAAGCAGTCACCAGGCATAGATATAATTATATCTTATGATTTAGCCACAACTGTATTATTATAGCAAGAACATTGCATTTTCTATGTACTCATTTGTGGGATATTAATATTTTGTTTCCCCAAAGGGACATACGATTTATTTGTGTAATGCCAAATGCTGTAATCTGTTTATGTAAATTCATTTAATGTTGTAAGATGAATAAGCATATTCATTTAACTGTAACTACAGGTTAGGTTTCCTGTATGTTGAGATTGGGAGAAGAGGAGTAGATTGTTGCTGTCAGAACAGTTACTGACAGGTACCTGGGTGTGCAAAAGATATTAAGCCTATGCGGGCGCGTGTTGATAATTGATATTTTTAAGGAACAGGAGACATGGTTAAAGACAGCCCAAAACTATCATAGCAATAACTACAATAAATTTAATCCTATAGTGGAGCGAAACTTTCTGTATAAAGTTAGTGTGATTTTAGCGTTGCTTGAAGTTAAAAGGTGTCTCTTTTGGGTCTCAGTTTCAGGGAGACCGTATCGCTAGAGCAGACTCCAGTCAGGCGAAGAAAGTCATATACTCTTCGATCTAGAGGGTTTCTGTATACATCTAGCAACGAATCGTCAACCCCGTTCCTGAATCAAAACCCTTTTTTTTGTCAACGCCAAGTTAAGCTCACGCAGCGCAACGGAGCCAACGCTAAATCTGGAATCACCAAATGCAGTAGTAGTTCTCTACTCGCCTATTGGATTACCAGCCAGAGCATTGCGGCTTCCAGAATATCAAAACCGCCCAGCATGCCTATAGCAGAATTCCATATCACCCGCCTTTTTGTGCCTAAACGGGGCACTCAGCAAACCACAGCCAAACCAGTTTAAACAGGATTTACAGCCAAGCAGAGCCTAGCGCCGGATAAGCGCGCCTGGGACTCTTTGTCCTCAAGTGACTTCTTCTGGTGTATTTTCTGGATACTTAAAACCTCGCACGTATGAGCAGCCATCTATGGACAGAGTTCCAGCCCCCTCACGCAAGTAGCGGTCACCAACGTTTAGCACCAACAAGGAAAGTTTTGTAGGCTAGTCCCTCACGAAGGATCTACATGTAATACACTTTCTGGAGTTAACATTTGGTCCCACGAAAAAAACAGACAGGCTGTCGCTCAGTTCGTTTATTTGGTCAGCAGGAGATAAACAACGTCTTCCAGTGTTCCCTCGCGCAATTAGGGGTCACCAACGTTTAGCCCGACAAGGAAAGTTCGGTATTTCACTTCAGTCATCTTGAAGGATATTTATCGGTAAGACACTTTCTGGAGCTAGCGCCTTTGGTCCCCGAAAGCGGACCCTCTGTCGGACAGCTTAGTTATTTTCTCCGTGTTCTACAGGGTTTTATGAGTGGTGGTGGTGTGTGTGTTTGTGGGTGTGTATTTGCATTATTGATGACTATTGATGAATATTTGATTATTGATGTAAATTTATGCTGTGTATGATGATATGCATTAATTCCATGCTTTTCTTCTTTAATAAAGTTTACACATTTATTAATGCGCTGTTCCCGACCCTTTTCATCCATAATTAAACTTGTTTAGCTCTTTACTATAATCTCTATGTTTGATAAGAGAAAAGAGTGAGAGCAGGAGATGCTTAGACAGTGAAAAGTGAGTTGAGGCTTGGAGAGAGAGATCATTTTGGTAAATCTTCTTCCAGGTTGTCTCAAGTCCATCTCCTATTTACACCTTTCTCTGTGTGTAATCTATAACTCTGCCAGTCCACTATCCCTTGTCGATTTCACTACTATTGTCCAACTCGACAAATACTCTACACTTTACTCAACCACGACAACTAGTCAATATTATCACCCCCAAAACAGAACTACAGGCTATCTCCACGAAACTAAGAACTTCACTTATACAGGTATTCTAGAACTCGGCTAGGTGTCGAGAAACTAAGAACTTCACTCTATACAAAGGTATTCTAGAAGGAAGCGATCTGTCTTCTGAAACTGAGGAGTACTGAATGAATGAAGTCTAAACTGCTGGGGTTTAAATAATAGAAATCAAAGAAATAGCCCAGACTTAATACATTTAGCACCTTTGCCCAGATTTACATATTTCCTGCTCATTCTGCGAATCAAACGACTTCTTCACACTGAAACCGAAATAGACTCAGGCAAATCGAGCGAACCGTCTCTCTTAGATCTTGTGTAACATGATTTACCAGACCGTGCGAGATTTTCTTCGCTCGGGAATTCACACTATTTCTGCCTGCAGACTATGGTCGTAAACGCAATATAAGCGAACTCGTCTTTGATCTCAAATCTTTCACCGTGAATAATTAACTTATAGGCGAACAGATCATGGAAAAGTGATAGACAATGGTCTTCCTTATTATCCCTGTCGAGAACGAATTAACACAATTCGATCTCTCATCAAAGAACTTAGCTAACCGCAATAAAATGCGTTGCTAAGTTAGAAAGGAAATGACAAAGGTTTGAATTGCTAACAATCTAGCGTATGCGATAAAAAGGTAAAAGAGCGAAATAAAGGTAAAAGACAAGTGTAGAATAAAGAATAGATATCTGAAATCTTTTAATCATAATATCCCTGCCAAAGACGCCCCCCCCCCCCTGCAACTGTCTTGTTCTCTTGTTGAGGTGATCACTTGCACAAGACAGTATACATGTTGTTAAGATGTGTAGTACTTGTAATGATGAGCTGAGTGTGGGTGCAAATGAAGGCGCGAATGTGTTTAGGCTCGTATATGTTGTGTAATGCAACCCATACACTCACATGCAGTAGTCAAGGATGCTTGAACACTGCTGGCACGTTTCAAAACATTTATTGACGGTAACACACATAGCATCAACAGGAACAGTCATTGTAAACAAGGTCATGCTGACCGGAAATCGTTAGGTATACATCAGGCATTCAAGAAGGCTGGTAAACATTTGAATATACGTGCATGGTCAATAATAATGTTCTTCGATGACAGTTCGTAATGCCGCTTTGGTATCTCTGACTAAACGCGTCAGATACCTTAATCACTTTGACATACAGGTTCAACTTGGCATTCCCCGCCAATTGCACATATCAGGCTGTAATATATTAGCCTTAACACAGGCCTCGTTATGACGTCATCTGTGTACTTCTTCTGAGCAGGTTAAAATCAACCCTGCAGTAATGCTTATGTAGACATAAATACCGCCAATCTGCGGTTCCCACAATATATCTTCGTCACTGGACTTCTGGATAATATAAAGACTAATAGTCTTGGATGGCTACCTTGAGCACACAAATATAAGTTCTGAAATGTAGGACCGGTGAGCTGTAGTTCACAGACTAGGTGATCTTCTAACATGTTCTGCCACCGAAAGCGTAATAATGGAAAAAGTCGGTATTACCTGGAACCGAATCCTCAGAACATAATAAGGAACTCTGTCGTCATTCCGACGCACAGAGAATCACTGGGGAGACCTGCCAACGCAGTCACTTCGAAGATTTTCCCCGAAAACACAATGGACCTCATGTCCCTCAGAAGCCAGCTTACATCCCGGCCTGACGGAAGTATCAACTTGGCGCTTAAAAAACCTGCGCATGGGCACACGCCCGAACTGTTTACCTTTGACCCTATCTTCATACAGGTCAAACACAATGAATGAACAAACAAAGAAGACAACCCCTAATCAACCTGACACCGCAAGGTAAAGACACAATTATTCACCTTAGACTAGGGAAAAAATCATACGACAAATAACTTGACATATGACTCCGTCGAAAATGACAGCAACATATTACTACCCACCCCCCCCCCCCCCCTGTAATGAAAAAAATTATACATTTTAAAAAAAATATATCTATGAGCAAGACAGCACAAGCATCACTTATGCGCTCATGAAAGAATGAACCTAATATCAGGTACAATGGACGCACAAATAAAGCGTCTGAAGAGGATACAAATCATCTCCCAACATAAGAGAAAATATTTCTCAAAGCAAAACAAATTCAGGAGGTATCATTAAAGAAACCTAAGTTGCTGGCAATACCAATCATATATCAAACATTATTAAATACTATAATTATAGCAATATACAAATATCATGAATTACAATGCTATATTAGCAACATATCACTGATGGATGGACAAAATCAAATTTGTTAAATTCTTTATACATTATCCAAATACATTTGTATTACAATATATTAGGATATTAAGGACAGACCTACGTCTGAAAGTGTATCAGGAAAACTAGGACACAAGATTTAATTGGAATCATGTGGGCATCTAGACAATATGTCCGCCATCACATTATCCGAACCACGGATAGCTCGCACCGTGAAATGGAAAGGCTGAAGAGCAATAGCATAACGAGTAGATCTCGAGCTCTTCAAATCCTTACTTTGCATAGCTGTAAGAGCTTTTTGGTCGGTTTCCATAAAGAAATGCGCGCCCAGAAGGAACCTTTGTAGCTTAAGAATGGACCAAACCATAGCCAACAATTCACGGTCTAAAACCGAGTAATTCCTCTCTGCCGCATTTAGCTTCCTAGAGATATACATTACATGATGCAGAGTTCCTGAATACTCCCGCATTAGTGCGGCTCCAATCCCAGTGGAAGAGGCATCACTACGAAGAACAAAAGTCTTATCAATCGTTGGTAGTCTTAAGATAGGATGAGATGAGAACAAATTCTTAACCTGATCCAATGAAGATTGGCATTCTTGGGACCAACGCACCATATTAGGAGAACCTTTTTTCAATAACGTTGAAAGTGGGGCCATAATGGAGGACAGATTCTCAATGAATCTTCCATAGAATTGTATTAATCCCAAGAGACTACGCACTTGCTTTTTTGTCTTCGGAACCGAGATATTTAATATCTTCGAAATGTTTTGGTCCTCTGTCTTCAACAGACCATGACCAACCCGATGACCTAGGAAAGAGATTTCACTAAACCCAACAAATGCTTTAGAGGGTTTTGCAGTCAAACTATGCTCACGTAAAGTAGATAGCAATTCCTTTAGACCCAAATAGTGTTCTTCCCAAGTATCGCTGAAAAGACAGATGTCGTCTAAATATGCGATGACATCTGCACGATCTGATAGAATTCGTCGCATCATGCGCACTAAAGTCGCTGGGGCGTTCATAAGCCCGAAAGGCATACTATTCCATTGAAACAGACCCCTAGGTGTCGAAAAAGCAGTCAGAGGTTTGGCATGTTCCGTCAAAGGGACTTGCCAGTAACCTTTCGACAAGTCTAGTTTAGTAAAGAATCTAGCTTTAGAAAGTCTAATAAGTAGATCATCTAATAAAGGCATAGGTTCAGCATCGAACTTCGTAACTTGATTTAATTTTCGATAGTCAACGCAAAGACGTATGTTATTGTCTTTCTTTCGAACAATAACTATCGACGAAGAATAAGCTGAAGTGGATGGTTCAATTATTTGCAGTTGAATCATTTCATCCAATTCTTTCTCGACTTGTGCTTGAAAATGAATAGGTATAGGCTATGGTCTTACTCTGATCGGATTACGATCAGTAAGTATGATGTCATGTTCAATGACACGTGTGTGTCCAGGAATGTCGGTAAGGACATCCTGAAATGATTGTAGTGTAGAAGATACTTGACGCTGTTCCTCAAAAGACAAATTCGAAGAAACGGTAACGTTTTTCCATGATTCCGTAGAATTAAGTGGAATCGCAGGAAGAGGTAAGTTAACGTCAGAAAAAATAGTTTCCTCATCCTGTATAACGGACAGGGATGAGATGTGATAATGTTGGACTGGAGAGTCGTCCGTCGCCTGGAAAATAGGCTGCAAATAGTCTGGACGTTCAATAAACTCTGTTAGCATATTTATATGGAAGGTTTTATGCCTTCCATCCACATCGACAATATAGTCGACATCTGAAATTTTCGAGACTATAGTGTATGGACCTTTCTATGAAATGAGAAGTCTGTTCTCTCTTGAGGGAAGTAAGACATACGTGGATTTTGTTGTTTCCAAGAAAAACTATTATCAGGTTGGTAACTTTTATTAAAGTTCCTATAGTTACTGGGATCAACATGTTGAGGACAATTAAATTGCCCCCAGTTCTTTGAAGAAGAACCATCACGTGATGGACGCGTTTGGTACTGTCCACAATCACGGTTATTTCTCTTAGTAAAGTTGCTTTTATTTTTCCATGTACCAATATGATTAACAGGTACATCGTACTGACTGAGCTGAGTACGATGGGTACTAACAGTTTTGTTTTCTTTTACCCACTTGTCAGGAATCTGGGAATTCGATGCACTGTTTCCCTGAGGAATCTTAACATGATACTTATCAAAGTCCTCACCGTGATGCAAACTTGATTTACCTTTGTTGGCCTGACGCCAACTCTCATTAGAGGCAGTATTGTTATTCCGTGGGAAACTATATTTTCCACGAAAATTTTTGTTCCCATATTGCTTAATGTTTTCATGAGCATTAAGTGTATGGATGTTTTGTTCCTCCCAAATAGAAATTTGTTGCGGTGTGCATTCCCTAACCCCATGAATACGACCGATTATAAGATCCGCAATAGGATTAGGAATAAGACACGCGTGGACATCTCCTGTAAAGAAGGGAGTGTCAATCCTAATGATAGCAGTAGGATATTCTTCTATGGTCCCATCAAATGTAACACATTTGACCACTTTTCCAGTGGCACAGGAAGGATCTATCAGAGACTGCCTAACTCCGACGGTAGTACACCCCGAATCGAAGATCACTGAGACTATACTATCATTTATTAGACCTTTATGTAAGATGAGAGATCCTCTCCCATCATGCGCAACTGTAGCAGGTAGAGCAGGAAGAGGGTGACCACAACTTAGCGTAGATACAGTTGATGAGTGTAGGATTAGGAAGAAGACACGCGTGGACATCTCCTGTAAAGAAGGGAGTGTCAATCCTAATGATAGCAGTAGGATATTCTTCTATGGTCCCATCAAATGTAACACATTTGGCCACTTTTCCAGTGGCACAGGAAGGATCTATCAGAGACTGCCTAACCCCGACGGTAGTACATCCCGAATCGAAGAGCACTGAGACTATACTATCATTTATTAGACCTTTATGTAAGATGAGAGATCCTCTCCCATCATGCGCAACTGTAGCAGGTAGAGCAGGAAGAGGGTGACCACAACTTAGCGTAGATACAGTTGATGAGTCGAACAATGTTAAGCATTGGGGGCATTCAGTTGCTCTCCCAAAATCGAAAGCACAACCAGTGATAGCCTTACAGTTACCACTATCATTTACTTGATTACAGGCTCCATCAAACTCTTGTTGTGCAGAGTTTGCCTGTTGGAAAGCTTTTCTTTTGTTATATCTAGGTCTACCACGATTATCATTTCCCCTGTAATTGTTATCATATTGTCTATTGTAATTATCATTCCGGTTTGAATCCCGGTTAGTATATTCACCATCGTCATATTCTTGACGTCGAGAATGGTTATCCCGAGCCGAAAAGCTTGGGTAGTTTTTATTGTGATAACCTTTGCGACAGTGTCTAAAATTATTACCACCAAAATTACGAGAACTACCATCTCGTCTCCAGTTCTTAGAAGAAGAACCATTATATGTTGGATTACTCGGATTCTGAGTGTAATTCTGATTACTTCTCCTATTCCAGTTTTGTTGAGCACCCTGAAATTTCTTATTGAAATTAGAGCCATATGGTGCTGCCGAAGCAACTGGCAACCCTTCTTTCACTTTAGAATTGCTAACTGTAGCATGGGGGTGCGCGGTGGCGTACTGGCAACAGTATTCCTCCATGTCTTTTAAGTTTTTGGGTTTACGCTCATGAAGAAATGCAAGGGAAGAATCATTAACAGATGACAAAACCTTATCTCGAAGTAATAAGTCCATTAGGCCTTCATATGTTTTCTCAGTCTGAGACAACTCAACCCATCGTGTAAATGTACGACGTATTTTTGTAACAAACTCAGAGAAATCTACTCCATTTTCTGGCAACATTGTCCTAAAACGAAGACGATAATCTTCTTCTTTTAGTTGATATTTTTTTAGCAATGCTGCTCTGATAACATCATAATTAGTCCTGTCATGTTCGTCTATTGTCATAAGAGTAGTCACTGTGTCACCTGTAAAAAATTCCATCAGTTGTTCGACATATTTTTCTTTTTTTACCTTATGCGCATCGCATAAAAATTGGAATCTATCTAGATAATCCGCTACGTCATCCTTTAAAGGATTGAAATGAGGTAATTTAATCCTACTAACAAACTCCTTTGTCGTACTCGAAGTTGTTTGCTGAGCACCCGTACTCGCCACTTTCAATTTCTCTAACTCCAATGTTGCGAGTCTTTCCTCAAGTACCATTTTCTGTTTTCTTTCCTCATGATCCATTTTTCTATTTTCAGCCTCCGCAGCAGCTTGAAGTTGGAGTTTTTTCTCCTCAGCAGCAGCTTGAAGATTTCTCTCCTCCATTTCCATCTGGAATTTTCTCTCCTCAGCAGCAGCTTTTCTCTCCTCAGCCTCCCTTTGATACCTTTTTTCTTCAAGTTCTAATCTTCTATTCTCAGCTTCTAGCTTCTTTAGTTCAGCTTCTGCTTTCAATTTAATTTCCTCTTTTTGTTTCTTTTCTTCAGACTTTAATGCAATGGCAAATTGAGCAGATGAATATTCTTCCAATTCTTTACCAGACTTACCAAGGGTTAACCCTTGCTGGATGAAGAAATCCAAATTAGACATTCTGTCTAATGAGATAAGAAACCTGAAAAAATTAAATAAATTACCTTATCCCACTTCAGTGGGAGACAAGTCTGTACTATAGACTTGTATACTTCATTTTATTTCACTCTCTTAGTCATAGTCAAAGACCTTGTATGGTTATCTTGTTTATAATATAACAAATAATCACTTAAGTACCTGTGGAAAATAATACCTTTATATCCCACTCACTGTGGGCACAAGTCTTTTTTATAAAGCACTTTCATATGTATTCCACCTTGTCTCAATATTTGGACAACAAGTCTTTTAACAAAGAACTTGTATAAATATCTTATTATAATAATATTTTATTAACAATCTCTATATGAAGAGTGTACCTTATTAATAATAATAATAATACATGACCAAGCATATGTATGTAGACTGTGTATGACAATAATGTAGTACAATCATAAATACAAAGACAAAGATACAGAACAATAACCGAAAACGTTCGCGGAAGTCAAATAAACAATACAGCAAAAATTAAAGAAAATGTTACACAAATGTGTACTGATGACCGCGAAAAGTAAACAAGACAAATGGCAACACTGTTATAAACAAAAAGGTGTAAACAAATAAACGGAAGGAAGGAGAAAAGAACAGATACAAACAAAACAAATCGAAAATCAAAGAATGGAAAAATAACGAAAACAACACTAACTCATGTCGTCACAGCTAAACGTAGATAGCAACAATTGTCGCTAGCAAATTCCAATTAAGGAAATTTGCAGTCCCTAACGACACGCTCTCAATAGATAACATCTATTACGTGGTATTTATCTAAAGGAGTCACCTTACCCAACCAGGCCACAAAAGAACACAAGAAAAATACACAACAATAGTACAAGGAACATAAATATATGTAGCAATCAATTCAATGTGTTGCAGAACAAGTTCAGTCACAGCTGAAACTAAAGTAAATTTCTTACTCCTTGCGAACACAGAAACAAAATGTCAAGCGCGCACTGAATGTCAGATCCACTGTAGCATGAAGTGGTCTTCACGAACATAAAGTTACTATGACCTTCTCGAAACTTGAGTCTTGTACATCGAATGTTTACAATTTCACGTACTGTTTACAAACAGGAACTTGACCTCAAAACATGTAATTTGAACGCTCGTACGTTGAAAAGTCTGTTGTTGACTGAGACGTGTGAACGACCAGCGGTACGGTTCATAAAAAGGAACTCGACTTGTATGCAGCTATTGTCCACGTAGCAAACGCCTCGATGCTAACTCCAGTACTTGTCATGTTGTGGTTTATATAGCATTATAACAAAAATGCTAACACTGTTTATTCTGTCCTGTGTAGCCAAAACTTGGAAGTGCAGTAGTCAAGATGATGCTTGAACACTGCTGGCTCGTTTCAAAACATTTATTGACGGTAGCACACAAGCATCATCTGGAACAGTCATTGTAAACAATTGAAATCGTTAGGTATACATCAGGCATTCAAGAAGTAACACATTTGAAATATACGTGCAATGGTCAATAATAATGTTTCTTCGATGACAGTTCGTAAATATGCCGCTTTGGTAGCCTCTGACTAAAAGCGTCAGGATTCCTTAATCACTTTGACCATACAGGTTTTCGTGGACTATTCTAATCCACATATATAAATTATTAGGTAAATATGAAGCCTAACAAATAAAATTAATAAAGAAAAGAGCAATGGTAAATAACAGTGCTGTCACAAAGAAGGTACTCGAAATCCCCCTTGTTTTCTGCTTCGTCTGCAAATTGTCGAGTATGTGTATTACAGCTGTTCACCTTGCTTATTCCGTAATGTAAATTTCTGGACCACACTGGAGACATCATAAAAGTAGCATAAGAGCCCACGGAACTGGTCCATCAGAAATGTAAATTTCTCGCTCTGTCCAGTGTGTAGCCTAGACCCACAGATCAAAAATGTAATGTGCACTTGTCCTTCTCATGAAAATAGCCCCATCAGCTGGCCTACCAGAAATGTAACTGTCTTTTTCTCTTGTTGAGGTGATCACTTGCACAAGACAGTATACATGTTGTTAAGATGTGTAGTACTTGTAATGATGAGCTGAGTGTGGGTGCAAATGAAGGCGCGAATGTGTTTAGGCTCGTATATGTTGTGTAATGCAACCCATACACTCACATGCAGTAGTCAAGGATGCTTGAACACTGCTGGCACGTTTCAAAACATTTATTGACGGTAGCACACATAGCATCAACAGGAACAGTCATTGTAAACAAGGTCATGCTGACCGGATGAAGCTGACAGTTGGCCTAACGCTCTGAACTCAATGTTTGTGTTGTATTGTGCTCAGTGTAGAACTAGAGTAATCATTAGTTATGAAAGTAGAATGGTACTGAGCAGCACCTGGTCAGAGCTTTGCTGAATCCAGAGCATAATCCTGGTTCGACAGCAGAGGAGAATCGTTAGGTATACATCAGGCATTCAAGAAGGCTGGTAAACATTTGAATATACGTGCATGGTCAATAATAATGTTCTTCGATGACAGTTCGTAATGCCGCTTTGGTATCTCTGACTAAACGCGTCAGATACCTTAATCACTTTGACATACAGGTTCAACTTGGCATTCCCCGCCAATTGCACATATCAGGCTGTAATATATAAGCCTTAACACAGGCCTCGTTATGACGTCATCTGTGTACTTCTTCTGAGCAGGTTAACATCAACCCTGCAGTAATGCTTATGTAGACATAAATACCGCCAATCTGCGGTTCCCACAATATATCTTCGTCACTGGACTTCTACATAATACTTACTTACTTACTTAGTTAGTCGTTCCTCTTCTACCGTGAGGTGTAGAGGTTTGGAAGAGAGAGCGCCAGACCATCCTATCGGCTGTCTTCCTCCTGGCCTGGTTCCATTCTAGTCCTCGGTCCTTCAAAGATTGTCTGATGTTGTCCTCCCAGCGGACTCTGGGTCGTCCTGGGGGTCTGGATCCCTGGCTCTTTGTTTCCCATGCTTGTCGTGGTAGCCGATCTTCTCCCATTCTGCAGACATGGCCAAACCATCTTAGTTGGGATTGTTCTACTTGGGTCTGCAGGGGGTGGGATTTAAGGCCTTGACGTATCGTCTGGTTGCGTACCATGTCTCTTCTTGTTACTTCAACCACCTTCCTCAGATACCTCATTTCTGAGGTTTGCATCTGGCTTTTGTGGGTTGTAGTAATTGCCCATGACTCGCATCCATATGTCAAGACTGGGACATAGGTGGAGCGGTATACAGCCATCTTCGTTTTCTTACCAACCTCTCTTTTGGTGAGGAATCCTCGATTTATGGCCTGAAAAAGTCTCCCAGCTGCTGCTTTTCGAGTGGCCAACTCTTCTTTCATGCCTCCCTTTCGGTCAATAATAGCTCCAAGGTATTTAAAGTGGTCTACCTGCTCCAGGACCTGTTCTCCCAGCTTAATCTGATGTCTTCTTTCTTCTCGTGATATCACCATGGATTTTGTTTTAGAGTTGCTTATGACCATCCCTCTCTTTTTCAGCTTTTCCTTCCAGACTTGCAGGTTGAATTGGAGATGTGCCTCTGATTTAGCAATCAGGGCAACATCATCAGCAAATGCCAGCTCCGAAATACAGACCTGTCTCATCTTCCAGTACCCCACCGAGTACTTTCTTGTTCTCTCCTTACATGCCTTAATGACATCGTCTATGAGCAGTATGAAAAGGTAAGGTGACAGGATATCACCTTGTCTTACACCAGTGGTGGTCCTGAACTCTTCTGACTTATGGTTTGCTGTCCTCACATAATTTCTGCAAGACTTGTAGAAGCTCTGTATAGCATGAATCAGAGGTGCTGGAATGTACTTCCTTGCCAAACAATCCCAAAGTTTGCTCCAGGGGACCCTGTCAAACGCCTTTTCCAGATCTATGAAACAAAGATGGATCTCACTCTTATACTCATGGGCCTTTTCACTCAGCTGTCTGAGTGTGAAGATTAGGTCTTGAGTACTTCGGTTCGCTCGGAATCCGCACTGGACCTCATCCAGTTTTGGCTCAGCTAGGCGTCGGAGTCTCTGCTCTAGGATTCTAGAGTAGATTTTACCAGGGACACTGAGAAAGGATATGCCTCTATCGTTTCCACACTGTCGATTGTCACCCTTTTTGAAAATTGGTGTTATAATGGCAATCTCCCAATCCTTTGGTATGGTCTTGTTGTACCACGCTGCCTGTAGAACCCTTAAGAGTAATAGGTCGCCTGATGCTCCCATGTATTTAACCATTTCTGGTGTTATACCATCATGCCCTGCTGCTTTGCCCATCTTGATTTTCTCCAGTGCTGCCTTCAGTTCTTCCATCTTTATGTCATCTTCACCATCATTGGTTTTCTCTTCTGTGCTAGTGGTTATCATTTCTGATGCTTCACCATGCTCACCATCCAGGAGTTCTGAGAGATATTCTTTCCATCTTTCCATTACTTCCTTCGGGGCAGTAAGCAATTTGCCTTGCTTGTCCTTTATAAATTTGAGAGGGCATTGTTTTTCCTTTCTCATGTTCTTTAGGGTCTTATAGAACAATTTCTGGTTTTCTTGTGCATCTTTTTCTAGCTTTTCTCCAAATTCTTTCCAGGACTTCTGTTTTGCTGCTAGCACTTTGTTCTTTGCTTCTGTTCTGAGTGTCACATATTCTCTATATTTTTCCATCTGTCCTGTTGTGTTTTTAGCTCCTAAGTATTGTTTCCATGCCATTTTCTTCTCTCTTATTTTCTCTTTGACTTCCTCTGTCCACCAAGGTGTCCTCTTTCTCTTGTTCCCGAGTCGGACTTCACCGCATGCTTCTGCTGCAGCTGTCTTTATGATATCCTTGAATTTATTCCAGAGGGTTTCCACGTCATCAGGTCGTTCTTCTGTGTTGCTCACCGCTGCAGCAATAAGTCCCTGATATCTGGTCTTAATTTCTGGATCTTTCAGCTTGTAGGTCCTAATGCTCATTTCTCCCGCTCGTTTACTTGGTTTCTTGCGTGATGTTGGGCAGTTCCTAGGCTGAGCAACTCTTTCAGTTGTTCTTTTGATTGTTAGCAGGTAGTGATCACTTCCAATTTCTGGCCCCCTCCAGACTCTAGCATCCCGGACATATTTGAATGAGCTTCTCCGAACAATGGCATAGTCGATCACTGACTTCTCATTCTTGGTTGGTTCACATCTAGTGTATGCATGTATGCGCTTATGGGGGAACTTTGTGTTTGTGATGATCAGATTCTGCTCACTGCAGAATCTAAGGAGTCGCTTTCCATTGTCATTGAGAGTATCTTCTCCATATCTTCCGATAACTCCACCCCATCTAGCATGGTCATTTCCAACTCTGGCATTAAAATCTCCGTGCATGATAACTTCATCTAGGCAGTCATCCACTGTCCTTTGAAGCAGCTCGAAGAATTCCTCCTTGACCTCTGCTCTCTCATCCTCATTTGGCCCATACACTATGACCAGGTTGACTATGGTTTCTCCTTCTTTTAGTTTTACAACCATAATGCGCTCTGAGACAAAGTTCCATCCCTTGATACTATCTTTCTGGTTTTTGGCCACAATGCAACCCACGCCCCCTTTAGCTCTTTCAGATGTGGGTACACCACTGTATAACAGCGTGTTGCCATCGAGATCCATGACTCCTTGTCCCTTTTTCTTTGTTTCGGTAATAGCCAGGATTTCTAATTTTGCTTTCCTCATCTCTTCTATCAGCTCCTCTTCTTTCCCATTTATACTTCTTGTGTTCCAAGTTCCATAAGTCGTAGTCTGAAGTCCGTTCCAGTTCGTCGCCTTTAGAATCAGTCCGGTTTTCTCTCTTATATTGCTCGTAATCATAGTTTAAAGCAAACATGTGATTGGCCTGTTGTGTCTTTGCATGGTGCAGGGGCTGCCTCCTTACGGCCTCCATGCAGGCCGCCCTCCTCCTTTTTCATCCGGGCTTGGGACCGGCATAGGCGGAGTTCTTCTGGATAATATAAAGACTAATAGTCTTGGATGGCTACCTTGAGCACACAAATATAAGTTCTGAAATGTAGGACCGGTGAGCTGTAGTTCACAGACTAGGTAATCCTCTAACATGTTCTGCCACCGAAAGCGTAATAATGGAAAAAGTCGGTATTACCTGGAACCGAATCCTCAGAACATAATAAGGAACTCTGTCGTCATTCCGACGCACAGAGAATCACTGGGGAGACCTGCCAACGCAGTCACTTCGAAGATTTTCCCCGAAAACACAATGGACCTCATGTCCCTCAGAAGCCAGCTTACATCCCGGCCTGACGGAAGTATCAACTTGGCGCTTAAAAAACCTGCGCATGGGCACACGCCCGAACTGTTTACCTTTGACCCTATCTTCATACAGGTCAAACACAACGAATGAACAAACAAGGAAGACAACTTCTAATCAACCTGACACCGCAAGGTAAAGACACAATTATTCACCTTAGACTAGGGAAAAAAATCATACGACAAATAACTTGACATATGACTCCGTCGAAAATGACAGCAACACCCCCTTTAAGATATGGAACCATTCCATGTCTACTTTTATGGAAATATATTTCCTATATCAGTAGCTTCAGGGTACCTGTTATCTACACTATCATCTCCCCCCTCCGTCTCTGTCCAATTCTTATTCGTGTCTGCTCCCAAAGTTTTCTTTCTCTGGAATATCTTCCTTGTGCGCTTGAAAGTGTGTCGCCGCTTTTGACATTTTTGAAAGATTCCATGTGTTTGCAGTGGAATTTCCCTGCCACTATCGTAATCTTCGTCAGTTTTGGAAAACGCCAGGAGATGTTCGGAGGTTGGCACTGGTCTTTCCAAGTATTTCTTTAACAGATTTACATAGTAGACCTTCTCCTTTCCTTTAATAGAGATCTGGTAGTTAGACTTTGACATCTTTTTAAGGACGGTAAACGGCCCTTGCCATCCGATACGTAGTTTGTTGTTCCCGGTGGGGAGTAGCAACAAAACTTTCTCTCCTGCTTGTAATTCTCTTTCTTTCGCAACTTTCCTGTATCGGTTTGCGTGCTTTGCGCGTGCTCGCTTAAAGTTGGTCGTTGGTAGGTCCCATCCTAGTTTTAACCTTTCCTTTAAATCCGACACATATTTACTGGCTGAGACGACTGTCTCATCAGCCTTCTGGTCTGTCACCGACTGAAGTAAGGCTTCAAGCGGCCCCTTAATAGGTCTGCCGAATAAAAGTGTAGCTGGAGGAAATCCTGTGGACGTATGTGGGGGCTTCCCTGTAGGCGAATAAAGCTGCAGGTATACAAAGGTCCCACTCTTCAGGTTTCTCTTGTCCCAGTTTACATAGCATCATGTTGAGGTTTCCGTTGGCACGTTCTACTAACCCCCATCCGGCCAGATTATAAGGGCTTGTGTAGATGCTCTGGTTCCTCAAGATCTTAACAATCTCATCCATTAACAGGTTACGGTATGGGGATCCGTTATCCGTCAACACTTGTTGAGGGAATCCCAAAAGAGTAAAAATCTGCACTAGGGCTTCTGTGACATGCTTGGCATCCGCGCATGTTATCGGTATTGCTTCTGCCCACATAGTACATGTGTCGACTAAGGTCAGGATAAACCTGTTCCTTCTTTTGGTCCTTTCTAGGGGTCCAAAAATGTCGATCACAACCTGTTCGAATGGTGTCCCCACCTACTGGCATTTCGCCCATGGAAACTGCGGGTGCTAAATGCTTGGGTGCCATCCGTTGGAACTTGGCACAGGATTTCACATACCTGATAATATCAGTATTTATTCCTGGCCACCAATAATGAGTTTGTATACGCTGATTTGTGGCGTTCTGTCCCATATGTCTTCTAAAGGGAAGAGAGTGCCCAATTTCTAAGATTTGGCTTCTGTACTGTTTCGGTACTAGGAGCTGATTGTAACCTTGTTCAGGCTTGCCCGTTCTGCGATAAAGTATGCCATCTTTAGAAAAAATGTCCCCGTGTTGTCTAGGGTCCTTAGCCACGGGCAGTTTCCTAAAGCAGGGTGCCAATGTAGGATCCTTTTGTTGCGCTTCTTTAAGTTCCTTAGGTAACAAATTAGGCGCAGGCTCCCGTTCCTTCTTGGTTTACCCTCTTGTAGTTACTGCTGCCACAATTGGCTCTTCCGGTTTCCCAATAAACACATATCTACCGCCAAGTATGACTGGGTCGATCGGGTCATCCATAACAGCCGCTTCGATCACACCTCTGACAAAATCAGAGTGGATCTCAACCAATGCGATGGGAAGCGCTGTAGGCACATCACTCTTAGAAACTCCACAAAGTTGGACGGTTTCTCCTGTCTCTTTACTGGGTTTGACCAGTGCCTGGCGACAATGCAATCATAAGAAAGCCCCATGTCAAATAAACAAAAAGTTGAAGAACCGTTCAAAATAACAGTACCTCGCTTTGAGGGTCTATCCCCCACAGGTTGAGAACCACTGACATTAATTCTACCTTGCGAGACTGTTAGCAAGCATCTGATGCGTTTAGGCTCAGTGTGCTCGCTCTGATCATATGTCCCGTGCTCAGGGGTTTTCTCTTTGTCCCCTTGTCCTTTCCGACCGCGCTGCTATGTAGGACGGTTGGGTTGATCAGACTGTTTGTTGTTGGTGGGGTACTTGTTTTTGTAGAACATAGACTTTTCAGGACGGGGGTTTTAGTGTCCAGATTCTCTGTGGTTATTTTGGTGAGAAGAATGGGAAGATTGATCTATGTTATTCTTCCGAGAAGGCTCTTCTGTCGGTTTACGTTTTGTGGCCTGCAGTTCGGCCAACACATTAGGATATCGCTCAGACTTTTCCAAAATGTCTTCCAGCTTTTCTGCTCCATGCTCAGCTAAAATCTGCGGGTGTCGCTTGACAACGTGTTTTTTATTTGTTCAGTTAAAACACATTCCTCAAGTCCTTCATATGTAGAGGCGAGCTGTGAAAGCTCGAGACACTTTGTCAAGTATCCCTTCAGACGAGAAGAAAACTGCTGAAAAGTTTCAGAATTCTCCTTCCTGCTGTTCTGGAACACTTGCAAAAATTTTCGAACGTTCATTTCAAAATGTTCAAGCAAAGCTTTCTTCAACACGTCGTAATTGTCTTGTTGGCTGCTTTCCAGTTTTGCATACACATCGTAAGCAGACCCTTTTAGGGCCTGGAAAAGTTTCATACACCAACGCGACCTCTCTAAACCATACAGAATTGCATTTTCTCAATTTTTCTAGCCACGTGTCAATCTCCTCATTAGGACAAGGGAAAGATTCTACGGTGAAAGACATAGCGGTGAGTTGAGGAGATTGAGTGTTAGAAGGATCAGTTAAGGAAGAATGAGGAGATTACTCTCCATTGCTGGAGGTAGAGGCAGCCCCACGGCTTTGGACCTCTAGAGCTTTAAGCGCTAACTCGTGCTGTCTCGCCTTCTCTCTTTCCTCATGCTGTCGTTCCTTCTGTCTTTCCTCCCTCTCCTTCTCTCTTTCCTCCTGCTGTCGTTCCTTCTTTTTTTCCTCATGCTGCTCCCTGCGAGCTTTCATTTCTGCATCAATTTTTTTCTGCTCTAAAGCTTCATCCGCTTCAATCTTCTTCTGCTGTAATTGACGCTCTTCTCTTTCCTTCCTCTCCGCTCTATCTTCCTTCTCTCTGGCTTCTGCTTCTTTCTTCTCCGCATCATATATGTCCAGTTCGTCCCTTACAAAAGCTTTCGCTTCCTCTCCGTCCAATCCCTCTTCTCTTGCTTCCTCTCTGAGCATCTGCCTAAGCTTTGTCCGCTCTGCCATTGTAAAAAACTGACTGAGTGTTAATCGAGAAGGAAGTAAGAAAAAGGATACACTGGTTCCCTACCACTTACGAGAAATACAAACAAAATACATATTCTATTTAACTGGGATACCTCCTCCTATAATATTAGTTATCTAACTATCGCTGCTATTAATGGCTCTAAAGGCTCTATATGCAATCGACTATTCCAAATAAATGGTAGTTAAGATTAATCACTAACAAACATAAGTTGCTACAGTGGAAACAAAACAATTATTGCAAAAAGTTTAGGAGAAAAAAAATTCCCTTAATATTTTTTTTAACCCACTACAAGTTCACCCGTGAAGTCCGATCGGATAAGGGAGGCAATTAACTGGACGAAAAAAAATAGTCCGAACGCACTCCTTAACTTAGTTCCAAACACCTTCTGCTTAAAAAAAACCTGTGGTTGTTACCCAATCACAAACTCTACCAGCGGCTTTGTATTACAAAATCAATACATAACATATTCCGATAAAGATCACCCTGTAAATGAATTGTATATATATATATAGTCTAACAATACTGTGGAAAAACAATTTATATAATTGTGTGGTCAGCAAGCCAATAAACAGATCGTTTGTCTAGGGGATAATTATTTTTAAAGATATTTACTCCACGAGACAACCACACTCTTTCTCTATCTAGACTATAAAGATTATAAGATCAAAATCCCGGTATACGAGAAATTATCTGTCTTACTTGCTCAGGAATTGAGTTCAATTCCCGGAAAATGAACCCACATTTGTCGTCTCGTTTTCCTATTCTAAGTTCAAAAAAATCCCTCGGACGAGTCCACATTTGTCGTAGATTTGTGATAGATGAATTAAGACATAGATTGGTCCCTTCTGAATAGAATAAAACAGGTGATAGCTCGGTGGAAGATAATATAAGAAATAGATTTTTCACGAGTGAGATGGTGGAAAATAATAGATTCTGTCCCTGACACTCGAGAAACTTCTCTCGGTCAGCCTATCTCTACAACAGATCTGGATTAGTCAGACAGTCTACTAGAATATATATAGTAATACCACTCACATACACACACACATAAGTGACGACAGTTAGACGCACAGACGTGAAAACTATAACAATGGAATAAAGATATTTTTGGACAAGCTGACCGACACCCGTAATAAAGTTTATGTAAATTTTATTTATCATAAAAAAGACTTTACAACAGACAATATCAGGTGAATATCAAATCAAAAACAAATAAACATAAATTAAAGAGTTAGACTCATAGATGTAATCCTCCCTCCCTCTGTTGAGACACAAGAATCCCGTAAGAAGGAAGTTATTAACCCTCAAAGCGTCAAGATTTATACACTGTGGTCTAGGATTTCCCACTACAGTTAAGAACAGAGTTTTACGTTAATCTATTCTGAAAAGGAAACCATATTAGCAAAACTATGCATCATCAAAAGCATTACAAAGTGGTGCTATGTATATTAATATATATTCTAATAGACTGTGTGACAAACTAAATTCTGTTGTAGAGATAGGCTGAAAGAGAGAAGATTTCTCGATTTCAGGGACAGATTCTAGTTAGTTTCCACCATCTCACTCGTGAAAATATATTTTCTTTACGTTACCTCTCACTGAGCTATCACCTGTTCTAATCTATTTAGAAGGGACTAATCTATGTCTTAATCCCCCTATAAAAAATCTACGACACACACTCATAAATCTAGAACGACAGAAAAGTGCCCAAAACAGGAAGAAAATAATCAAATTCATAAAGCTAGAACGACAGACACGCGCTAAAAACAAGAATAAAACTATCCAAATTATTAAATCTAGAACGGCAGGAGAACACTCAAATAGGTTGACATTTACTGTTCTACAAAAACCACAATACAATGATTTGTATTGAAGTTAATAACAAATTTCCATCGCCCTGTAAACGTAACATGACCTAGAAGCACACATTTACTGCCTCTTCTCACATAAAATCATCCCAAGGCTATTGAGCTGTTGAAATGTTTGGTTACTTTTATTCCTCCACCACCCATCTTCATGTGGGCGGGAGGAACGAAGAGAAGGTAGGGCACTGTTGGATTTTTCACATTCCACCAATACTGGTCCTGTGATAAAAACTCGACATCTTCAAGCGTCTTGCAGTGGGACGCTGAAGATCAAGTCTCGCCAAAGATCTCGTTGTTTGATGTTCTCTATGGACTCTGTTGTTGACCTCTTCCCATTCTATAGTGTCAAACAGTGTTTTCTCTGTACCCTTCTGCTTCTTGAGTCCCTTTCCCCATTCAAATTTTTTTTATATAGCTATAATGTTTGCGAGTACTACTCTTCTATCATGAGTTCAGTGAAGGTCAAGTGTCACTTCCTTATCTGTGTTATTTATTATATTTCTATGTTCATTTCCTCTTCTTCATCATTTTTTATTAGTTATTTTATCTGTCCATGATTTTCTTAACATGTTTTGAGAAACCATATCTCATTTGCTTCGAGCAATTATCCCATTTGTTGCCTTATTATTCATAGCATATTATAGCACATCAAGGGGTTCCAAGGTGAACAATTCAGCTCGCTTATCTTTGATTCCAAAAGTCAGGAAGATACAGTAAATTAAAACCTACAGGCCCCTCAAAATGCAACAGTGTGTAAAGATATTAGCCTACGAACACGGACGGGAATACACTATAAAACACTACGGACATTAGGCAGCGTCACAATAAACGACAGGGAAACTGCAGCCTGGAGGAACTAACACAGAACAAAACATCGACTGTAACACGATATATAGAATAAAGAACAATATACCAACATGAAAGTAGTTTATTTTCAACATACGGGTTACTTATCACAATTGCCCCCAACTGGCAGAAAAACAGGAGTGAAGTTGAAAGCTGCAACCAAGATGGAGTGGGTTAACTTATCTGCTCATGACAACAGGAGGCTGACACTTGAGAGTCATGACTCAAGTGGGCCTGCCCCCCTTAGAGTGTAAAGGAGTTGAAACACTTGATCGACGGGAGGACTACTTCTGAAGATCAGATTGCCTCCTGTTGTATCGCTCTATATAGAGTTTCCTATCATCTTACCTAAATTTTAACCGACATGGGGTTGAACCGGATATCCCATGCATAAGACAATGGCCGGTTGTCCTATGCATGGACCGAAAGAACCAAACCAACATCTACCAGGAGGTATTTACTGCTTATTCTGCCTATATTTCATTCTGTGCAGTACTTTTTCTCCCTTGGCATTTTTTGTTCTTAATATCCTTAATGCAGCTTGCATCTGACGTTATGTGCGTATATGAGCACTAGAATGTACAATGTACGTGTGCTTGTTAATGATATTAAATACTATCTTTCCGCTGCAATCCGTTAGGGTCGTTTACTTGAAGACAGCCACTATTATTGTTTTGTTGCTGTACAGACTAAGACCTTTTTTTGCGCTTTCTTCTACTATTGTGTCTTACATTTTCTGCATGCCCACCCCACACCTCCCATCTCCTTGTAGAACGTATTGTGTCGTAAGTGTAGGTTAAGTTACTTATATTATATTTATATTGCAACCTGGAACTGGTAAGCTTTTTTTAAAAATCTTTGATTGACCTCATGATACTTTCGCTGTATACTGAGATTTGACCAGGTCAAGGGTGGATCCCCGTCTCTTTCCTTGTTTTATTGCTGGAAATGTTACAGTTTATTTTCCGCTTTCACAGATTTTTTTTTTTTTTTTTGGGTTTAATTTGGAATTTTGCCTGGTTTTGGCAAGGCGCGAATCGTTCAAGCAAGACACAAGGTCCGTCGGTTATATTATAGCGGAAGTTCAAAAATACTTACAGCATCTACTTGCTTTCAGAGCGGAGAGCATATTTTTTAGATCTATAGGTTTTTCCACTGATCATCACCATCTTCCTTTCCGCTTTCTATGAAGCATGGAGCTATCACTGCAACCTGCACTTAGCAAGAATTCTCCACCAAAGATTTATACGCTCTTGCAGCGGTGGATTCTCCACCAAAGATTCTGCAGCAACTTGCAGTACCTGATAAGGTTGGCAACCCTTTGTCCAGCATCTTATTAGTGCTCTTTTACGACATTCCATGAGGTAGCAGCACTACTCTTAACTTTCGTTATCTTCCGAGATTCTCATGAGGAATTTCACGAGGCACTCGTCAGTGCTTGTCTCTCGAGGCAAAGTTACCCGGATCGACATCAGTTAGCGTCACGCTTCTGTCTCAATCAATCAATCAATACCCTTTAGCTCCCCAAGGAGCATAGGCCTTCAACAAACACATGCCAAGTCCTCCTGTCACGTGAGATCTAATCAAGTTCTTTCCATGTTTTCCTCATCATTTTCACCCCTGTATCCAGTTCTCTTCTCCATCTGTTTTTTTATTATCTACTTCTGCCTCTCTTTCCCTGAGGATTCCAGAACAAGGACTGCCTTGTAATGCTATCAACAGGTTTCCTCAATGTGTGTCCTATCCATCGGCAGCGTCTTCTTCTCATCTCTTGTACCACTGGAGCTTGTCTGGTTCTTGTCATCAATTCTACATTTGTGACTTTGTCATACCATTTCAGTCCTTCTATTTTACGCAAGCACCCATTTATAAAAGGCTGTAGCGTTTTGGTTGTTGTTTTTGTTGTTCTTCATATTTCAAAGCCATACAATAGGACTGACTTGACATTTGAGTTGAAGATCCTTATTTTTGTATTGGACTTGATTTCTCTTGTTCTCCATATGTTTCCCAATGCGATGAAAGCTCCTCTTGCTTTTTGTATTCTTATTTTTATATCATTGTCTGTCCCTCCAACTTTGTCTGTATTACTGCTAAGATATGTGTACGATTTTCATAGTACACAAATCCGATGTATAGCGGTGAATTCCATTCCAGACTGTTCAACTATTATTCTCGGTGTGGCTATCTTGTATGTACAAGATCTGTTTTGTCGAAAACCTGCTTGTTCATCTCTCAGTTGCTTGTCTATGGACTCTTTTAATCTCTCAAGAATGATTCTGTTTAATACTTTTCCTGGTACTGATAGTAACATTATTTCTCTGTAATTTGTGCACTCTTGTAAATTTCCTTTCTTAGGCAACTTGACTAGATAACCTTCCTTCCATCCTGCTGGTATTTCCTCTCTCTCTCCCAGACTTTGCCAAGTAGTTAATAATATCTCTGTAGAGGTATCAATATCTGTTTTGATGGCCTCTGCTGGAATGCCATCTGAACCAGCTGCTTTTCCATCTTTCAGAAGCTTTATGGCTTTCTTCTTTTCTTCTCTACTTGGTCGTTCACGCCTGATTTGTAGCTCCTCTTCTGCTGGCTGGATGTCTTGGGGATTAGTTCTTCTTCTTCTTCTTCTGTCCTTAGCCAACGACCGGCAAAGCAGTCAGTGGCCATTACGCCTAGTGGCGTCTTAAGGGCAACAGCGAATAGATTTTCTTTGCCGTTGTTCCCATCACGCCTAATGGCGTCTTTAGGGCAACGACAAATCAATCCGTTTGCTGTTGTTTCCGTAATCAAAGTGACTGGCAAACGGGTGATCAGCCCGTTGGTTGGGGATTAGTTGGAGCTGGTCTATTGAGAAGTTCCTCAAAATGCTCTGTCCATCTCTTCATTTGTTCTTGTATATTACTAAGCAATTTTCCATTCTTATCTTTTATGAGGCCATTTACTTGCTTATACTTCCCTGTTATCTTCTTTGTGTTGTTGTATAGGTCCCTCATATTTCCTTTGGCTGCAGCTTCCTCTGCTTCCTTTGCCAACTCTTCAATATACTTCCTCTTGTCTCTCTTGATGTTTCTTCTTAATTCTTTGTTTGCTTCTATGTACACTTCATGAGCCTTGGCTTTGAAGCTTCTGGTTTTGCTTCTGTTTAAATCTGCTTTCTTGTTTTTCCTGTCTTCTATCTTACTAATGGTTTCTGTTGTTATCCATGCTGTGTGCCGATGTTCTCTTTTTCTCGTACTTCTTCACATGTCTCGTTCCATATATTTTTTACTTGTTGCCAGTGGTCTTCCGTATCTGCCTCATCTTCCAGCAGTTGGAGTATTTGGTATGTTGGATACTGTGATTGAAAAGTTGTCTCTTATATCCTGATTTCTTAGATATCCCAAATTATACTGTTGTCTATGGCTTTATACTGTTGTAAATTTCTTGAGTTTTAATTTTGTTTTAGCCAACAGAAGATGGTGATCTGAAACCACATCTGCTCCTCTACATACTTTCACGTCATGCAAAGATGACCTAAACTTCTTACTTATGCATATATGATCAATCTGATTCTCAATTCTGTGTTCGGGTGAAATCCACGTTGCTTTATGTATTCTTTAATGTATGAATATGCTTCCTCCTATAGCTAGTTGATTTGCAGCACAGAAGTTAGCTAATAGTTTCCCATTCTCGTTCATCATACCTAATCCATGCTTTCTCCTGATTTCTTCAAAACCGGTGTTATCTGCTCCTACTTTCGCATTTAGGTCCCCCATAAAAATTATGATATCCTTTCTTTTTTTTTTGGGTCCAAGACATTTTGTAGTCTGGTGTAAAAGTCTTCTTTCTCAGATTCTTCTTTATCATTTGTTGGTGCATAACACTGGATGATGTTTATATTTACTTTCTTTTTGGCTGATTTAAACCTTGCTGTTTTAATTCGGGGTCCTGTTGCTTCCCATTCTTTAAGTGCCTTCTGTGCTTTCCTAGATAGCATTAGAGCCAACCCTTCACTGTGGTGGGCTCTTTCTTCCTAGTGTCCTGAGGACAACACCATTTCTCCTGTAATCAGTCTCCTCCTCTATATTCCCTTCCATCGTGTCTCGCAAAGACCCAGGACATCAATCCTGTAAATTTACATTTCTGCTGCCACTTGTGCAGTTTTCCCTTGTTCGTACAAAAAACGAACATTCCAGGTGCCAATCCTAGAGATTTTCTTAGACAAAAAAAAGGTTAGTCGGCAACCCAGACTCCTTTCGGCTTTCTCTGGGTTGCTTCCTGCGCCTCCTTTTCAGAGGACCTTCTTCTGTTTTGGGCGGCTGAGTTGACTTATGTTCTGTATTTGACTTGTCCATGTTTGTTTACGGGATGGGGTAACCAGCCCCATGCCCAACCCTCCTTAATCGCTTTTTACGACATGCATGGAAAGGTACAGTGTTACTATTCTTTGCTCCCCTTTCGGGCCCCGGTAACACACGGGTGACGCTTTTGTCCACTGAGCTGGAAATGAGTACCTAACTCTGCTCTTGTGTTAGGAAAGGCAAAGCAATAAAGAATGGAACAGGTCGCACCCTCTCTTAAAGCTGAAACCTAATATAGTGATGTCTCTACCACTTCACTCCCCTACGACAGTATATATTATGCGACAGCCGTTACCTTTACTTTTCACCGGTATTCACATTAAGTTTTGTACACAGCGTTGCGTTCTTTCACGATTTAATTTCTCAGAAAGACGATTGCACCGTTTGGGTGGTCCTTGGTTCGGTTCCCAATAAGCCTATCACTTATATTTCTTTTTCGTTGTCTAGTGTCCTTCTCTCTGATCAAAGAGTGCCTGTTAATTGCCTATATTTATTTATTTTAAAAAATAGAATTAAAAAAATATATATTTATATGCAAATTCCGCCTAGGCCGGTCCCAAGGGTCCTGTACCATAGTTGTGTGAGTGTCACGAAAATGACCTCAGCCAATAATGCACTTTTTTTGGGGTGCAAAATTGGCTCAGCGTCCATGTGGATGACTGCCTAGATGAAATTATCATGCTCGGAGATTTCAATGCCAGAGCTGGAAATGACCATGCTAGATGGGGTGGAATTATCGGAAAATATGGAGAAGATACTCTCAAAGATAATGGAAAGCGACTCCTTGGATTCTGCAGTGAGCAGAATCTGATCATTACAAACATAAAGTTCCCCCATAAGCGCATACATGCATACACTAGATGTGAACCAACAAAGAATGAGAAGTCAGTGATCGACTATGCCATAGTTAGGAGGAGCTCATTCAAAGATGTTCGGGATGATAGAGTCTGGAGGGGACCAGAGATTGGAAGTGACAACTACCAGTTTATAATCAAAAGAACTACTGAAAGAGTTGCTCAGCCTAGGAACTGCCCAACATCACGCAAGAAACTAAGTAAACGAACGGGAGAAATGAGCATTAAGACCTACAAGCTGAGAGAGCCAGAAATTAAGACCAGATATCAGGGGCTTATTGCTGTAGCGGTGAGCAACACAGAAGAACAACTTGATGACTTGAAAACCTTCTGGCTTAAATTCAAGGACATCATAGAGACAGCTGCTGCAGAAGCATGTGGTGAAGTCCGACTTGGGAACAAGAGAAAGAGGACACCTTAGTGGACAGAGGAAGTCAAAGAGAAAATAAGAGAGAAGAAGATGGCATGGAAACAATACTTAGGAGATAAAAACACAGCAGAACAAATAAAGAAATGTGACCGTGTGGCCAGAAGGATGTAATTTTAGACTGGGTAATTAATTTATGATCTGGTCTACGGTGTATATTTGCACTCATGTTGGCATTCTCACACGGGAATATGCGATCAAAACGAAACACACCTTTGCCATCTGTGAGGAAGACAAACGTGTGAGACGCAGAAGATGTAATGAGAGACGGCCCTTGGTCTTAGACATCTCGGCGCTGTCTGACACCAGAGGAAAACACCTTTTTGGGCACAAAACTGTAAGAAGTGTGACTCGGGCAACAGATATCGTGGAAATGTAACCACTAGTGGGCGGACCTTGAGTTGTGTCGATTAAGAAGATAATCTTTACTAAGATGTGATCTCATGTCATCCAAACTGAGCATAGGACTCCTGACTTGCTCCCTAGAGGGATGGGCGGTGCTTTGCCTGACATTTTGACGTAGCTATCATGTGGTACAAAGGGGGGGGGGATATGTAGATTTAAACTGAAACAGTGGGAGAGTCGAGTCAGAGTTGAGAAGAAGCCAGATAGTCTTTTGTGCGATATGCATCCTCGGTATGATACACCAGTGAGATAGAGGATTTTGATATCGCATATGTTGCGTCTGTGCTAAGAGAACAAACGACAAAGAGGTATGCTTACATATGAGTACATTTTTATAATACTTTAGATTTAGTAATATTAGACGTTTCAGGTTTAAGAGTTATTGCGTTTTTTAGAGTTTGTCTATCTATAACAGTTTGATAGAAGCTGATTTGCGATGTATGTGTTTTCTAGTGTAATTTCACGTATATCTCATCGCTATTTTCAACTGTGAGACTGTGTTAAATGTGTAAAGTACTAAGTGAATTTATAAGAGGAATTCTAGTGTCGCATTGCGCTGTATACAAGTGTGTACATATTACCATTATTATTATTATTTGTGTAGTGTTAAGTAATAGTTATATTGCATTCTTGTGAGCCGCAAGTGTGGTTAATTTTACATCAGTGATTATTGTGAGAGAAAGATTTGTGTACCCTCTAGCTCCGTGAGTAGCCTATGCCTATTACATTTAGTATAGAGCTGTAAGAATAGAGTATGTATCTGCTTGTTCGTTAGAGCAGCTAGGCCTCTCACATATTGATAAATTGATGTCATTTAGACCAGTGCGCTGTGTGGAATATTTCATCATACATAGAAGTGTTTTATTTAAGTTTTCTCTCGCGTGATGATGTAGTTAGTATTTAGTAGGAGTATGAAGGCATTATTTTTAACTGAGATATGTTTATTGTATGATTACACATACACAGACCTGCATGAACACACACAACACACTCACACACACACACACACACACACACACACTCATGGTTATTTAAGCGCATCTACTAGCATATTTTCACACATGTGTAACACCACACACAACATACACACACACACACATGGACATATAAGTGCATGCACTTGCATATTTTCACACATATGTAAGTATTATTACGTAGATGATGTTTGTCCATTAGTACGATGCTAGTTTATTTTGTTTCATTTTATTTCAGAGTCCAGCAGTCTGTGCTGGGTTATATGGTGTTACGTAGAGAATACCTAAATATCTAGGTTATACGGTGTTGCTTAGGAATTGCCTTCAAAGTAAACTTGTGGACAACATTGTTTTCTGTATGATTCATATGCTACCTGATAGGGTTTCATTAATAAAAGTAGGACCCCGGTCATCAAGAGAGTTTTTCTGTGACTGCGGAACGTGTGTGAAAGTAGGCCAGAGAGAGTGACGACAACACTACACAAGAATTCTTATTCTTCTTCACACATCGTCTTCGCACTGTCACAGAAATATAGAGAATATGTGACACTCATAACAGAAGCAAAGAACAAGGTGCTAGCAGCAAAGCAGAAGTCCTGGGAAGAATTTAGAGAAAAGCTAGAAAAAGATGCGCAAGAAAACAAGAAATTGTTATATAAGACCCTAAAGAACATGAGGAAGGAAAAACAATGCCCTCTCAAATTTATAAAGGACAAGCAAGGCAAATTGCTTACTGCCCCGAAGGAAGTAATGGAAAGATAGAAAGAATATTTCTCAGAACTCCTTGATGGTGAGCAAGGTCAAGCATCAGAAATAATAACCACTAGCACAGAAGAGAAAACCAATGGTGGTGAAGATGACATAAAGATGGAAGAACTGAAGGCAGCACTGGAGAAAATAAAGATGGGCAAAACAGCAGGGCATGATGGTATAACACCAAACATGGTTAAGTACATGGGAGCATCAGGCGACCTATTACTCTTAAGGGTCCTACAGGCAGCGTGGTGCAACAAGACCATACCAAAGGATTGGGAGATTGCCATCACAACACCGACTTTCAAAAAAGGGTGACAATCGACAATGTGGAAACTATAGAGGCATATCCCTTCTCAGTGACCCTGGTAAAATCTATTCAAGAATCCTAGAGCAGAGACTCCGACGCCTAGCTGAGCCACAATTGGATGAAGTCCAGTGCGGATTCTGAGCAAACGGAAGTACTCAAGACCTAATCTTCACACTCAGACAGCTGAGTAAAAAGGTCCTTGAGTATAAGAGTGAGATCCATCTTTGTTTCATAGATCTAGAAAAGGCGTTTGACAGGGTCCCCTGGAGCAAACTTTGGGACTGTTTCTCAAGGAAGAACATTCAAGCACCTCTGATTCATGCAATACAGAGCTTCTATAAGTCTTGCAGAAATTATGTGAGGACAGCAAGCCATAAGTCAGAAGAGTTCAGGACCACTGTGGTAATCTTCTAAATACAATATCTAAATTAGGATATAACAGTATAGTGCATAAAGTCAAAGATAAGAAAGTACTAAAAATTTTCGGCGAGAATCGTAAGTGGTCGCCTACGCCTTCTGCGTATTAATTGATAACGCAATGGCCGAACCCCAAACCTCAGAAATGAGGTATCTGAGGAAGGTGGTTGAAGTAACAAGAAGAGACATGGTACGCAACCAGACGATACGTCAAGGCCTTAAATCCTACCCCCTGCAGACCCAAGTAGAACAGTCCCAATTAAGATGGTTTGGCCATGTCTGTAGAATGGGAGAAGATCGGATACCACGACAAGCATGGGAAACAAAGAGCCAAGGATCCAGACCCCGAGGACGACCCAGAGTCCGCTGGGAGGACAACATTAGACAATCTTTGAAGGATCGAGGACTAGAATGGAACCAGGCCAGGAGGAAGACAGCCGGTAGGATAGTCTGGCGCTCTCTCTTCCAAACCTCTACACCTCACGGTAGAAGGGGAACGACTAAGTAAGTAAGTAAGTAAGCAATGGCCGAACCAAAAGGGTACCCTATTTTTCAAATTCGTCATTGAGACAAACGTTCCACTTCCCTAGGTCAACTAAGTATTTGCCTAAATACATTGTAGAGGGGACGGGGGGAAACATGGAAAAAATATGGATTGAAAAACCCAACGCAAATCACGTCCTCACATACTGCAGTCATCGTTCACTTGTGTATTTCATTGAATAAATGTGGTAAGATTGACTTTATTAACGTGTATCTAGAATAAAAATTGAATGTGAGATAATAATGTATGACTATAAGTAAGTGGGTCTGTAGCAAACTTAGGCAAAGCCTAGAGATTGATCCACCATGTGGTAGACTATCAGAGAGGTGTTAGACTACAAGAAAATATGTATGATTGTCATCAAGGAGCATAACACCTATCCTATTGTATGGAACAGATTACAGCTGGAATTGCAGTGGCGTTGTAACTATTAGGGGAAAGGAATACTGGTGTGCATTGTCAGATCAAAAGATAATGGTGGCATAGATTGGCATAAAGCTATGACCCTTTTCGTTTGTTTGTAATGTACCTGTACTTAAATGTGGAATAGTATTGTATACTAGGTATAAAGAAGGATGCATAACCTTCACATTTCAGGGTCCTGGGTACTGACGTTAATGTAGTACCAAACGCTTGAGAACTGCTCGATTCAGGACTCTGTCTGTATACCTCGAGCCCATGTTAGTGGCCATTGCCTATCAAACAGGTGGAACAGATTGTCAAGCGAGCAGAGGAAACGATCTACCTGTATTCTCCTGCCAAGTTAAGTTCTTGTTCGGCACATGGCAGCTCAACTTAAAAGAACTAGAAAGTGATAGTGAAGAAAACTGTGAATAGTTATTAATATTTCCACAAGTGACAAACGAAAACAGACATAACTTAAAGGGAGTGATTATAACCAACAACCTATTGATTGATACCAGTATTACCTCAAAGTAGAAGACTACAACTACACACTTATATTAGAATAATATTGTATGTATGGACAGAAGATCTACTGTGTTATTGGAATGTTGTAAATGATTCTTTTGATTTCACTTTTGATTGTCAGTCCTGGTTCAAAATAAATTAGAATCAGGATAATAAATTGTAAAAAATTCTATTTACACAAAGTTCAACCACTGTCTTAAATAAGATAGCCTTTTAAAGTGTCGTTTGTATGTTATTGTTGTAATACTGTGGGTTGTTGTGGATAATAAACTATTTGTTTGTATGTTAGTTGGTTATTGCACACTACACTCTACATTCATAACCCTAGACACTACACGAAGTCATTTTAATCATAATATAGATTAATTTTGAACGAGATCAAAAGGGTGGTAGCGGAAAGGTACTCTGAAAAGTTTACAATACTATTTGTTAAATTCAGAGACCTTCATAGCTGATCTCATTTAATACAATAATAATACATAACAACAATTCATAACATCAAAACCCACCACAACCACCACTGGTGTAAGACAAGGTGATATCCTGTCACCTTATATTTTCATACTCCTCATGGACGATGTCATCAAGGCATTTATGGAGAGAACAAGAAATTATTCATGGGGTGCTGGAAGATGAGGAAGGTCTGTATTTCGGAGCTGGCATTTGCTGATGATGCTGCCCTGATTGCTAAATCAGAAGCACATCTCCAATCCAAATGCAGGTCTGGAAGGAAGAGCTGGAGAAAAGAGGGATGGTCATAAGCAGCTCTAAAACAAAATCCATGGTGATATCACGAGAAGAATGAAGACATCAGATTAAGCTGTGAGAACAGGTCCTGGAGCAGGTCGACCACTTTAAATATCTCGGAGCTATTATAGACCGAAAGGGAGGCATCAAAGAAGAGTTTGCCACTAAAAAGCAGCAGCTGGGAGACTTTTTCAGGCCATAAATCGAGGATTCCTCAGCAAAAGAGAGGTTGGTAAGAAAACGAAGACGGCTGTATACCGCTCCACCTATGTCCCAGTCTTGACATATGGATGCGAGTCATGGGCAATGACTACAACCCACAAAAGCCAGATCCAAACCTCAGAAAGGAGGTATCTGAGGAAGGTGGTTGAAGTAACAAGAAGAGACATGGTCCGCAACCAGACGATACGTCAAGGCCTAAAATCCCACCTCCTGCAGACCCAAGTAGAACAGTTCCAACTATATGGTTTGGCCATGTCTGTAGAATGGGAGAAGATCGGCTACCACGACAAGCATGGGAAACAAAGAGCCAGGGATCCAGACCCCCAGGACGACCCAAAGTCCGCTGGGAGGACAACATTAGACAATCTTTGAAGGACCGAGAACTAGAATGGAACCAGACCAGAAGGAAGACAGCCGATAGAATAATCTGGCGCTCTCTCTTCCAAACCTCTACGCCTCACGGTAGAAGGGGGACGACTAAGTAAGTAAGTGTTTATATGCAGCATTGAGCGTTCTATTCTTCTTCTTCTCTATAACCCTAAGCTCCCCAAGGAGCATAGGCCTTCAACAAACACATGCAAAGTCCTCCTGTCACGTGCTATCATGTTAAGTTTTTTCCACATTCTTCTCATCATTTTCACCTCTGTTTCCAGCTCTCTTCTTCATGTGCTTCTTGCTCTACCTCTGTCTCAAATGAGTATAAAAGATGAGAGAAAGGAAGGGCAGAATGTCAGACGGGCCTGCGTGCCCAATTCTCAACCCTTTGAAAATAAAGTTCGTTCGTTCGTTCGTTCTCTTGCCCTGGGGGTTTCAGAACAAGGACCGTCTTGAAAACAGGTTTCCTCAGTGTGTGTCCTATCTATCGCCATCGTCTTCTTCTCATCTCTTGTTCCACTGGCACTTGTCTGGTTCTTGTCATCAGTTCCACATTGGTAACCTTAACATAACATTTTAATCCTTCTATTCTACGCAAGCACCCATTTATGAAAGTCTGTAGCTTTTTGGTTGTTGTCTTTGTTGTTCTCCATGTTTCAGAGCCATATAATAGTACTGACTTGACATTTGAGTTGAAGATTCTTATTTTTGTGTTGGATCCAATTTCTCTTGATCTCCATATATTTCCCAATGCAATGAAAGCTCCTCTTGCGTTTTGTATTCTTATTTTGATATCATTGTCTGTCCCTCCAACTTTGTTTATATTGCTGCTAAGATATGTGTACGATTCTACAGCTTATAGTGGTGTTTCTTTAAGTTCAACCCTGTTATCGTTTCCTGCATTTATTCTCGTTATTTTTGTCTTTTCCCTGTGTATTTTCAGACCCAATTGTTGTGATCTCTCATCGAGTGTTTTCAATTTGTCCTGCATCTAATTACGGTTATGGGACATAAGAGCCAAGTCATCAGCAAAACACTGATCATCTAACTGCTTAGTCAGAGTCCACTGGATTCCATTTCTGTTGTGTGTCGTCGATGTTCTCATAACCCAGTCTATTGCTAGTAAGAACAGAAATGGAGACAAGAGGCATCCATCCCTGTCGCACTCCCGTTCTTATCCCAAACTGTTCTGCAAGCTGTCCTTCATGAAGAACTCTGCATGTCATGTCTTCATAGATCTTCTTTATTAAGTTAATGATCTTCATAGGAACTGTATAATCAATTTCCAAAGTGATTCTCTGTCTACACTGTCAAATGCCTTGTCATAGTCAGTGAGCATTCTATGTTTACTCAATAAATTAACAGTGTTTATCTGTAACTTTCATTCTTTGGTCCTTTTGTCTTGTTTTTTTTTTCATTGCAAGCGAACTGTTCGATGATCCTCATATTTCTTAGCATTTGGTTTCATTTAAAAGGTTATAAATGAATTTTAATAGATTATCTTGTATGTATTCGTTGTTACAAACGTCGTTCAGTAACATTGCTACGTTTTTATTTTTATATATCCCAGACCGGAAAGTCTGTTATATTTGGACATGAGCCCTAATACAGCCGACGGACCTTTTGTCTAGGTTGAACGGAACACACTCGCCAAAACGAAGCAAAACTCCTATGTTAAAAAAAATGCTACTATTTTTATTTAGACTGTCCCCAATGCTTTTAGTTTTATTGTGACATTGTCTTGACCTGTTGCCTTCCCATATTTCCTCATCTATGAAATCTTTCTCTAGTACTCTCCAGAATATTGCTTTCTCCTCCGCACAGTTTACTTCTACATCCAGTCCATCATTCTACGATATTTTTTTTAACATTAATACTCTGCCGTCCTTTGATTTTTTTCACCCTGTGTTGACGTGTTTGCTGCCAAATCTTTTAATTACTAATTGCCTAAATGAAACGTCTTGCAATGAACAATGAAAAAAAGCTTTTCGGGAAAATAGTGAAAAGTCGCGCATTGCACAGCGACAGTTAAATTTAAGACCGATTAAAATAATAGATCAACATAATTATTAACAGTACTAGTGACAGGAAGTTGTGAAGAGACATGATCGCGTTTGCCACCAGACATAGTACTTGCAGAAGAAGAAGAAGAAGAAGAAGAAGAAGAAGAAGAAGAAGAAGAAGAAGAAGAAGAAGAAGAAGAAGAAGAAGAAGAAGAAGAAGAAGAAGAAGAAGAAGAGAAGAAGAATAATAATTATGTACATTATTTTTGATACTAAACCATGGGGAGAAAATACAAGAATCAAACAAGTACATCAGTGAGATATCTTCTACAGACAGCTAGCAGATGGCAAAAGAATATCTGGGCGACCGCGGCTGCGGTTCAAAGATGGTGTGCAAGAGAGACATGAAGGTACTGGACATAAATCCATCAACCTGGGAGAATGAAGCTGCCGATCGCACCAGGTGGCCATGTTCCCTACGGCGCCACTTCAGATTGAGCGAAAAGAAACTCTCACAAGCAGAAGAAAAAAGAACACGTCGATAGGAACACCTAGACCAAAAGCAACTGAGGGCTGTCACCCCAGGGGCACATTCCCATAGTCAGTTATTACTGAAGGACTGTCACCCCATGGGCACATTCCCATAGTCAGTTATTACTGAAGGACTGTCACCCCAGGGGCACATTCCCATAGTCAGTCATGTCTGAAGGACTGTCACTCCAGGGGCACATTCCCATAGTCAGTTATTACTGAAGGACTGTCACCCCAGTGGCACATTCCCATAGTCAGTTATTACTGAAGGACTGTCACCCCAGGGGCACAGTCATGTCTGAAGGACTGTCACCCCACGGGCACATTCCCATAGTCAGTCATGTCTGAAGGACTGTCACCCCAGGGGCACATTCCCATAGTCAGTCATGTCTGAAGGACTATCACTCCAGGGGCACATTCCCATAGTCAGTTATTACTGAAGGACTGTCACCCCAGTGGCACATTCCCATAGTCAGTTATTACTGAAGGACTGTCACCCCAGGGCACATTCCCATAGTCAGTTATTACTGAAGGATTGTCACCCCAGGGGCACATTCCCATAGTCAGTCATGTCTGAAGGATTGTCACCCCAGGGGCACATTCCCATAGTCAGTCATGTCTGAAGGACTGTCACCCCAGGGGCACATTCTAATAGTCAGTCATGTCTGAACGACTGTCACCCCAGAGGCACATTCCCATAGTCAGTTATTACTGAAGGACTGTCACCCCAGGGGCACATTCCTATAGTCAGTCATGTCTGAAGGACTGTCACCCCACGGGCACATTCCCATAGTCAGTCATGTCTGAAGGACTATCACCCCAGGGGCACATTCCCATAGTCAGTCATGTCTGAAAGATTGTCACCCCAGGGGCACATTCACATAGTCAGTTATTACTGAAGGACTGTCACCTCAGGGGCACATTCCCATAGTAAGTCATGTCTGAAGGACTGTCACGCCAGGGGCACATTCCCATAGTCAGTCATGTCTGAAGGACTGTCACCCAAGGGGCACATTCCCATAGTCAGTTATTACTGAAAGACTGTCACCCCAGGGGCACATTCCCATAGTCAGTCATGTCTGAAGGACTGTCACCCCAGGGGCACATTCCCATAGTCAGTCATGTCGGAAGGACTGTCACCCCCAGGGGCACATTCCAATAGTCAGTCATGTCTGAAGGACTGTCACCCCAGGGGCACATTCCCATAGTCAGTCATGTCGGAAGGACTGTCACCCCAGGGGCACATTCCCATAGTCAGTCATATCTGAAGGGGCTACTACTACTACATCGTTCGTTCGTTCGTACATCAATAAATTAGTCAATAAATGATTAAAGACCAACGGGCTGATCACCCGTTTGCCAGTTACTTCGATTACGGAAACAACAGCAGATGGATTGATTTGCCATTGCCCTAAAGTCGCCAATAGGCGTGATGGGAAACAATGGCAAAGAAAACCTATCTGCTGTTGCCCTAAGACGCCACTAGGCGTAATGGCCACTGACTGCTTTGACGGTCGGTGGCTAAGGACGGAAGAAGAAGAAGAAGAAGAAGAAGAAGAAGAAGAAATGATTAAAGGTAATTAATAGGTACTCGTTGGACATAAAGGATGACACTAGACAACAGAGAAGACAATATAAGTGATAGGGTTACCGGAAATCGAACCTAGGATCAACGAAACGGCGCCATCGCCTTGCTGTGACAGTGCATCGTGAAAGGACGCTAAGCCAATTTTGCACCCCCCAAAAAAGTGCATTATTAGTTGAGGTCATTCTCATGACACTCACACAACTGAGGTATATAGGACCCGTGGACGACCCAGACAGTTTAAAGACGCAATCACTAATATAACTTTCATATCAGCAAGTATAGACCAAAGAAAGGTCGAAATACTTGTGTCCAGTAATGTGTAGTGGAAGACGAATAACACAGAATAGACGGGTAGGGTAAAGTCACGGATGGGTGAACTGTTGTCTAGTTTCATCCTTTATGTCCAACGAGTACCTGTTAATTACCTTTATTTTTTATTATTTACTTACTAATTTATTTACTGTTCACAGGACTCAAGGTTTCCTCCATTATTTATTTACCACTACGTCAGTGCAGGACACTGGGGCAACAGTAACAAACATAAAAAAGTAGCTTGAGAAATTAGAACAAATATATCAATAAATTTAAAAAAAAAAAAAAGAATATTTGCACTCACAAATATGACGTTCACCAAAATCTGGAATACAGATCAAAATAAATGAAATAACTTTTCAGGGGCTTGCGATCCTGTTCAGATGAGAGAGAGAGAGAGAGAGAGAGAGAGAGAGAGAGAGAGAGAGAGAGAGAGAGAGAGAGAGAGAGAGAGAGAGAGAGAGAGAGAGAGAGAGAGAGAGAGAGAGAGAACGAACGAACGAACGAACGAACGAACTTTATTTTCGAAGGGTAAAGAATTGGGCGCGCAGGCCCGTCTAACATTCTGCCCTTCCACTCTGTAGTGAAATCTGTGAGAACTAACGCTTAATTCCACAGCACGTTCAATTTGCATACCGAAGTAAGGACCTAAACGATTTGCCGCGGTTTAACTTTAATACCATGACGGGCGTTCGAAAGACCCCCTTTTTCTCGACCCGCGTTCTGGACATATATTCACACGCTGGTTTTAGCAGACGATATATATATATATACACACACGCAATGTGACGTGGCGCCGTAAGGTTAACGTCCGATAAGGTAGTTTAAAATAAAAGAAAAATTAAGGTTAACGTCCTATTTGTTTTTGAAAATGCCGTACTGAATTAAATAGGAGAGGGGAAGGAGTCCTTAATTTGAATATTTGAGGTCAGTTTTATTTGAAAAGGAACGCTATTCATTAAACAGTCTCTGATTGGCTGTAGTATAATAGACAAACGGTTGTATAAAACCAATTAGTAGTTGGTATTCGGGGCCACTTGTTAACTAAAATTTATACACTAAAGAAGTTGTTATAGACAAGGCAAGAGTACTGTCTTGGTTGCTAATTCTGCACAAGCAGCGATTTGGATTATGCCATATACCGCAATATTCAACTGTTTAGTGTGTAGATTTCTTTGATTGCGGTAAATATTGAAACCTTTATATTAACATTTATATTGTCATTTTTATCATTATTATGTATGCATTATTGAAGTTGTATGAACCTTAAAGGGGAAACATTTATCTGGAGGGAAGGCAACATCACTCTGTGTTGTTTCACAGCGTTGTTAGGAACTGTATTAACCTGGTATAGAAAAAGCCAGACAGGCTTTCGGCCATATGGGGATTTATGATGAAAAGAAAAAGTTGTGTTATGACATAAGACCAGGAAGATTACTGGCCGTCTTCATCAGCAAGTCACCGTGATTGTACATGACTTGATAGTATTAATGTAAAATGTTTCCTTTATCAAGGAAATGTCAAACGGGGTTTGAAAGTTATTTATCCAGAAGGGGGTACCAACCAAATTGAGAACGTTAACTAATTGTTTAGTTACCATACTGATGTCTGATGATATTGCCATGTTAGAATAATGAAAGAGAGAGATTATTAGATGCTGAGTGGGACACATTTGTATTGTTCCAGAGTTTCATCTACGAGTGAAAGTGAGCCCAGGTGACCTAACACCTGTCCTTAAGTTCTGCAGTGAGGCCTAAATACTGAGTGTCTACACAGTGATTTACCTATAGAAGCAGAATCGTGTCTTGGCAGTGGAGACTGGCGTTTTATACATACTTCAAACAGCCTGGTTCCAGAGACCTCAGATAAGAATTGTCGGGAAATTGATATCACAAACACTCCACTCTCTCAGTTTTCCCATAAGATAGGGTATCAGACAGTGAGGAACAAAAACGTTCAATAAACTTGTACCCTTTTCTAGGAGCAAGAAATACTTGACATTTTTCCAGCTTGAAACATATAAATAATTGTGGGATAAAACAGACTCAATGACAGTTGTAAAATAATTGGTTGTAAATAATTTCATTATCATGTTGAGTTGATTATTCCTGTGTCAGAAGAATAACTAGATACAGGAAAATAAATTATAAAAAAAATAAGTTACATTCCAAACTTTACTCAGTGACTTGTTTAATCATTGTTTATTAGTAATAGGTGTAATTGTTGTCTTGTTCATACATTTCATCACATTGCATATACCCTAGACACTTGCTAGACAACATACACACACCAATACACTTCAGTAGGGGAAGATGTATAATCGGGTGAGGTCGTGGTGGAAGCAGACAGGTACCCTGTAAACTTATTTATATTTAATAAACCTCAGGGACTTGCATAGCTGACCTCACACCAGATACCATTAATATAATATTGAAACCAATACTAACAACTAATTCACCACATTAATTGGGACGCTCTTCCGGGATTAAAAGGTTCTTAGTACCCTACATTAAGTGAGTCACTAGTCCCAGTATTTGTAAAATATAATAGTAAAAATAATCTGAGAGTGGTTTGAGATATCATTGCCCTTTGTCTTGTGTTTAGAGTTGATTAATTAGTTAAGGTAGTGGATAGTATTTCATATTGTTAACTATAAAATGGCGGATATGGCTAAATACAGATCTGCTGCTGTGCAGACTGCAAAGGAAATGAATTTAGATGGGCAAGCTCTGATTCAGTATGTGACATCAGAGTGCGATAAGTATATGGAAAGGGAAGATAAGAGATTAGCTGAGGAGAAGAGAATTATGTTAGAGGATGCTAGGGAGCTTAAGAAATTAGAGGCTGATAGGGAGGCTGAGATCAAGAGGCTGCAGTTAGAAGAAAGGAGACTTGAGGCTGAGAGAGAAGATAAAAGACTCCAAAGGGAACATGAACTACGACTAAGGGAGTTGGAGTTACAAGGCCATGCTCCTGATAATGGAAGTAGCTCATCCACCTCCGACTCTGCTGCAGGCCAGGTTGCCTCAACCTCAGCCATGGGGTTCCAGTTGGACCCATTTGTAGAAAAAGATGATGATATTGAGTCATTTTTATCTAGATTTGAAAGGTTAGCTACTATGTATGGGCTAGAGAAAGAGAGGTGGAGTATGAAGGTATCTCAGGGGCTTAGGGGAACCTCTTATGAGGTCTTCGCCAAACTGAGCAAGGATGATCAAGATGACTACGACATTCTTAAGCAAGCTCTTCTAGTTAGATATGAGAAAAACAGTGAATTTTACAGAAAGAAATTTAGGGATGCCAAACTGTTGACTGGAGAGACTTACCACCAGTTCTCTGCACGCCTGGAGACATACCTGGAGAAATGGACTGCTCTGGGGAAAACCCAAGATTTAAAGGAAATAATTATGACTGAGCAGTTAAGAGAGTCCATGGCTCCAGACCTGAGAAAATTTCTCACGGAACAGGGTGCTGAGAGGCTGGGGGAGATCTTAAATGTAGCTGAGAGATATCAGGCAGCCCAGTCTGAGATAGCAAGTTTAAAGAAGAAGCCTATAGACCATAATAAAGCTCCACAAAACCAAAATCAACCTAAATTTGAGCACAGAGATAAATTTAACAAGGGTAAAGCCTATTATGATAAAGCCAAGTTTGACCAACGAGATAGAAACTCGCAATTGAATGATAAGAAACATTTTCCTCAGGGAAATAAATGGTGTAAGTGGTGCAAGAAAAATAATCATGACACCACAATGTGTACTCGAAAACCTCCTAACTTTGCTGCAATGAAAACGGGGAGAAAGGGACAAAAGGTTAAACCTAGTGGACAGCAGGAACCTTACCACCCCCCAGTTTGTGAGGATGTTGTATGTAATGGTGTCACCATTAGGTGCCTTTACGATACAGGTTTAGATTATGACTCAGTCGTGAGCTCTCACCTGGTGCGAGCAGATCAATACACCACAGAAACAGTGGAGATCCAAGCCGCAACCAAGGACGTAGCAACCATGACACTTCCCATTGCTAGAATCTGTGTAAAAACTCGCTATGTGGAAGGAGTAATCAAGGCAGCCGTGATAAACGAACCCGTCTATCCTCTGATATTGGGGTGTCGTTATGTATTCTTGGGGAATACCAGGAAACCTGTGATCATGGCAACAGTGCAGACCAGGTCACAGTCACGAAAGGAGGAGGATGAACCCATAAATACTCATCCAGAGGAGATGAGGAAGGCACAGGCGGAAGATAGGTCACTCAACCCGTGCTTTAAGAAATTACCTAAGTGCCATACACCTCCTACGAAAGGAGACTACTATATGAAGAATAAACTGTTGTATAGGAAGGCCGGAACTGGATCCAATGGTCATGGCCAGCTAGTTCTTCCTACTTCATATAGGAATAAAGTGTTGGAACTAGGGCACGCGATTCCTTTCAGTGGTCATATGGGGATCAGTGCAACAGGACAGCGTATAGCTTGTCATTACTTCTGGCCAGGGATAACTGAAGATATAAAAAGATATGTGAAATCCTGTCCAGAGTGTCAAAGGGTAGCTCCAAAGCATTGGACTGCTCCTGCAACTCTAGGGGAGATGCCCATAGTGGGAACCCCTTTTGAGAGGGTTGCAGTGGATATTGTGGGACCTCTCACTCGAACCAAGAGGAGGAACAGTTATATTCTCACTCTGGTGGAGACTTGTTCGATGTGGGGAGAGGCTGTAGCCCTGTCATCTATAGATTCAAAGCATGTGGCAGAGGCATTACTCACCATATTCACAAGGTTAGGTTTCCCGCACCAAATCTTGACTGATAACGGCTCTCAGTTCAAGGGGAAACTAACGGAAGAAGTTTTCAGGCTCTTCCAGGCCAAGCACTTTCATTGTAGCCCGTACCATCCCCAAGGGATCGGCCAGGTGGAGAGGTTCAATGGGACTCTCATTTCTATCCTGAGAAAGCTGGCACATGAGAAACCTGATACATGGGACCAATTTTTGCCCGCTGCGTTGTTTGCGTATCGGGAAGTTCCACATAATTCAACCGGGATGGCACCCGCAACCCTGTTATTTGGGAGGCCAATAAAAGGTCCATTAGAAGCCTTGTTAAGGACATGGACTGATGAGAAGGCAGAAGAAACTGTTACCTCATCTTATAACTATGTGAACGAACTGACCACTCGTCTTAAAACTGGATGGAAACTGGCAAATGACAATCTCAGACAAGCCAGGAAGAAACATGCTGCTTACTTTAACAAGAAAGCTAAGGATAGAGAGCTTAAATGTGGGAGAGAAGGTGCTCCTTCTTCTACCCGGCAGCAGTAACAAGTTACAAATTGGATGGCAAGGGCCATACACTGTTCTAGAAAGGATATCTAGAACTAATTATAAAATCGACAAAAAAGGTAAGGGAAAATTTATCACGTGAATCTCCTAAAGCAATACCTGGAAAGAGAGATCCAGGATGAGACACATCTCATGACCTTGTCGATAGCCACAGGAATGAAAAAGGAACCACTCGCCTCTCACGAGTATCCCTTAAAAACAGAGGAAACACAGGCACAGGTGAAGATCAGTAAGCACCTGACTAAAGCCCAGAGGGTGCAGGTTCAAAAGGTTCTGGTTGAACATACAGACGTGCTAGCAGATAAGCCGGGGCATACCAATCTATTAGAGTATGACATGAAAGTAATAGACCCAACACCCATCTGTATGAGGGCCTATTCCATTCCTTTCGCTAAGGAGAAAGCTTTGAAGGAGGAAATTGAGTATCTGTTGAAGGAAGGAATCATTTCTCACAGTGAATTTCCTTACAGTTCCAGTGTGGTTTTACTAAGGAAACCTTCTGGAGAACACCGTCTGTGCATAGATTTCAGAAAACTGAATGCTGTCACAGAAAATCAGGTGGATCCATTGCCGGATACCAATCAGCTGTTTGCCAGGCTGAATAAGGCAAAATATTTTTCTAAGGTGGATCTGAGCAAAGGCTATTACCAAATTCCAGTGAAGCCTGAGGTTCGACCTTATATGGCATTTAGCACCTCGGAAGGCCATTATGAATTCAACATGTTACCATTTGGCTTGAAAAACGCCCCGAGTGTGTTTTCCAGAATGATGCGCAAGTTATTGGATCCCCTGAATAACCCATGTATAACCAATTTCATGGACGACATTCTTATTGCTACTGAGACATTCGAAGAACACATAAACTCTCTGAATATGCTATTTGATAGGCTCAGGGAAGCAAATTTGACGGCTAGACCAACCAAATGTAGTGTGGGGTGTAAAGAACTCGAATTCTTGGGACATACAGTGTATCAGGGAAACATGACCCCTGACCCCAAGAACCTGGAGAAATTACAAAAAGCACCGAGGCCACAAACCAAAAAAGATGTGAGGTCTTTTGTATCTTTATGTGGATTTTATCAAAAATACATAAAGAACTTTAACTCTATTTGTGCACCGCTGACAGACTTAACTAGAAAAGGTCAACCTGAAAAAATCATTTGGTCAGCGCAGTGTGAATTGGCATACCAAGAGTTAAAAGATAAACTCACTAGCAAGCCGATATTGAAATTGCCTGATCTAAGTCAGGAATTTGTGGTGAGAACGGATGCGAGTAACATAGGATTAGGGGCCACTTTGTTACAGAGGTCCACCTCACAGGATGGAGAACTGAACCCAGTTGCTTACGCTAGCCGCAAGTTAAACAAAGCGGAAAAAATTACTCAACAAGTGAAAAAGAGTGTTTAGCATTGATCTGGGCCATAAAAAAGTTCCAAATTTATCTTTATGGTAGGTCATTTGTGGTGCAAACAGATCACCAGCCTTTAGTGTTCTTATCTCAGGCCAAGCATGAAAATGCACGTTTATTAAAGTGGTCTTTATTGATCCAACCTTATACATTTTCCATCGGTTCGGAAAACGTGGGAGCGGATTTCCTGAGTAGACATCCTTGTGAGGCAAATCAGGAAAAACCTAGGGAATAGTACTTTGTTTACGCTAATTGTCTCACAGATAATAACTTGCAGTGAATGCATGTTTTAGGAAAGGAGGTGTGTAGTGAAATCTGTGAGAACTAACGCTTAATTCCACAGCACGTTCAATTTGCATACCGAAGTAAGGGCCTAAACGATTTGCCGCGGTTTAACTTTAATACCATGACGGGCGTTCGAAAGACCCCCTTTTTCTCGACCCGCGTTCTGGACATATATTCACACGCTGGTTTTAGCAGACGATATATATATATACACACACGCAATGTGACGTGGCGCCGTAAGGTTAACGTCCGATAAGGTAGTTTAAAATAAAAGGAAAATTAAGGTTAACGTCCTATTTGTTTTTGAAAATGCCGTACTGAATTAAATAGGAGAGGGGAAGGAGTCCTTAATTTGAATATTTGAGGTCAGTTTTATTTGAAAAGGAACGCTATTCATTAAACAGTCTCTGATTGGCTGTAGTATAATAGACAAACGGTTGTATAAAACCAATTAGTAGTTGGTATTCGGGGCCACTTGTTAACTAAAATTTATACACTAAAGAAGTTGTTATAGACAAGGCAAGAGTACTGTCTTGGTTGCTAATTCTGCACAAGCAGCGATTTGGATTATGCCATATACCGCAATATTCAACTGTTTAGTGTGTAGATTTCTTTGATTGCGGTAAATATTGAAACCTTTATATTAACATTTATATTGTCATTTTTATCATTATTATGTATGCATTATTGAAGTTGTATGAACCTTAAAGGGGAAACATTTATCTGGAGGGAAGGCAACATCACTCTGTGTTGTTTCACAGCGTTGTTAGGAACTGTATTAACCTGGTATAGAAAAGCCAGACAGGCTTTCGGCCATATGGGGAGAAAAGAAAATTAAATATTTATGATGAAAAGAAAAAGTTGTGTTATGACATAAGACCAGGAAGATTACTGGCCGTCTTCATCAGCAAGTCACCGTGATTGTACATGACTTGATAGTATTAATGTAAAATGTTTCCTTTATCAAGGAAATGTCAAACGGGGTTTGAAAGTTATTTATCCAGAAGGGGGTACCAACCAAATTGAGAACGTTAACTAATTGTTTAGTTACCATACTGATGTCTGATGATATTGCCATGTTAGAATAATGAAAGAGAGAGATTATTAGATGCTGAGTGGGACACATTTGTATTGTTCCAGAGTTTCATCTACGAGTGAAAGTGAGCCCAGGTGACCTAACACCTGTCCTTAAGTTCTGCAGTGAGGCCTAAATACTGAGTGTCTACACAGTGATTTACCTATAGAAGCAGAATCGTGTCTTGGCAGTGGAGACTGGCGTTTTATACATACTTCAAACAGCCTGGTTCCAGAGACCTCAGATAAGAATTGTCTGGGAAATTGATATCACAAACACTCCACTCTCTCAGTTTTCCCATAAGATAGGGTATCAGACAGTGAGGAACATAAACGTTCAATAAACTTGTACCCTTTTCTAGGAGCAAGAAATACTTGACATTTTTCCAGCTTGAAACATATAAATAATTGTGGGATAAAACAGACTCAATGACAGTTGTAAAATAATTGGTTGTAAATAATTTCATTATCATGTTGAGTTGATTATTCCTGTGTCAGAAGAATAACTAGATACAGGAAAATAAATTATAAAAAAAATAAGTTACATTCCAAACTTTACTCAGTGACTTGTTTAATCATTGTTTATTAGTAATAGGTGTAATTGTTGTCTTGTTCATACATTTCATCACATTGCATATACCCTAGACACTTGCTAGACAACATACACACACCAATACACTTCAGTAGGGGAAGATGTATAATCGGGTGAGGTCGTGGTGGAAGCAGACAGGTACCCTGTAAACTTATTTATATTTAATAAACCTCAGGGACTTGCATAGCTGACCTCACACCAGATACCATTAATATAATATTGAAACCAATACTAACAACTAATTCACCACACACTCTCATTAATCTTGCATACTATATCCTTTCATTCCCACATGATGCTTTAAGCATTAATTTAAAGGCATGCAACATTATAAAGTTACCATAACAGCATTCATTTACAGTATGCAATCAAAACAACTGTAGGAGTTCGCCAGTGATGTATCCTGTCACCAGTGCTCTTTAACATTTATCTAGAACATATTATGCAGGAGGCTCTCTACGATTATAAATCAACCATATCGATTGGAGGCCGACCTCTGTGTAATCTACGTTTTGCTGATGATATTGATCTGATAGCTGGAACAGAATCAGAACTTCAAGACCTTACCTCTAGACTGGAGAAAGTAACAAGAACATATGGGATGGAAATTAATATAGAAAAAAGCAAGATATTGGTGAATAGCCATAAGAAACATGTTCCGACCAACATTACGTTAAATGGGCAAACGTTAGAAGAAGTTAACACCTTTAAATATCTCGGGTCCACTATATGTAGTGATGGAAGATCAAATAAAGAAATCAAGACAAGACTTGAGATGGCCTCAGCTGCCATGACAAGGTTGAATGTGATCTGGAAAAGTAACATCAGTTTTCCTGTGAAGATCAAATTATACAAATCACTTGTATTATCTATTCTCTTGTATGGGTGTGAGGGCTGGACACTCACTGCAGATACGGAGCGAAGGATTCAGGCTTTCGAGCATAAATGTTATAGAAGAATTTTGCGCATTTGCTATAAAGAGCACAAAACAAATGTCTATGTTAGAGAGAAGATAAACACCTATGCAGGCCATCAAGAACCACTTTTGTCAATAGTGAAACGTCGAAAGCTTGCCTGGTTTGGGCATGTAACTCGTCATGACTCCCTTTCGAAAACGATCCTCCAGGGAACAGTCGAAGGTAAACGGAGAAGAGGAAGGCAAAGAAAATCCTGGGCTGATAACATCAAAGAATGGGCAGGACACGGTTTCTCCACACTTGTACGCATTGCTGAGAATAGAGAGCAGTGGAGGACCCTGTCTGCTGATGCTTCCACCATGGCACCCCTACGACCCATGACGGGTTATGGGTTGAGATGATGATGAATCATAATTTTAAAAAATGAGTAGGTTTTTTTTTTGAAACAAACAAGCTAGTAATTGGGGGAAAAAAGTAATAATAAAATAAAATAAATAAAACAATAAATAAAAATAAATAAATTCTGTATACCGACACACTCATGCGGTTAATCCGTCTACAATTAATCTGTATTTTTGAATGTGTCATCAATCATCAATACAAAAATTACATAAACACATTCTCGCTTATGTCCATACATTCTTGGTGTAAAATGAAATAATAATAATAACACTTTCTTACGCACTTCTGTGGCAGGAAAAGTCTTTGAGCAGTAAAAAAAAAAAAAAAAATTCACATTTCTAAAGTACAGTGGTATGCTGGTACATTCTCACGACTCACATTTCTAAAGTGCAGTATTATGTGGGTACATTCACACATACATTACATTATATAATAATATTTTTAAGTGAATATAATAATGATATTACATGGATATAAAACAAATTATTCACACACAAAAACGAGCGGAAGAGGAAAAGAAACGTTGACCTATGGATGAGATGTTGACAGGCTATTGCTGTTTCTATCGGGGTAGATAATCAGTGTTGAGGAAGTGTTTGAAAAGTGCTTTGTTAAAAGAATATTGTGTAGGTAGGCTTTTTAGGTGGTGTGGAAGGCTGTTACATAAGTAGGCACCAGAGTAGGCTAGACTCTTTTTGAACAGGTCGATCCTAGGTTTGGGCAGACGTAACTGATGTAATTGTTGTCCCCCCTTCTACTGGTTTGAAACAATGATCTTAGGTACGACGGGGCATTGTTAGATAGAATTGTGTGAGTCAGCTTGGCTTTGTTGTAGAGAAGACGTTTTTTTAGCGACAGTATTTTGGGTTCTTTTCCTGTCCTTGTGTGTGGTGTCGTGCGATTATTGGTGATCAGACGTACTGCTCTCTTTTGCAGGGAGTGCAGTCTCTTCGAGGTGGAAGCAGGGCAACAATCCCATAGTGTAGAGCAGTAATCTAGTTGTGTCTGTATATGTGAGGTGTAGAACAATAGTCTAGTGTCTGCGTAGAGAGAGAGAGAGAGAGAGAGAGAGAGAGAGAGAGAGAGAGAGAGATAGAGAGAGAGAGAGAGAGAACGCCCATTAAAAAAAGTATGGAAATACATAATGAAACATTTTAATTACTCGTGATTGTGCAGTGCGAAATACAAATAATAATTATCCCACTGTCATATTTATGTTTGCTGTTTCAATATTAAGACACTTTAATCATGTTTATACTGGGAAGACAGAATCCTCGTATTTACACTCGTTTGACGCACTTTATTTTTTAGGTTAATATTGTGTCGGTACCAGGGCCGTCTTAACAGCATTGTAGGCCCTGGGCAAAGCAATGCACTGGGCCCCTACCAGCCCTACCCACCCACGGGAATAAAAATGATGTCTTATGAACAATAAGGCAGCATCCCTGCATGGTGCCCCTAGGATCGTGGGGCCCTGGGTCCCCAGGCCTTAAGACGGCACTGGCCGGTACTTTCATTTGCGGCGTGATGCTGACCACATCACCCCAAGTGTGCAGATGGTCAAGAAAATAGGGGCCTAACATCACAATCTCAATATGCCTCAATGGGCATGTAATGGGATCCTTTACCTTTTTACCTTACTTTCGTTTGCGATCGCATCTCGCAAGTTTTCTTTTTTCCTTCGTACAGGGGTAATAATTTTGAAATTTAAATGCATAAAGAAACAGGTAAATTAAGAGTTGCATCCCTTTGTGATTGTAAAACGATTTGTTGTGCTTCATAAAGTCAATAGTCTTAAATGCGTGTAAGTTCTGTTATATTTTAGTGATCTGTGGTAGGGTTTGGTGAAAAACATTTGTGGGGAAATTATACTCTACCAAACATGTTTTGTGCCGACCTTTTTTTTTAATTAACCCCCCCCCCTTTTTTTTTTTTAATTAAGTCATATCTACGGCCATGGGTAGAGTAGGGTGGGGCAACAAGTTACACGTGTTGAAAAACTATTATTTGTAAAATGCAATATCAGCATATCTCGAATTACGAAGGTCGGAGTGGCTAAGAGATATAGCATTCTAAAGGTACCGGGTACAGTTCCCAGTACAGGGAATATATTTGATGGAAATAGTTTCAGAACCATTTACGCACTGGGACATGATATAACATGTGCAATTTACATATGGACGATTAAAAGGAATACACACCAGAGAACTGTATAAAGTTAAAATTTAATTCTTTTATATAAATTATTGCAATAAACAGCCAGACCACAGTGTTTTTTTTTTAATATTTAGACAGGTGTCCTAATATAAACGACGGACCCTGAGTTGCATGCAATTTTTTTTATATTAAATAACAAAGCATAATAAGAGTGTAGTGGGTTTGATGGTATTGTATGATTGTGATCTTACTTAATGTGATGCATGAGGTCAGCTGTGAAGGCTCCTGAGATAAATGTAGCTGTGAATTTTCAGAAGGCCCTTCTTGCTACCACTACGACCTCACACCTATCTTTTTTTTTTTTTTAATGAATGTGGCTACGTTAAAATTCTAGGGTATGACATGTAATGTGTTGTGGTAGTTTACATACACACACACAGATATTTAATAAGTTTAATAATATTAATAAAATGTTATGACACACTGAACTAACTCAAGCTGTGTAAAATTTTTGATAATAAATTTTCTTTAAGTTTATTTGTTCTGAACCAAGGTTTTATTTTGGTCAGAACATATGAAAGGTTTTGCAATTATTAATGAAATGCATGAATATATGGCATAATAAATGAAAGGGTGTACATATGTATTTTACACTACTAGTTAATATTACTACTGTTTATAGTTGTAATTTTTCTGGGAGAATGTTTAATGGATGTGCTGTTGGGGTGACCTCATCACTCCCTGTCTATGGCGACTACACATTGTCCATTTATTGATGATATAATTGGTGTGTTAGAAATTAAGTTGGTGAGTATTCAGCAGTCCAGACGCTCACGTATCTTGAATGAGTAATCTGGTGCTGGAATCAGGTGGCCCCACCTCTCCGTGCTTGGGGGCAATATCAGGCTGCTCTGCCAAAAATATAAACTGCACGGGTCCACTCTTGTAATATTCAACACCTCATTTGACACCACATTGGTGCCAAATAAAAACTCACAGTTCTGCAATAAAGTATTGGTCATGTGTCAGAATTCCATCCTCTAAACCATTTCTGGACACAACACCACACACAACAACACCACATAGACGGGTCAGATCTCTTTGACCATACAACACATCTTACCAAGTTGGTTTCACATAGGATAAGTTCTCCCAGACTACATATTCTGAAATATGTTCATTAGCTTCCTGCCATAGAATAGGATAGGTGATATGTTCCACTGATCTCAACACTTGATCTGTCTTTCATAATCCTTGCTGGAGTTTATGTATTTTATTTGTCTCTAGACCCTGAACTGGGGCGGGGGGTCTAGAGCGAATCCTTACTTGTTGTAAGGGATAGATTTTGATATGGCAGTATCAAATCACTCGAAACATTAAACAAATATTAAAATATACAAAGAAATACTTTCAGTCTTACCAGAATTATGAATATAGAACACAGTTAATTGCTAGCAAAACTCAGCTGAGCTGCTGGCTTTAGTATGGCGTCCCTCTAAATATTTCAATTAGCTTCTGGAATTACACCACTAAATAGTTCACTGTGTCTACTAGGACAACTTATGACGAATGGCAAAAATGCGCGTCTGAGCGCCGATAATATATTCATATATGGCCAATCACCATGCCTTTTTTATTTTCAAATTCAAACCTCCTACCAAAAAGTCAATTTCAGTCATACCTCAGTCAAGTATGGCATTATTGTCTGTTGGTCCGTTTGTCTCTACTTGCGTTTTCACAAAAAAAAAAAACACACTTGTTTTTTTGAAACCAACTCCGCCTTCTCCCTACACAAATTTTGCCTTTAAAGTTATATTTAGCCCACAATTCACCACCCCATCCCCGTCTCTTTCATTTCCAACTAGATTTTTAGCACTTGAGTCTCAAGGCTACGCCATTTTTTTTTGAAAATTTGGGACATTTTTTTTATCCATGCAGTCGCTCGCTGATATGAACATAACAGTCTTTTGTCAATATCTTTCTTATTATCTGTCCGTCTGTATAAATGAAAGCATATTATTTCATCTGCTCAAGAAGATGGGCCATCCGGCCAGCTAGGGTTTTATTATTCCTAACATTATTATTATTAAGAAAAGTTACTTTTTTCAAAGGTTAGTTTGGTTTTTCGAAATATTTCTAGCATCTTCTAATACTGCGTTTGCCGCTGAAATTCAAAAAACGAGGATTAATTTATCGCTAAAAAGCGTCCAAGAAATGACTGTTGCGGTGACTTAAATAATAGCTAAGGTCCCTTTCATTGTCGATTTCTATTTACCTTAGTGTCAACTTGGGGGACGTGACTTTTTCCTCCTTTCGCCACCAATTTGCGTCTTTTAGCCTTGCTAGTTTCAAGCACTGTGCGTTTCAGTCATATATTTTTTCCTTTTGATCTTCGTTCTCATCCCGTTCCCAAGGGTAATTTTTGCCTTCACGTCTAACAATTTAATTTCCATGGCGGGTGATGACCCGCGGCGTGGGCGATCATTGTATTCTAGTAGCTTACGCAATTAGTTTATCGCATTCGTTTTTTTAATCCCTACTATTGTATCATTGTGAGATATTTTAAACGTTGTTATCACGGTTAATTTATTGAACAACATCTCCCCACTTGAAAAACATGCCCTACGGGCAAAGTTCTAAAACCAATGATACACCATAGATAAAAATCTCTCCTCACCCCCAGGCCTGCCACTATCATTACTCTAATTTTGATCACAGGGGTGCCGACTGAGGAAATCTGCACCGACATTCAATTTGCCTGGGCTATATTGGATACTAAACTGATAAGGTTGAAGCAATAAAGACCACCTCAGCAATCTTGCGTTTTCATGCTTAGCCTGAGATAAGAATACGAGAGGCTGATGATCCGTCTCGACCACAAAAGTCCTACCATACAGATAGATTTGAAACTTCTTTATTGCCCAGATTAACGCTAAACATTCTTTTTCGCTTGTGGAGTATCCTTGTTCCGCCTTATTCAATTTGCGGCTTGCATAAGCGACTGGTTTCAGTTCCCCATCAGGTGAAGATGATCTTTGCAACAAAGCCCCTCCGAGTCCTACATTACTTGCATCGGTTCTTAAGACAAAGTCCTGTGTCAAATCAGGCAGTTTGAGAATAGGCTTGCTAGTGAGTTTTTCCTATAACTCTTGGAACGCTAGTTCACATTGTGCAGTCCAAATAATTTTATCTGGAAGTCCCTTGCGAGTCAGATCAGTCAGAGGAGCACAAAATAGAAGTTAAAAATCTTGATATATATTTCTGATAAAAATCCGCATAACGACACGAATGATCGCACGTCCTTTTTTGTTTGTGGTCTAGGTGCTCTCTGCAGTTTTTCCAAGTTCTTGGGATCAGGGGCCATGCTACCCTGATATACAGTGTGTCCCAAGAATTCCAACTCTTTGCATCCAATGCAACATTTTGTTGGCCTAGCAGTTAAGTTCGCCTCCCTAAGCCTATTAAATAACATTTCTAGAGCTTCAATGTGTTCTTCAAATGTCTCTGTGGCGACGAGAATATCATCCATGAAATTCGTGATACATGGGTTATTCAGGGGATCCAACAATTTTCTCATCATCCTTGAAAACACACTCGGAGCATTTTTCAGTCCGAATGGTAGCATATTGAATTCATAATGTCCATCCGAAGTGCTAAAAGCCAAATAAGATCTCACTTCAGGCTTCACTGGGATCTGGTAATAGCCTTTACTAAGATCCACCTTTGAAAAGTATTTTGCCTTGTTCAGTCTGGCAAATAACTGTTTTGTGTCTGGTAATGGATCCACTTGTCCTTCTGTGACAGCATTCAGTTTCCTGTAAACTATACACAGTCTGTGTTCCCCCGACGGTTTTCTCAACAAAACGACACTAGAGCTAAAAGATGATTCACTGTGTGAAATAATCCCCTCCTTCAACAAATAATCTATTTCTTCCTTCAATGCCTTCTCCTTCGCGAACGGAATAGAATAGGCTCTCATACAGATTGGGTTTGAGTCTACAGTTTCATGTCATACTGTAGCAAATTTGTATGGCCTGGTTTATCTGTTAATACATCTGTATGTTCCTCCAGAACCTGTTGAACTCTCTCCCTCTGGTTTTTAGTCAGGTGCTTACTGACTTTTACCTTGCTGCTGTTTCACAAGGATGTAATGGGTATTCATGTGAGGTGAGTGGTTCCTTTTGCATTTGAGTTGCGATAGCTAAGGTCAGTAAGGGGGTGCTTTCCTGGAGTGGTCTGTCCAGATACTTCTTTAACAGGTTTACATGATAAACTTTCTCCTTCCCCTTTTTGTCAATTTTATAGTTTGTTCTAGACACCTTCTCTAGAACCGTATATGGACCTTGCCATCCAATTTGTAATTTATTCTGGCTACCGGGTAGTAGAAGCAGCACCTTCTCTCCCACAGCTAGTTCTCTGTCCTTTGCCTTCCTATTAAAATATGCTGCATGTTTCTTCCTGGCTTGTTTCAAATTATCATTTGCCAGTTTCCATCCAGCTTTCAAACGAGTGGTCAGTTCGTTCAGTATTGATAAGATGAGGTAACAGTCTCTTCCGCCTTCTCATCTGTCCAGGTCCTAAATAGTGCTTCAACATGGACCTTTTATTGGGCTCCCAAATAGCAGAGTTGCGGGAGCCATCCCGGTTGAACTATGTGGTACCTCCCGGTACGCAAACAATGCGGCGGGCAGGAATTGATCCCACAGATCCGGTTTTTCGTGTGCCAGCTTTCTCAGGATAGAAATGAGAGTCCCGTTGAACCTCTCTACCTGGCCGTTCCCCTGTGGATGGTACGGACTACAATGAAAGTGTCTGGCTTGAAATAGCTTAAAAACTTCTTCCGTTAGTTTCCCCTTGAACTGAGAACCATTCTCCGTCAAGATTTGATGCGGGAATCCTAATCGGGTAAATATTGTAAGTAGTGCCTCTGCTACATGTTTTGAATCAATTGATGGCAGGGCTACCGCCTCTCCCCACATAGAACAAGTGTCCACCAGAGTAAGGATGTAACTGTTCCTCCTCTTGGTCCGAGTGAGAGGTCCCACAATATCCACTGCAACCCTCTCAAAAGGTGTTCCCACTATGGGCATTTCCCCTAGAGTTGCAGGAGCAGTCCAGTGCTTTGGAGCTACCCTTTGACATTCTGGGCAGGATTTGACATATCTTTTTATATCCTCCGTTATCCCTGGCCAGAAGTAATGACAAGCTATACGCTGTCCTGTGGCGCTGATCCGCATGTGACCACTGAAGGGAATCGCATGCCCGAGTTCCATCACTTTATCCCTATATGAAGTGGGAAGAACCAGCTGGTTGTGACCATTTGTTCCAGCTCCGGCCTTCCTGTATAATAGTTTGTTCTTCATAAAATATTCCCCCTTGCTCGGAGGTGTGTGGCATTTGGGCAATTTTTTAAAACATGGCTTGAGTGTCCTATCCTCAGCCTGCGCCTTCCTCATCTCCCCTGGATGAGCATTTATAGGTTCACCTTCTTCCTCCTTCTTCTGTGACCTGGTCTGCACTGTCGCCATGATCACAGGTCTCTCGGGATTCCCCAAGAAGACGTATCTACACCCCAATATCAGAGGGTAGATTGGTTCATCTATCACTCTGCTCTGATTTCTCCTTCCACATAGCGAGTTTTCACCGTTATCCTTGCGATGGGAAGTGTCATGAGTGGTATGTCCTTAGTTGCCCCTTGTATTTCCACTGTTTCTGTGGTATACTGACTTGGGTCCACTAGGCTAGACTTCACAACTGAATCATAATCCAAACCTGTATCATAAAAGCCACCCGTGTGTTGCCGGGGCCCGAAAGGAGAGCAAAGAATAGTAACACTGCCCAATACTGGGCACGCATGTCGGTAAAAAGCGAGCTAAGAAGGTTGGGCATGGGTGGCTGTTTACCCCATCCCGTTCATTAATCAAAACTTCGCACAGACTTTCACATCGGTGCTTTTCACCTGATTCATGAATCTGATTACAACGACTTCAGAGAGATTGGTTTTGGTGTTTCTTTCCACAAAGCGTTTTCCACTAATCATTGGTGGAAACAGCGACTTAGATTGATCAATTTTGTTGTGCCCCTAAGACGCCACAAGGCGTTAGCTGGCCACATTACTGCTTTGTTCCGGTTGGTGGCTCATGGAACAAGAAAGAAGAAGAAATCATAAAGGCACCTTATGGTGACCCCATTACAAATAACATCCTCACAAACTGGGGGGTGATAAGGTTCCTGCTGTCCTTTAGGATTAACCTTTAATCTTTGCGTCCCCGACTTCATTGCAGCAATGTTTGAAGGTTTCCTTCTACAAAATTCGGTGTTATGGTTATCTTTCTTGCACCATTTACACCATCTTTTTCCTTGGTTAAACGGTTTTCTTCATTGAACTTTTGGTCATTGAACTGTGAGTTTCTGTCGCGATAGTCATTTCTTGGCCGCTCAAAGTTTGTCCTACCTTTATTTCCCTGCTCTCTATTATCAAATTTATTAAATTGCTGTGGAGCTTTAAAATTGTCTATGTGCTTCTTTTCAGCACCACTTACCTCTGCCTGGGCTGCCTGATACCTCTCAGCGACATTTAAAACCTCCCCCAACTTCTCTGCACCTTGTTCCATGAGAAATTTTCTCATGTCTGGAGCCATGGACTCTCTCAATTGCTCAATCATGATCATTTCTTTAAGATCTTGGGTCTTCCCCAGAGCAGTCCATTTCTCCAAATAGGTTTCCAGTCTGGCAGAGAATTGGTGGTATGTCTCCCCAGACAACAGTTTGGCATTTCTAAATTTCTTACGATAAAATTCATCATTTTTTTCGTACCTCAATAACAAAGCCTGCTTTAACCTGTCATAATTGTCCTGGTCTTCTCTGTTCATTTTTGCGAAGACTTCGTAAGAAGTACCTCTCAGTCCCTGTGATGGCTTTAAACTCCACCTCTCTCTCTCTAACCCATATGTAGTCGCTAATAACTCAAAACGTCCTAGGTACCCCTCTATGTCATCGTCTTTTTCAACAAAATGGTCTAAATGAAACCCCATAGCTGAGTTTGAGGCTCCCAGACTGGGCGTAGCATCTGAGGCAAAAGGGCTGGCACCATTTTCAGGAGCCTGGCCTTGTAGCTATAGCTCCCTTAGTCGTAATTCGTGCTCCCTCTGCAACCTTCTATCTTCTGCCTCCCTTTGCTGTCGTTTTTCTTCTGCCTCCAATGCTTTAGCCTCTTTGTCAGCCTCAATTTGTAACCTCTTAGTCTCAGCCTCAATTTGTAACCTCTTCTCTTCAGCCAACCTTTCAGACTCTAATTTTCTTTCAGCCTCTTTTTCTAATCTTCTTTCTTCCCGTTCAATATACTTATCACATTCAGCCGTTACATATTGAATTAAAACCTGACCATCCATTCCCATATCCTTTGCCGTTAGCACAGCAGCTGATCTGAATTTGGCTAGCTCCGCCATACTTTTTAAACAATTTAGCAATGAGCAAAATAAAATTTCCAACCACTAAAGTAATTCTAATTACTCTAGTCTAAAATAATTCTAATTAATTAATTAATCAATTAACTACCACTGGCTGTGAAGATTCACCAACTTTTATTTTCAGGGACACTTTTAATTTTTTATAATGTGTTCCCCTAATTTATTTCTCCTCCCAGGAGATCCTAATATTATTGATAGGCTAATTATCCCGGGACAAGAGACCCCAATATATGTAGTGGGTTTGATGGTATTGTATGATTGTGATCTTACTTAATGTGATGCATGAGGTCAGCTGTGAAGGCTCCTGAGATAAATGTAGCTGTGAATTTTCAGAAGGCCCTTCTTCCTACCACTACGACCTCACACCTATCTTTTTTTTTTTTAATGAATGTGGCTACGTTAAAATTCTAGGGTATGATATGTAATGTGTTGTGGTAGTTTACACACACACACACACACAGATATTTAATAAGTTTAATAATATTAATAAAATGTTATGACACACTGAACTAACTCAAGCTGTGTAAAATTTTTGATAATAAATTTTCTTTAAGTTTATTTGTTCTGAACCAAGGTTTTATTTTGGTCAGAACATATGAAAGGTTTTGCAATTATTAATGAAATGCATGAATATATGGCATAATAAATGAAAAAGGGTGTGTACATATGTATTTTACACTACTAGTTAATATTACTACTGTTTATAGTTGTAATTTTTCTGGGAGAAATGTTTAATGGATGTGCTGTTGGGGGTGACCTCATCACTCCCTGTCTATGGCGACTACACATTGTCCATTTATTGATGATATAATTGGTGTATTAGAAATTAAGTTGGTGAGTATTCAGCAGTCCAGACGCTGAAGTATCTTGAATGAGTATTCTGGTGCTGGAATCAGGGGGCCGCACCTCTCCGTGCTTCGGGGCAATATCAGGGCTGCACATGTCCAAAATATAAACTGCACGGGTCCACTCTTGTAAGATATTCAACACCTCATTTGACACCACATTGGTGCCCAAAATAAAAAACTCACAGTTCTGCAATTAAGTATTGGTCATGTGTCAGAAATTCCATACCTCTAAACCATTATTTCTGGACACAAACACCACACACAACAACACCACATAGACGGGTCAGATCTCTTTGACCATACAACACATCTTACCAAGTTGGTTTCACATAGGATAAGTTCTCCCAGACAACATATTCTGAAATATGTTCATTAGCTTCCTGCCATAGAATAGGATAGATGATATGTTCCACTGATCTCAACACTTGATCTGTCTTTCATAATCCTTGCTGGAGTTTATGTATTTTATTTGTCTCTAGACCCTGAACTAGGGCGGGGGGTCTAGAGCGAATCCTTACTTGTTGTAAGGGATAGATTTTGATATGGCAGTATCAAATCACTCGAAACATTAAACAAATATTAAAATATACAAAGAAATACTTTCAGTCTTACCAGAATTATGAATATAGAACACAGTTAATTGCTAGCAAAACTCAGCTGAGCTGCTGGCTTTAGTATGGCGTCCCTCTAAATATTTCAATTAGCTTCTGGGAATTACACCACTAAATAATTCACTGTGTCTACTAGGACAACTTATGACGAATGGCAAAAATGCGCGACTGAGCGCCGATAATATATTCATCTATGGCCAATCACCGCCTATTTTTCCCTTTCAAATTCAAACCTCCTACCAAAAAGTCATTTCAGTCATACCTCAGTCAAGTATGCATTATTGTCTGTTGGTCCGTCTGTCTCTACTTGCGTTTCACAAAAAAAAAAACACACTTGTTTTTTTGAACCAACTCCGCCTTCCCCTACACAATTTTGCCTTTAAAGTTATTTTTAGCCACAATTCACCACCCCATCCCGTCTCTTTCATTCCAACTAGATTTTAGCACTTGAGTCTCAAGGCTACAGTTTTTTGAAAATTTGGGACATTTTTTGTTTCCATGCAGTCGCTCGCTGATATGAACAACACAGTCTTTTGTCAATATCTTTCTTATTATCTATCCGTCTGTATAAATGAAAGCATATTATTTCACTGCTCAAGATGGGCCATCCGGCCAGCTAGGTTTTATATTCCTAACATTATTATTAAGAAAAAGTTACTTTTCAAGGTTAGTTGGTTTTTCGAAATATTTCTAGCATCTTCTATACTGCGTTTGCCGCTGAATTCAAATAAACGGACTAAGTTATCGCAAAAGCGTCCAAGAAATGACTGTTGCGTATAATAGCTAAGGTCCCTTTTGTCGATTTCTTTACCTTGTGTCAACTTGGGGACGTGACTTTTTCCTCCTTTCCCCACCAATTGCGTCTTTTAGCTTTGCTAGTTTCAAGCACGCGTTCAGTCATATTTTTTCCTTTTGATCTTCGTTCTCATCCCGTTCCAAGGGTAACGTTTTGCCTTCACGTCTAACAATTTAATTTCCATGGCGGGTGATGACCCGCGGCGTGGGCGATCATGTATTCTAGTAGCTTACGCATTAGTTTTTATCCCTACGTTGTATCATTGGAGATATTTTAACGTTGTATCATGGTTAATTTTATGACAAAGAGCAAACATATTACCTACAATTTAATAATAATTATAACTATGATTATGGAAGATGGTCGCATCCCGAAAGATATCTTTTTCGGACAAATGGCAGATGTCAAAAGACAGTTGAACGACCGCAGCTGAGGTTCAAAGATGTGTACAAAAGAGAGGCATAATGGCACTGGACATAAATCCAGCAACCTGGGAGGACGAAGCTGCCAATCGCAACAAGTGGCGATGGCCCCACGGCGCCACCTCAGATTGGTGAAAAGAAGCTCTCACGGCAAGCAGAAGAGAGGAGAAAACGTCGAAAGGAGTGCCAGAAAAATAAGCAGCTGACGGCTGTCACTTCAGGGGCACATTCTCATAGTCAGTTTTGACTGACGGAGTTATTATTATTATTATAACAATGATTATGTACAAACGTTTACAATACAGACACGTGATCGATGAAGAAGATATGGAAAGATCTATAAATGAAGTCACGGGACAGGAAGATCTGGTTTACTTTTAATGAACGTTTATGCTCCTTTGTCAGCTGAAGAATGATGATGATGATTTGCAATATAATTAATGTTTACAATGGTCTTTAACAAAATTGTATGTACGATATACGTAAATTTAGATTTATTATCATCATCATCATCATCGACATCATCATCGATATCATCATCATCATGACAACTATAATTAGGATACTTGAGATGATTTTGTTAAAAAAAAATCAGCATTGAAATAGCAACAGATGTTACAAAGTGCCAAACGCGGCCCTCACTTCCACGATATCATAAATTACACTTGTTAAACTACTGTTTTAAGTATTGCGGGACTTTCACTGTTACAACAAATCTAATGAGAACACAGAACTTGAAAGTGACAGAACCACATCACTCAAATCAAGTCAGATTAGATGCTGTGAGTTGATGAGAATGCGGTCATGTTCCTAAACAGATCTCGCTCTCTGATACACTCCATCAGTTCCGTTGTCGATCTTTTCCCATGCCATTGTGTCAAGCTATACATTATCTTGTTTCTGTCTTTCACTACTTCTCTTCCCTTCTATTATACCCCCCTGTCACAATGTTTTCGACTGGCCTTTGTTCTCATCGCTTGACCAAAGAAGGTTGATTGTCTTCTTGTCATATTTTTTATGATATTTATTTGGTCATGGGCTCATCTCGGGCATTATTCATTAGTTACTTTAACTGTCCATGGAGCCCTTAAGATTCTTCTGACAAAACCAATTCTTTGTTGCCTCCATCGTTTGTTGCATTGTTTACTCGTTGTTAAGGTCTCACTTCCATATAATGCTATTATTTCGATGTAACGCTCCAGAACCCTTCTGTGTGTGTGCTAAATGACAAGGGTTTTTGCCTAGTATTTTCCTCAAATTATGGAATGCTGTTTTGTTTTTCCCCTGACATGTTGTGTTTTAATCTCAATGATTCATTTTCCATCTGATGCAGTCGTCGTGCCCAAGTATTTGAGAGTATGCGTGTCCCTTTATGATATTCTTTTATCATTATTCTGCATCTAGGTGGGGTTCATTAAAAAAAATTTTCCGAAAACCAGTCCGCTCAGTTGGCGTCGTTAATGACTAATTCATAGGTTTTATCTTCAACATACATTAATAATCCTCACCTCCCACAGCCGATAGAACACAAGGCTCATGCTGGATATATCAGTTAGGTAAAAGGATCCCGTTACCACCCATTGAGACATATTGGGAATATAGTGTTAGACCCATATTTTCTTGACCATCTGCATGCTAGGGGGTGATGTGGTCAGCATCACGCCGGCCGCCTTAACCTTCCCAGAAGTTTACCCGATTGGGGCTGGGTCGACCCAGGAGCCGTTTGAGGCCTAAAAAAATCCCACATCATCTGGGGATCGAACCATAGACCACTGAGCTAGGAAGCCAGTGCACTAACCACTATGCTACCGCGGCTCAGTTAGGTTCGGCCATTTATCTCATTCGTTATGTACTGTGTTCGAGCTCAATATCCAGATTTCTGCACCAATATGTGAGTAGTAGCTTTCTCTTCGCCCCGTGTGTTCAATAGATGTCTAACAATATTGGGTTTTCACTCAATCAGTGTTAAATATGATGGTTCCCAGGAGTAAAGTTTTGCTTGAACTAATAAAACATATCATCTTCCTTCGCTTTTACATTTTTATAACTATTTTGTTTTTCCTTTCACAAAAACATCATCCCGATAACTTGTCGGTGTGAAATTAATAATTACTTCCCTTTTGTTTTTATTTTTCAGTTACCTACCTTCCTAACAATAAAAGAACCGTGACGGCTTGTTTCCACCCACACTAGGATTGTTCTTTGTTTAAACTTTTCAAGCAGTATTATTTTTTAAATATACTGTTCAAAAAGAGAAACGCATAGCTATCCGAGGGCGCGTTTTTATGAATTTGTAAGTAAAATTTGGTGCTAGGGTATATAAAAACCAGCCTCAAATGCTCTTTACAGTGTCAAATGCACGTGTTGACCTGAATTGCGTTCGTTTTTGCAATCGTTACAACGCAGTGGTCAATAGTGTTTATGACGCAATTTTTGACCACATCTCATGTTGCGCGCACACGAAAGCAACAAAATTTGGGGTGAACACTATTCACTGACTACGCAACTGAAACCCTATAAAAGGATAACGCTACACAAAAAAAATTCAGTTCATTTTCAAGCAGACATTTATGGCGTCTCTATCGATAAATTTAAGGAACATTGCTATTGGCCGACTGCATGCAGGCGAAAGTCAAAGTCAGGTTGCCAGGCATCTAAACGTGCATCAGAGTACCATCAGTCGACTTTGGCACCGGTTCCAAGCCACTGGCTCAGATGAAGACCGGCATCGCAGTGGACGATCCAGAGTGACAACAGCAGCGGAGGATCGCTTTATTCGGTTTCGTCACCTCTGAGACAGGTTTACAACAGCTTCCTCAACTGCCCAGTCATTGCCTGCAGGACGTCATGTGTCTGATCAAACTGTCCGGAATAGACTGCATGACGCTGGACTTTGGGCACAACGACCTCACCGAGGACCTGTCCTTACGCGCCGCCATCGCCAAAATCGACTTCTTTGGGCCAACCAGCATCGCCCCTGGGCAGCTGACAATCAATGGAGACGTGTCTGGTTTAGTGACGAACCTTTCTTTTTGTTGCAGCGTCATCATAGACGGCGTAGGGTCTACCGTAGGCGAAATGAACGTTTTGCCCAAAATTGCGTTGATGAAGCTCCGCCGCACGGTGGTGGAGGGACAATGGTGTGGGGAATGATCAGTTACAACGGAAGGAGTCAATTAATGCACATTGAAGTAGGTTTGAATACGCAACGATACGTCAATGAAATTCTTCGACCCCATGTCCTTCCACTTTTGGCTGCCCAAAGGTCTGTGTTTCAACAGGACAACGCCAGACCCCATTGTGCACGGTTGACCACGCAGTTCCTGACTGCCAACAACATTCTCACCCTTCCCTGGCCATCCCTGTCTCCAGACATGAGTCCGATTGAGCACCTGTGGGATGAGCTGCATAGACGTGTTTGTCGCCGAGACGTTGCTCCAGCCAATCGTCTTGATCTGTTCCAGGCACTCCAGGAAGAGTGGGCAGCCATCCCACAGGCCCACATCAGACGTCTGATCGCATCCATGCCCAGGAGATGCCAGTCGCTGATCGATGCAAGAGGAGGCCACATACCATACTAACGGGAAAGCCCGTACGCGAAGAAACTCTCGTGACCCAGATGCAAAACAACTGTTAATTGATTGGTTGAACCCTAAGGTATTCTTGCGTGCAATTTGAACAATTAACTCATTAAATTAAAAAAGTTATTGAATGTCAAAATTATGGCTATGTGTGTGCCTTCAGTAGCTATGCGTTTCTTTTTTTGAACAGTATACTTAAACACCCCATGTTGGTTTATATTTTGTGTGTATAGAGTATGTTATTCCAGATGGCATATTATACTTACTGTTGTTCTTTATGATTGTTGTTTATTACACATTTGGCTATTAAGTACAAAATGTACTCCCCATCAGTATATCATATTAAGATACCGTTACCTTATTTATAAAATTCATTCCGTATACTTTTCAGCTATGTTTTTATTTGTGTTTCTTTTCAGCATATTATTTATTATTTTTAAAAAAAATTATTCCTGCTGGGACTATATTCGATATTACACGTGAGAGAGTATCGATATGTGGAGAAGGGTGATAGAGATTTGGACGTTGTAAAATTTGATATTGAGAAATTCATTAAAATCATTCAAGATTTCTACCAGGAGGCCTCATGCAAAGTAGTACACAAAGGAAAACTATCAGAGCCGTTCACGGTATACAGTGGGGTCAGACAAGGATGTCTGCTATTATCAACAACTTTTCTCATGGTCATAGACTGGGTTATGAGACAGGCAACAGACGGAGAGAAAACTGGAATACAGTGCACATTTAACTAGCAGCTGGAGGATCTAGACTTCGCAGATAATTTGTGCCTTCTATCACACAGACTGCAAGATATGCAGGAGAAAACAAATAGATTAGTAACAGAAGCAGCAAAGATGGGACTACACATACATGTATATAAAACAAAGGAAATGAGAATAAATAATAGGCAGATGGACTCGATGAAGATCAATGATCAAGTCATTGAAGAAGTAGAAAGCTTTACATATCTAGGGAGTAACATTGACAAAGAAGGGGGAACCGATGGTGACGTCTGTTCTAAGATAAATAAAGCCAGATGCGCTTTTAATGTCCTTCGAACAATATGGAACTCCTCAGCTATATCCAGAGAGAACAAAATTAGAATCTTTAACTCAAATGTGAAGTCAGTCTTGCTGTATGGCTCAGAGACATGGCAATCTCAAAGAGTAACACCTCCAAGCTACAGACGTTTGTAAATATATGTCTCCTATGGATCCTCCGTTTAAGATGCCCAGATGTAATAACAAATATAGAGCTAAGTAAAAGATGCGGGCAACAGCCAATACAAACAGAAATTAAGGTAAGAAAGTGGGGATAGATAGGACATACACTCAGAAGAGAACAATCAAGCATAGCCAGAATTGCCCTTTACTGGAACCCACAAGGGAAAAGAAGAATGAGAAGGCCAAAGAGAACTTGGAGAAGAGCTGTTGAAGAGGAGGCTAGGGAAAATGGAATGACTTGGGCACAGCTGACAAAGACAGCGCAGAATATAAATCGATGTTTGAGCAACGTTTTCTGCCCTATGTTCCACAAGGAACGAAAAGGAATGATAATGATGAAAATTTGATATTGGTCTTTAGGGTGGGTGATTAAAAGAAAAACTGGAAAAGGTAATTTGTCTCACTAGGACAAAAGATGAAGAAAATTGTCAACGTTGTGGCCACGAAGCCTTCGTCAGGGAAAGGAAAGAAAGCAAAAGCTTAGAAAGAAACTTTAAAATATTTGTTATAAAAGTAGAAGTAATTTGAAAATATCGGCCGATGAAATGTTTGGTTTGGTTTTTTTAAGAACTATCTTCATTGTACACGGACAACACCATCAGTGCTACGATCTCCTCCCTTAGATAACACAAGGAAGATCTCAGCGCAATGCACGAACTCCGTAGCACCGGCGAGAATCCCAATGTGTGTATATAATGTATAGGAATCACACATTCTATAAATATTTTTGTGGTGGTTAGGTTTCCTAATTTTTTAATTTTTTGATGAAATATATTTAGGCTGAGTTAGTTAAAATAGCTCAGCATTAAAGAGTTGCACGTCGAGTGCGGATTAGCAGTTACATCAGAAGTTATTTAATAATCTAATAGATAGCGCCATGTTGTCTGAAGTCATGAGATGACTTATTTCCACGCGTATGAGTTATTTAGAGATAATGATCACGTGACAAAGTCACCTGATATGAAATATGTCAGCGTCACTTGATAGCGGGGGGAAGCAGAAGTGTTCGAGTTGAGTAATCGAGTGTAGAACTGTCCAGTGCGAGATCGAACATACGAAGAACAGTTTAGTAACCGCTATCGTGCGCACCGGATGTTGTGTGTATCAGTACAACCTATATCTCAGTGTGTTTGAGGTATGAAGTTTCCTATATTCGTGACATGCACCCCTCCTCCCCCCCCCCCCCCCCCCCCCCCAGAGTTCTACAGAGAAGAAGTCTACACGTGTGTGTTAGATGATGCTGTGCATGATTCAAGCTAGTTTGTAATTCTTTTTTCTCACAGTATGTCTGAACTGTATTTGATCTTGCGCATTCAAACATTATATGTTTATATGAGATCTTATGAATGAGTAGAAATATCTATCTCGCCCAGATTGACCTCGTAATGTAATATTCTACTGCATAGACATTCAATGCATTGACTTGACTTTAATCCACAGTCACCGAGCGTCAGCTCTTGGTGACATTCAATGCATTAACATAATACTTGGCGATAGAGCTGAGATAGAAAGAAGGGTGGGGATATTGAATGGAACGCACTGAGCGATCTGCCAAGGGTCGGTGCCCGAGGGCCCACAACAAAAGGGAGACCACTCTGCCCTAGCATCCATTTAGCTTAATCACAAGAGTCAAGCAAACAACCTCATATTGCCGGGGGAAGGGCAGATCACTGTCAGTCCGCCCCTCATTATTCCAGTTATCATCTACATCAGTGGTTCCCAAAGTGGGCGATACCGCCCCCTTAGGGCGCTTGGAAGACCTAAGGGGACGATAAGCGAAAAGGGCGTTCAGTAGTAAGGGGGTGGTTGAGAACTTGGTGTCATTGCGTAGGCAGAAATGTGGGACGCTCTTCCTGCTTTTAGCGCTAAACAGAGGCTAAGCCTTGCCTCTCGAACGTTGCGTTGCACAAGAGCGTTGATCGCGGCTCCCTTCACTTTCGAGTTAGCATGTGCGGAAGGAGACGAGGTCGAGACATGGTAGGGACGTGATACGGCTCGTAAACAAAAATGGCTAGGTCATGGTTACCGATGCGATGACGGGTTTTTTTTTTTTCCACCACAAATAGCGAGAATCAATTTGACATAACATGCCATGTTAAAAACACAGCATGACTTCTTGATGAGAATATGCACGATGATATTTAATATATGGGTTTGTGATATCTTTATCATGGAGGACGAGGTTATAGTTGTAGCTTATGGGGTATGAAAAATAACTAACAGCACACGTCGTATATTATGCGGTGTTGCGAAACTGCGTGGTGAGTAAAAGTAATTTTTAAAAAACATAAAAAAACAAACAAATACACTGTTGTATCAGATTTATCATATTCTCGATTTACAAGTTTCTGGGCTCAGCCCTTACACTTGTTGTTCATCTTCATAGTGTGGCAGATAAAGGGAACGAATAGTGAGAATCAAATATAGGAAAGTCTAGAAAGAGTAGAAAAAGAGGATGCACAAAAAAGAATGTGCATGAGACAGAGAATCCGAAAAGAGGTTAACAGAAATCCGGTTAGGCACGCTTTTCAGCAAGTCAGAAGCGTGAGTGAAGCAGTGCAAGTCGCAGATACGCTAGATAGACGAAGGTAGCCATGTTGAAGGCGATAGTCAAGTAGACAATGTGTTGTCCCAATTCTCAGACACAAGGAGACACGATTGGGTAGCAATTAACCCAACATATTTACAGTATAAATTCTTGACAGGACTGAAGAATGAAGGAGCGAGTTAGGCTCCACTCAGTAGAAAAAGCGTACGCAGAGTGAATTAGTTATGTGCATACCGCAGTCCAGCTACTCGTCTAAGATAGTGGCCATCTAGAAGCAGGGAAAGGAATAACCCTGGAGAAGTCCGGTAACTCTTCAATAACCTGAACCTAGAGCGATAACATCGATAGATAAGGATTTGCTTAGACGGAAGAAAGGATGTAGATACTAGTAACATCTGAATAATTGAGACAAGAGACATTACAATATTGAGTATATTTCATAATGGTGAGCGAGTGTTAAAGATGAAAGTGTGACGGATCAAGATTATTGGAGGTCCGGGTAACAGCAGTGGTCCACACATGTAAATAAACTATTCCAGTTGACTGTGGCGTTCCCTATTTGTATAGAAGATCTGCGTAGCGTTGTGTCGTCGCTCACTGTGTGTGTTGTACACATCCATCATCATGTCATCGCTATCTACTGAGGCAAAGAACCTGGGCACACAACGGCCATGTGGGGTAACCACCTGTTAGCACAGGCGGCCACATTAATTTTGTGCCGAGACCAACCTCAGGCAGAATAGACATTGCTATCTACCAAGGCAAAGTACGAAACAACACATATAGATACAAATTGTTGCCGAGACCGACCTCAGAAGCATTGACAGCTACGCAGAGAGGCATCGATAGTACAGACCAACAAACAGCGAAGCAAGAAACAAAAGAACGTCAACAACAAACAGCGAAGCAAGAAACAAAACAACTTCGAGTGGCAACATTGTGTTCAACTCAAAGTGTTGACACTGAGAATCACCAGGCCGAATCACACGCTCGTAAACGCAAGACAAGGTACGAAACATTTTTTCTCTCCAACCACCTGTCCGGAAAGGTCATCGCAGCTGTACGTCGTTATCAGTCGAGTAGGAATAAATGTGAACTCATATAACGTGATGTGTAGTGCAAAGTTAGCTGGGTCACAGCAATTAGGAATGTGTAGCACAACTACGTGTTACAAGCGGACAATCGGAAACAAGAGCGCTCCAACGAAAAATAAAAACGGCTAGTTAATCTTAGTATACGTGCGGCCTTTTAGAAAGGCCGATGATCGATCCCCGAAAATGTATAGGCGAATGCATGTTTAAAACCACTGAACAATTTAGTTACGTGCATGATATAGGGGTTTCATTTCTTCACATTTTGATATATAACATTTTATGTTATCTTTATAAATAAATTATTTATTGCAAAATCTGTAACGGTAGTCATGAAATTAGCTCGTATACTAAGAGTTAAGGTATAGATACTGTAGGTAGCCTACCAGTTTGGTTAGTACTAGTAGTTACGGATATAAGTGATCTTATGTAAAAGCGTTAACAATAGGATAATAAGAAGTTAATAGTTAAGCAATGTGACTACACAGTTGTTTATTAATATTAGGTGCATATAATCTGTGAAACAGAATCGTTCTTTTGTAGCGCCCACCCCCTCCCCTCAACAACTAATAATACATTTCTTTTGGTTGCAGGTACAAGACAGTTTGAGTATATATATGCTCTTTTGATTGTACCTGGTTAAGTAGCATGGCGCAGAACGAAGAGATACTTCAAAACATGCAAGAGGGTCAGACATTAGCTCTCGTAAAGGCGAATAATACACTAACCAAGGTTGACAACAGCGCCAGATATGCGAACATAAAAGGTAATATTGACTTATTTACAGGTGACACACACGCATGCAGTAAGTGGCTTACAGACGTTGATAAGTATGCGATGTCAATAAATGCAGATGAATTTGAGAAAGTGAAAATTGCATTTCTTTTCGTCTGCTGGTCTGGTCACAGATTTTATGAGAAGGCGATTAGACACATTGCCCAATGAAAGAGATCTTCAAGCAGAGTATAAATCAAACGATACGAAGGGGAAAGGACATTGTCACACTTGTGAAAGAGAACCGCAAATACATAAAATAGAAATGGCACAGGAAGGATGTAACCGCCAACACCACAGAGCGTTGGACAGTAATAAAGAGCCAGCGACACAAAACAAATGCCACATAAGATATGAAAACAGGAAGGAACAGGACAACAAGTGGGAAAGGTGTCATCAAAATGCACAAAATAGGCAATGTAGAGAAAATAATGACAAAAACAAAATCCTAGAAACAACTGCTGGACGGGCACACTGGAACACACTTAATAAAAGGAGACATAGAATGGCAGTAAGGAATTTCATTGCCGAGATCAGAAACAGAAAGATATGGGAGATTAACAACGTGGCATTAGAAAACGGACAAAGGTGTCTCATAACGACAGAAGATGGATGGATTCACGGTTAGCCCCGGTAGCGTGAGGCGTGAAAACGAGAAGTGTCAGTTATGGGAAATGCTTCTAGTTAATGGAAGGTGTTAGGGAGAGTGAAGGGGAGAGACCGGCGCCTTTTCGGGTTTGGAAATTAGCGCGCGGCTTTTGTCTATTTTCAGATATCTATAGCAGTAGCTTAGAATATTCACTCATTCTCCAACTTGCAGTAGACAGAACCACTCGTGCTAGGAATGAAGCTTGTATAGCGAAGTCTTTAGTTTCTCATCAAATTTTGCCGAGCTTCTAAATACCTATCTAGTGAAGTATCTTAGTCGTTGTGAACCTGTAGTTCTGTGTGAGGTAAAATATATTACTATCTAGTATTTTGTGAAGTGTTTAAAGTGTTATTTCACTAGTTAGATTTGGTGCAGAGCGCTTAATTCATAAGTATGTATTATTTTCTAGTGACGTGGAAAACAGAATAAATTATATTTCTAGCTTAACAAGCATGTAGCCATAATGAATTTAATTTAACTGCTAACTACTCAGTCGAGTATATTTTTCTAAACAAACTATAACTGCTAGATGTCTCATGAGTGTTGACGAAATATATTTATATGTATTTCAAATTCATGATGATTGATTTTATAATATAACTTATTTCACGGGAAGTGTTAAATGATAAGCTCTACGCTTGCAGTTTAATAATATAAGTTATATCCTTATACATAGTATGTAAAATTATTTTATATGTGCTTTTCCATTTTATGTAGTGAATACCGGGGTGACCCAGAACTGGCCGGCATTTAGTAGTAAAGAGACATACTTGTGAGAAGAATAGACATTTCCTATCTTTAACCACGTGGGTTGTTTCAAGTAACACTGGTCTGACAGTGCATGTGCCATCAGAGATAGATAGTAATACCAATCCCAGTAACGGTTTTCTAAAGACTAAATGTCTATACTGGGCCTTTGAGCCAGACTTTATTTCTTCACAATAAACTCAAATATACATGCTGCCTGGCGGCGAGAATAATTACAAGAAATAACATTTATATTCCCGACAAGTATTGAAAGAGTGTATAGTGAACCAAAACTATCTGTTAAAGAAGTCGTCCACTGGTCAGCTTTTCCCAAATGAAGAAAACCCTCGTGTTTTGACTCTGTGTGCCCGTTCAAACTTGCTTACCCTAACCGATCTAAGTGACATGAACAGTAATCTAAAAACATAACTGGTGAAGTGAATGCTCCCCGAAAAAAACAGTGGAAGAAACCTATAATTGTAGAGCTGGGATTCGCTTTATCCAAAGAATACAGATTCACTGTATAGAGAAGTGTCCTAAGGTTGCGCCAGACTGTGAACAACATCAAGTTTTTAGGTAAGCACGTATGCCAGGGTACCCTGATGAAAGAACCGAGTGGAAGTGGACTGAGTGAGTTTTTTTTTTTGATAACTATTGATTCAACCACTTTATAATCTCCTTACGGAAGATTGGCTGCTTGATTAAATTGTTCCTTTTTGAAGGACAATATTAGACCCTAATCATATGTATTTATGACTCTTTGGGCCATCATCTGTCTCATAACGGGGCTGTGGGCTAAACCTAGAGTTAATATCATAACGGGGCTATCATCCTTGTAGCCTTTTCTTGATATTTTATGACTATTTGTATATGTTTTGATGTAAATTCGATGTGTTGTGAAGAAATTTTAAATGATAATTAAAATTTTCCTTGGAATTAATCAGCGTGGTGGTCAGCTCGTTCTAAATATTTATATAATCATTGTTATAGTTTTCCCACGTCTGTGTGTTGAATGTCGTCACGTGTATGTGCGTGCCCGTGAGTAGATAGAAATATAGGTAATATATAGATGTGTTTAGACTGTCTGAAGCTGTAAAGCTGTCGTAGAAGATAGGTGAGAGAGAGAGAAGAGAGAGAAGAATTTTTCTTTTACTAACTCTCACCGCTTTCAGAGGGACCAACCCAAGCCTCCTATAAAATCAGGCATTCTATTTTCGATCGCGAAGCATTCTGGGATGTGAATCTAATTTCTTTCATACTATATACTAGGTCTATCACCTTATCTAAAATCTACGACAGGCAGATTTATCGCCCACATATTTTCGATGTATTCTTGGGATGTAAAAGTCTTCATGAAAATATATATTACGAGCCAGCAGTAGATTGTGTTTTTTGCTCTAGTAGTTGTGCCCAGAGCCCTTATAAAGCAAATACGAAGTAATGTACAAACATACGCCAGCGCGCAGCCAATTCGACCTGTAAAAGAAATGCGAGCCAGCAGCTTGAGCACGTAAGACACACAGTTAATTTAAATTAGAATTAGTTTTTTAAAATTAGAATTATCTATAATTCTGAAATTATATCGATGTGGCTATTTTAATGTTTAATGAGATAAAAAGATAGATAGATAGATGTGAAAGTTTAAGAGCGATTATTTCATTTATCAGAAAGGCAAATATGGTATGAAGCTATTTCACGTGAATTTAGATAATATCAAGCCTATAATGTTACGCAGTTTTATATCGTGTGAATTGACACGTGGGTGAAAGTAAGTTAAATGTAATTTTCCCCAGTATTAGAAGAGAGAGTTTTCGTGGTAAATTTCCTTTATGTGATGACTAGTTCTAGTTGTTAAGTCAAGAGTAATTTCATTTTGTTCTTTGATGTAAAAGTAATTGAGTGTATTTCACGTTTATTGATGATTCTACTGTATATCTTTGGTGGGTTACTTTGAGGTGAGAATATATATTTAGATTTCTGGAGAGCGTGCGTAAGGCGTAAGGCACGTTGAGACAGGTGTTTCTCTGTTTGCTCCCGGCGGAGCATGGAAACACCAATGCAGCTGGTGTCCATTACAGGCCCACAATAAGCATTTTGATGCTATTGCTGTGGTTGTTTCGGTGACGGTAACGATGTGTTTAATGTGATGAGTTCTCAGTCTCATCAGGGGTCATATACGACACGCTTGTTACCAGGCGCACCAGTCGCCACTTACGACATGTTCAGAGGGCAGTGACGAATATTGAGATGGATCAGTTCGAGGTGGTGGTTTACTCTTATTATTGAGAGTATTTGATGTACATGTAGTTGAAGAATATTATTTTATGTCCATTTTATTATTATTTAATTATGGTTATGTGAAGAATGGTTTGTGAGAGCACGTGGGCTCACTTGAAGATATATATTTCTCTTCTCCGCTCCTGTGGGAGCATGGGGCCACCAGTGTGGTTTCATCCGTATGAAGCATTCAGATGCTCGTGCAGTAGTAGTTTCGGTAGCAATCTGTGTTACACGGTGAGGTTGCCAGCCTCATGCACAACACCATACTAGTCTCATTGGACGACATGCATGAGTGTGTGTGTGTGTGATAGCTGAGTGTGTGCTCTTGCAGTAGTGGTTTCGGTAGCAATCTGTGTTACATGGTGAGGTTGCCAGCCTCATGCACAACACCTTACTAGTCGCATTGGACGACACGCATGAGTGTGTGCGTGTGTGATAGTTGAGGGTGGCGTGGATAGACTGTTTGGCAGGTGAGAGCATCATTATTTAACTATTATGATTTTAACCAGTCGTTGCTTTGTTTGCTTCTCCAGAATTAGCAATCGGGCACATGCTGGGTGTTTTGTTTTGTTATGTTCGTTGGTTTATTTGTTTAATATTTGCTTCAGTGTGCTCTTAGTCACTGAATGGGTTGTAAAAATAAATACAGCCCCTGCCTCTAGAATCAAGAGTTTTATTGTTGAATCGGGTCGGTTGCGAGTGTGAAAAGAGAGTGATCAAATATCACAACATCATCATCATCATCTCGCCCACCCTATCACATTACTGACAAAATATGTGTACGATTCTACATCTTGTATTGGTGTTTCTTCAAGTTCAATCCTGTTTTAATTACCTGCATTTATTCTCATTATTTTTGTCTTTTCCCTGTGTATTTTCAGACCCAATTGCTGTGATCTCTCAGCGAGTGTTATCAATTTGTCCTGCATCTGATTACGGTTATGGGACAGAAGAGCCAAGTCATCAGCAAAATCCAGATCATCCAACTGCTTAGTCAGAGTCCACTGGATTCCATTTCTTTTGCGTGTTGTCGATGATCTCATAACCCAATCTAATGCTAGTAAGAAAAGAAATGGTGACAAGAGGCATCCCTGTCGCACTCCTGTTCTTATCCTAAACGGTTCTGTAAAGCTGTCCTTCGTGAAGAACTCTGCATGTCATGTCTTCATATGTTTTCTTTATTAAATTAATGATCTTCAGGGGAACTCCATAATGCCTCATCAATTTCCAAAGTGATTCTCTGTCTACACTGTCAAATACCTTTTCGTAGTCCACAAATCCGATGTATAGTGGTGAATTCCATTCCAGACTTTGTTCAACTATTATTCTCAAAGTGGCTATCTGGTCTGTACATGATCTGTTTTGTCGAAAACCTGCTTGTTCATCTCTCAGTTTCTTGTCTATGGACTCTCTTAATCTCTTAAGGATAATCCTGTTTAATACTTTTCCTGGCACTGATAGTAACATTATTCCTCTATAATTTGTGCACTCTTGTAAATTTCCCTTCTTAGGCAACTTAACCAGATATCCTTCCTTCCTTCCTTTCTGCTGGTATCTCTTCCTTTTCCCAAACTTTACCAAGTAATTTATATAACATCTCTGTGGCCGTGTCGATATATGAGGGAAGATAAGTGTTCGTAAATGGGAGGTAAACATTTCTCCCAGGGATAGACAGGGGGCGGCAGTAGAATGAGACTACTACGACTGAATGGCTTACGCAGACATGTCGATGACTGAATGGTTCATGCAAACATGTAAAGTGTACATAATAAGACATGACACAGAGCAGGTTCTGGGTATAGTGAAGAAATGGCAAAAGAAAAACCACACCAGGTGTGTGATACATTAAAATTGTTAGCAAAATGGTGTACGTGTGAGATAGCAGAAGTGAAAGAGTGGCTGTCAGGAAATAAACTTGGCCGATTATGAATGAAAGAAATGGAGAAATATAAATTGTTCTTCATTAGGAGTATGAAAGGGAAGGAGATGTGGATGAATGTAATTATTGCTAAAGGACGGGACAAGAAGGTTCCCAGTACAATAATAATTGTGTTGTGTAGAAAGAAATTGTCCATTGGAGGGATCGAAATTAGTTATGTGTTGAAGAAGGTTTGTAACAGCACATTGCTAAGGATTTTGTATATAGGGAAAAGTACAATAGTGTTGGTACGACCATGGAAATAAATTTTTTCTCCTATGGATACATAATTTTTTGGGGGGGGATAAGGAGATACATGTGGCAGATAACGGGAACGAATAGTGAGAATCAAATATAGGAAAGTCTAGAAAGAGTAGAAACAGGGGATGCGCAAAAAAGAATGTGCATGAGACAGAGAATCCGAAAAGAGGTTAACAGAAATCCGGTTAGGCACGCTTTTCAGCAAGTCAGAAGCGTGAGTGAAGCAGTGCAGGTCGCAGATACGCTAGATAGACGAGGATAGCCATGTTGAAGGCGATAGTCAAGTAGATAATGTGTTGTGCCAGTTCTCAGACACAAGGAGACACGATCGGGTAGCAATTAATCCAACATATTAACAGTACAAATTCTTGACAGGACTGAAGAACGAAGGAGCGAGTTAGGCTCCACTCAGTAGAAAAAGCCTACGTAAAGTGAATTAGTTATGTGCATTCCGCAGTCCTGTTACTCGTCTAAGATAGTAGCCATCTAGAAGCAGGGAAAGTAGTAACTCCGGAGAAGTCCGGTATCACTTCAATAACCTGAACCTAGAGCGATAATATCGATAGATAAGGATTTGCTTAGATGGAAGAAAGGATGTAGATACTAGTAACATCTGAATAATTGAGACAAGAGACATTACAATATTGAATATATTTCATAATGGTGAGCGAGTGTTAAAGATGAAAGTGTGACGGACCAAGATTATTGGAGGTCCGGGTAACAGCAGTGGTCCACACATGTAAATAAAATATTCCAGTTGGCTGTGGCGTTCCCTATTTGTATAGAAGATCTGCTTAGCGTTGTGTCGTCGCTCACTGTGTGTGTTGTACATATCCATCATCATGTCATCGCTATCTACTGAGGCAAAGAACCTGGGCATACAACGGCCATGTGGGGTAACCACCTGTTAGCGCAGGCGGCCACAATAGTTACCCTAACCATTCTTCGCTCGACAATAACCTTTCCGCGCACTGATACAACAGAGTACATCGTTGTAAACATAACATAGTAGTCCAGTCCACCTGACACACATTTCCTGCGATACACTGTTGAAGGCGTGACTTCAAATCCCGCGCTCGCGAAGAGCGGGATGCATACGCAACGTAGGTAAGGTAAATGATTCCGTTACACGCCCATTGAGGCATATTGGGAATATGGCGTTAGGCCCATATTTTCTTGACCATCGGCACACTAGGGGTGATGTGGTCAGCATCACGCCGGCCGCCTTAACCTTCCCAGAAGTTGCTCTGGTACCCAGTTGGGGCTGGGTCGACCCAGGAGCCGTTTGCGGCTTTAAAAAATCCCACCTCATCTGGGGATCGAACCATAGACCACTGAGCTAGGAAGCCACTAACCACTATGCTACCGCGGCTCCCAATACACAACGTAACCCTTGTCAAATTAAATTGAACAACATACTGAATACATGTATAACGCTTTTGTGTAAAAGCAGTTTGGTTATACTGGGCCCTGACGTGAGAACTTAAAAGGAGAACGTAGCTGGAACAAACCTTAACCCACCGCTCCTCCTTAAAGTCGCTGGTCCCAGTTTCTTTTACACCCTATAGCAGAGGTTCCCAACCTGGAATAAGCGTTCCAGGGGAAATGATAAGCTTTTTCAATGTGTTCTGGTAATATTTGGTAATTAACTGCATTGTTCTATACACATATTGATTAGCTGCGATAGCGAAACTGTGACGATATTCGTGGGTGTCCTTTTCAATTTTTTCTTTCTCTCCTACATTATCCATTTATTTCTTCGTTGTTCGCACACGAATTCGTGCCATTAAAATTCCCTAAATTGCTATACCCTTTCTCACACCGCAGTAGTGTTATTTCACGGGTAATTGACTATCTTCAGGATTAATTGTAATCGCTTAATAAGTCGCACCAGCTTGAATGCAGACGGTAAACGTGAAAGTAATGGCTGACTTTGACGTAACTCATTTCCGACCCAGACAGAGCAGGCGGGTGACCACCTGTGTTTCGCGGTTGGTCACTGCGCCTCCCGGCTCCTCGGCGGGAGGGGACAAAGGAAGCCATATTGTCTGTCTGAGAGAGCCGGCTGTGGTCTGCGAACGTCGAGGATTATCTGTCTGTAGGAAGATTTGAGTACGCATGATAATCACTTTATCATTTTTGTCCAGATATTATCGGCGTCTTTATTACCGATAAAACATGTATGAAGAGACATTATGAGCAAGGTAATTATTAGGGATGAGATTACAGATGTTTTGGCAAGTATGTATAATAGCAACGGAAGTAATCATGCCATATTTGATAGATAGGTCATAGGTTTAAATTTTAACGTGATAATTTTAAACACGCGGGGAAGAATTAAAATTAACATCCCGACCCCTTAGTTCTAAGAGCAGGATTGGTTCAATCCAGAGCAGGAAATAAACAATAGATGATTGGCAAGTTTGCCGGAAAAAAATGTGGAAGCTTGGAGGAAGAAATGAGAATATAAACCTAGCAAATTCGGAGACTAAGACAGACTGCATTACAACGTTAAAAGAGCAACTCCAGGAGCCAGAAAAGAATCGCACAGAATTCCAAATTAAATAGGACAGGACCGAATTATTTGGGCATCTTGGAAACTTAAAAGAAAAATCGCATTTTAAAATACCAAGACTGTATACCTAGGAATCAAAGCACCCGTCATAAGAGGGATTCTAAATTTACCCCCACACCAAGTGTTCGACGCATCTAATATAAGTTGATGTGTCCATTCATCTGTGCCAGGAGATTGTAGATCCCAAGTTAGGGCGTTGTACATATTTTTCGCAATGGGAATTTTACATGTTTTTCTTGTTAAGTGGTTATACAAGTCATACGAGGCTGGCAACCTCAACATATGAAAATAGTATATTCATAAACCACTACAGCAAGCGCTGGAGATTGCTTCATGCTAGTTCATACAGAAAACCGAAAGCAGAAGTAACCCCAGACTCCGAATTGCGCAGTGAGGAGTGATGATTACATCACTTGTGCATAGTGTTTATATTTTCATTTTTGAGTTATATGTAAACCTTAGGCACAAGCCACTAGCGCTGTCTAGACACATTTTTTCCATTAAATTAACCAGAAGAATAACGGTAATTTCTAATTATATTCCCTGAGTTATGCTGTCTATGCTCAGGAGGAATACAATCTCAGAGAGGCAAAGCTGGTGGACGGACAGCGTGAAAGGGCGCCTGTTTAATCTTCCGCCCACAATGTACAAAGCAGAGGCATTTGTTCCTTTATTTTCTCTAAAGTTTGTCGTACGAGACCAGTTGTGAAACGAGTCTACTCTACCAGTTTCGTGATTCAAGAGCTGGGGTTCGACACTTAACCACTACATTGGATGAGTTGTGAAGATACCTACCTTAACCTTAGGAGTGGCTATCCCTGGAAGTTGCTAGAGAAGTGCCCTCATCACAAAAAGGACGTGACGAAACAACAGCAGCAGAAGTCATCGATTTTAAGCTAAGTGTTTACTAAAAGGCAACAGCAAAGAACATTAACATTCCCCTATCAAAACTCTATGAAGACAAAACTCTTACTCAGTTTCACTCACCAGTCATATTTATTTTAAACTGTTGAACTTGAAGAATAATTGATCATTAAATTTGTTATTTTACTAATTCTTAGTTGAAATAATTATTACAGAATGAATGGCACACGTGTGAATCCTGTTATATATATATATAAGAACATATATAGTATATATAGTACAGGAACATTGGCTCCAAAATACCATCGCAATAAGGAAGCTGAAATTTTTCGGTCATATAAAAAGACATAATAGTCTGGAAAAAAACAGTGATGGAAGGCATGGTCCCTGGAAAAAGGGGAAGGGGTCGACCTAGACGACGGTGGACCCAGGACATCACAGAGAGTCTGAACTTGTCTTTGGCTGATGCAGGTCGACTTGCCCAGAATCGTGATGCGTTCAGAGCAGCTGTAATGGAGACAACGTTCTGGAAAGAATACGTCACATGATGATATATATATATATATAGTTATATTTACATCTGAAGTGCCAATAAGAACAATAATAATAAGAGGAATTTCGCTGAAGTGCACTGGGGGCTTGAACGAGCTACTTATAGAATAACACATCTTTACAAAAGGCGGCAGGCAAGATTCAGAGTTAACGTTCTCAGACTCATTCTGCATCGTTCTCGATTTCTTAAATATCTTGTGAAAAATCCCTAGAGGTAGAAGCATCATTATCCTTATATCTACAACTCTGCCACGAGTAATCTTGTGCGAAGGTAGACACCTTTGAAGACACCGCATTAGACACTCTAGGTTTTGGCCACTGTTGGACCACTACTGCAGAGTAAATGTTTGTGAGTGTCATTGTTTTAGCTAATGATTAAAGACATGTGGTCTTACATGGTTGTGTGTCCACTAATATAGAATAAAAATCTGGCCAAAGTCAATCATTTTATTACAAATAACTGCTTTTGCACCATTGATCTCAAACCGCTGTCCTCACTTTGCTATTAATTCTAAAGACTATTAATTTGTGATCTTAGTTCCCTATGTAACCTTTTGGTCCTGTACCGTGACATTGGTAACCCTGCAGTCATAACTGACTATGGGGATGATGAGCCTTTGAGTTGATGACCCTCTGCTGTTTATATTTTCTTGCCCTGTGTTCCTTTTGGCGTGTTCAGTTCTCTTCTGCTTGTTGTAAGAGATTCCTTTTGCAATATGAAGCATCTCAACTTGGTGCGATTGATAGATTCATTCTACCAGATTGCTGGATTTACGTCTAGTGCCTTCATGTGTCTCTTCTACACATCTTTAAAACCGTATCTGCGGTCGCCGGTATTCTTTTGTCATATGCTCATGCTGTATAATAACTACAAATAAAGTTTTTGGGAGTCTTGACGAACTTTCAACCACAGCAACATACATCCAGAGAACCGGACTTATTGTGTAGACATTACTAAACAACAGCGAACGAGAAGAAGAAGAAGAAGACTACATATAAATACTAGTGGGAAGGAAAGGGACAAAACAAAAGCCAGTTGTGGTTTGTACAAATTTTATTTGTGTAGATGTTACTTTTGATTGGTTAAGGTGATGACATATACACTTTTGATGATGAAACTGACCATTTATTTTTAGCATTATTTACAAATATCCTAGCACAGCCAGGGTCCAATACCATTGAGCAAAGCGTAGCACAAGTGCACCCTAACAAGCATATGGGAACAACTTGCTCACGAGCAATGTAAAACTATTAGTCACAGAAACCACCACTGTAAAAGCACGAAAGTAATTTTGACACAGATGTTCTTACAATAAGGGATTATCGGCTGTGATGGGCAATGCTCCTTTATCATCATCATCATTTTCTCTTTGCTATCCTTATGGAGCATGGAGCATCCACTGCACCTTCAAGTATATACGAATTATTCATATAAGCTTGTAGATGTGATTTATATAGCAATTTGTTTTACATGATGAGGTTGCAAGCCCATACACAACTTCATATTAGTAGCCTTGTACCACATGCCCGAGGGAACAGTAATAATATTCCTTCTTTCTCTTTACAGACTCCAGGAACTTAACGGCTCCATTTTCCTTCAAGGGGGAAAACACATAATAAAGCAATAAAAAGCAATAAGTAGATAATTGATATAAAGAGGGATCACCCAATAACCGTGACATGGTGTTAGTTGCTCTACGGGACTACCTCGATTGGGCCAGAACTGATTCATCAAAATGGAATGATTAATCCATTGCCCGAATAGTCAAATGCATATTTGTCCACGGAGTTGATAGCTGTGCACGGGCATTGGAGATGTCGGGGTTTCCCGATAGAAGGTTCCTTCAATTATCATTGCGCTCGCTTTAAGAAAGAAGTAAAATGGAGGATGATGTCAGAGTGGAAAGTGTGACGTCAGAGAGAGACTGACTGATCGTTGGTCGAGTGGTTGGAAGGACAAGATGTCCAAATTATGTGTACTTCGTTAACGTTCAATATTGTGAAATCCCAAGGCAGGTTGGCCGTTCACGTATCAGTAGGGTTATTAGTCAAATTTCAGATCGTGATAATGTAACTGTTGTTTATAAAACCTGGCGCGATAATGGAAATATGTGCGGTACAAATGACTTGGGTTATGAAAGTAGATATCGGACGTATGATGTTAAAAGTAATGCCTGAAAGGATGAGAGATTTTGTTCTATTGAATTTCGTTTAATAAATCATGGACCGTCCTGGCTTGGTTTATTCCCTCAGTCTATGTTGTGTGAATCCGTAGGTCGACCCATCTTAAGAGAATCATAAAACATAAACGGCCAGGTGGTTTTTGGGCTATTTTGGGCGAAAAACCGAAAGTTGATCTAGGTGACGTTTTTCAACTACTAGAGGAAAATGACACCTAGACGGGACCAAGAAAACCTAGATCTAGGCTAACCCACCAAGGAAAGGTAATGCTGTGGTACGTTAAGCCCCTTTCTTATTGGTCCAATGCCGATATTTACAAAAATCTAAAGTGCAAGATATTTTAAATGTATGCTTGTAAACATGTGAACACAAAATAACATAATTATAAAGTAATTACACGACGTTGATTGTTAAACTTTAACATTGTACACAAAATAGTTAATCATTAAAAAAAAAAAAAAAAAAAAAAAAAAAAAAAAAAAAAAAAAAAAAAAACAACAACAACAACAACAACAACAACAACAACAACAACAACAACAACAACAACAACAACAACAACAACAACATAAATCTTCAATATTCAAAGTAGTTCAAAAGTATCCCAGACCTAAGGGTCTTTTATATTTTGACATTCGCCCTAATATAACCGACTAGGTTGAACGGGACGCGCCTCGCCAAAACGAGGCAAAAGTTTTACATAAAAAAAAAAAAATGTTCAAAAGTGGGCGTAAAGATAAATGGAAACGCCATCAACATTCAGTGTAAGGACACAAAACATCAGTCAGGAACATTTTCTATCTACACTAACATGGGTATCTGATTGATTCAGTCTATCATCTGGAAATTCTCCAGTAAGACAGAGTATAACAGTGGCAAAACCAAACACATTTTATACGGTTTGGTGGAAAAGTCACAATATTTTTAAATTGTTATCTCCCCGTTTGTGTTCATTGGATATAAATGAAAAAAAGTGTCAGAACAAGGAAGCTTCGACTGTCATTTGACGAAATACGATTTTGTTTTCTTCACAGAAACGAAATAAATAAATCTAAACGGGCAAATAAACTAGCGTGACTAGAGACAGCAAAGATTGCTGCCCACTATGAAATCATGTGTTGAACATACTGAATCCTCCATTGATATCTAAAGTTAACGTTACATCGTGTTTAATGTAAGAAAATGACCGTTCATCGACTTTATTGTAACGTTTGTGTCATGAAAGTTAGTTGAGTGAAGAAATGTAAAATTAAGAAGTGACTTTTCACGTTACCTTGTAGTGATTTCTATCCTACTCATTTCCTATATTCCATAGTTGCATGTGGTGTTGTGCGACCAACTCGGCGTCTGTTTTGGGGTGCTTAGCTGGCCGTGTGTTCTTTTCAAGATTCATGCCAGTAGCGAAGCCTGGCTGGATTCCGAGATGAGCTAAATAACCCCTGTTACTTTTTTTGTTGTCTAGCTTTTATAATTTGCTTCTTTCTTTTTTTTCTACTAACGAGTGCCTACCACTATCTATTTTCGTTCATTATTTATCATTTGTGTCAGCAGACAAGTTTATTTTAAAATTTCTCATTCGTGTGCCGCTATTGGTAAATTTGAAAAATGAAGCCCAGAACAAAGAGTCAATTTTTTAATGTCAAATCTGCTCTATCCCAAGTGCACAACAATACAGGAGACTTACGGCACATGCGACTTAAGCCCACCTTACAATTAATTCTGTTATTATTTTCGATTTTTTTTTTTCGACTACCGATATTTGGTCGTAAAATCTAACGATCACTGCTCCATCGGCGTATGATAACATTATTTCATTATAAAAAATTATATATATATATATATATATATATATATATATATATATATATATATATATATATATATATATATATATATATATATATATATATATATATATATATATATATATATATATATATAAGTTTTTAAAATGTTGCCTAACAAAACATAACTAATCATTTTGGCATCCGGACATGTTAATTGTTAAAATATCCTTATGGCTCACAATGAGCATAGTGATTTCCGACTTACGACAGAATCTTTTTTTTTTTTTTTTTTTTTAAATAAGGTTTTGCCTCGTTTTGGCGAGGCGCGTCCCGTTCAACCTAGTCGGTTATATTAGGGCGCTTGTCCAAATATAAAAAAACCCTTAGGTCTGAAACATAAATTAAGATTTATTTACGACAGAATCGACGTATGATTGGGCTACCGGAACGAAACCAGGGCGTTAGTCGAAGACAGTCTGTATAAAAATGTCTCTGGAGCATTTAACAAATGTTACAATTAATGATTATTTTTATTTCTAGCTATTGTCTGTGTAGCATGGATTGCTTAAACCTTGTATTCTACTTTGGTCTTCATTAGAAGTTGGATCATGCAACTCTAGGCGTGAAACAGATTTAACCTGCAAGTGGTTCATGACTTTCGCTTCAGGAGATTCATAAGGGCCAACGTCTGAGCCGTCTCTGAGTTCATCATGGTCGTAACCTGAAGTGATATAAATGCAGCGTCTTTACAACAACATTCAAATGGTTTGCTGCTTTAATGAGATGAAAAAAGGAACACTTCTTTTTATATTAAAAATAATAATAATAATAATAATTTGCATCGTTTTGGCGAAGCGCACCCCCGTCAACCTACATACAGTGTCTTTTGGTGTATTAGAACTCGTGTAAATAAAAAAAGACCTTTTGATTTGGTCTATTATATATGAATGAAGACTTTTTAAAACAGATGATTGTGCTGAAGAGAAGGATTGAAAGGTCATCAATGTGAAACTGATGACAAGAACTAAACACATATTTGATAAACAAGAGAAGACTCTGGCATTGGATAGGAAACACAATGAGAAAACCAGCAGATTGTATTTTAAGGCTGTTGCTGTTCTTGAAATCCCGTGTGTAAGAGACATATAGAACATCCTTGGGGAAGATGATTGGTGATGACGATAATGATTTGCTCACTTCGCGCTTTAAAAAAAAAAAGAAGAAGAAGAATTTTGTCATCAGAGAACACACACATTATCACTATTAGCATTGATTAAGAAATACAATGAAGGAAGGTTCACAAACTGAAAGTTGGCAACACTGTGGATATCAGTTAAGTTAGAATGACGCAATGTAAATTAACGTGTGTTTGTTTATAAGGAGGCCGAGATGCAAAGAATGAACCAGGCCTGGGGAACTGCACGAAAGATGGCCGAGCAAAGTGGAAGCAGTTTGTTGCTAGCCTACAAGACGCTACCAGGCGTGACGGCCACTGACTGCTTTGACAGTCGACACGAAGGTTCAAAGAAGAAGAAGAAGATATAGAGCGTAACTTGCACAGTGCTGATGTCACAAGATTGTGTATTCCTGTAGCTGGTCCTGGCAGGAGCCTGCACCAATCGTCCAGATCTTCTTGCAGAGGTGTTTTCTTTACATGCTGATGTTGCTGGCCGCATGCACCACCTGATATTAGTCGCCTTTTACGACATACATAAGGGTGCAGTAGTCATGTTTATTTGTTTGTTTCTTCAGAGACCACCAGGATCTACACGGGTTAAGATGTATAGCATAACTCTAACAAACTTGGGTTGAGGGGTAGGGGAGAAAAAGAAAGGGGTTGGGACTAATTTACTATGTTCTCAAACATTTAAAAAAAAAAAAAGATCATTTTTCGACTTGTTTTTCGTGTTTTCTTGTCCAGATTTTCTGTACAATTACATGTCGTAGTTTAGCTCCTTCGGTGACCAAGTTTTGCGCTTCCCCAGAGTAACTGTCAATATCTTGACAAAAACTGATGCAAAACTCTAATGTGTGTAATAAATACCTCACCTATTTGTGATGAAGACAGCCGTCCATTTTCCAAGATAGTGATGATTTCCTCCAGGTAACCATGGCCATAAGCTTCGAGAGGATAGGCCGGACCACCATGTTTGGGAACGTCCAAACCTGAATTTAACAAGTAGGTTTTCAGGAGGGCGGAGAAGGGAGGAATCGTTAATGATGTGTTTGGAGGCAGATGTAATAAAACCACACGGACTTAAAGAAACGGTTACTAATTAAGTATGGACAAAAAAGGAAAGCGGCGACTACTCGATTTAAATGTTACTTTCCAGAAATGTCGTTAGAAAGTCAATGGGAGAAACGCTTTTTTTTTTTCTCCTTCCTGTCTGAAAAATGATATTTCTGAAAGTGTCATACTATGTTTCTGATGTAAGTAAATAAATTGTCCTTGTTGCCTGTTGGTAACTGTGGCTGACGACGGGTGAAACCCGAAACGTCCCGTTTTTCCTGTGTATCGTTAATTTGTAAAACTGATTCAATACTTTTTTTTTTTTTTTTAAATAAATTTTTTGCCTCGTTTTGGCAAGGCGCGTCTCGTGCAACCTAGTCGGTTATATTAGGACGCATGTCCAAATATAAAAGACCCTTAGATCTGGGATTATTAGAATAATAATTGAAACTGTTTTATTTGTTAATATATGTTTCTGATGGTCTTTAAGCAATGTCTACCCAATATCCTCGCAGGTATCCGCGCGTCCTGTAGCCAGATCTTCTCTTATTGAAGGTTCGTGCTAGTAGCCTACTTGACTGAAGTCTGTCAAAGTCTCCTGGCAGTTTTCTTTTCTGTATGTCTGACTAATGCCACTATTCTCCAACTAACTTTTGATCTCTCCCTTTCCCATTATATCTTTTATAATGATAATAGCAACTTCTCATTTACCTCATCTATTATGGTGTGATCGTCTGCGAGTTAAATAGATGTTTGTGTCAGACATTACGAATATAAATGTGATACGAAATTGTTGTTACATTGTTTGAATATACATATAGATGTGTGGTTACATGAGCTGTGGAGTTGGCTGCTAAGCCACATTTCAGCATTTTGAAAACGTATTTTATTTATATAAAACTGAATAACAAATCAAACCTTATCGAATTAAAAAAAAAAATTGTTTAACGAGTTAAATGATTGTAAGTTAAACGAAACTAAAAAATGACCATGTATTTACCGGTTAAAACAAACAAAACACACACACTCACACACATTTGCACCTTAAAAACAGTACATCACACAGTATCATTATATCCACACATACCTTTTTTCTCCATTTCTTCGGACACTCTAAAGACTCCCGCCAGTTTCAAGACACCAAACATCAAGGCACAGAGACATCCTGTCCAAGCAATAATGGCACATATGCCCACCAGTTGCCACGCCAGCATCTGAGTATGTAAAATTGACTGTCTGATATAACTGCTTTGACAACGCTCAAAATATCAATATTAATCCAGACGATAGGGTCTGTTATATTTGTTCATGTGCCTTAATATAACCGACGGATGTTGAGTCTTGGTTGAACACAGCGCGCCTCGCCAATACGAGGCAATACTAACCTTCACTGCATTTGCCCCCCCCCCCCCCTTTTTTTTTTAAAGCAGGAAACCAGCAACCAAGCAGTCACATGCTACTACACCGGTGGTTCTTGTGACTAATTGTTTCAGATGATGAAGTCACCAACTCCCAGTCACAACCTCATGTTAGTTGTCGTGTACGACAAGCCTGATAGTGCCTAATCCTATTCTTTCGTATGTCTCTTAATGATTCCGTGGAACTACACAGTGCACATATAGCACTAAACGTAGACAACATAGTTATTTACAAGTGAAAATATAAGCATTCTTGCTATATAAGTATTCCAGGTACCAGAGGCGTCCCTAAAGTACTCGGCACCCGAGGCGGATGGTACCTGTGACACCCCAATTCCCCAATAAAGAACAACACACTAGTAAGTAACATTTTAACAGTAAGTACTATATAAATAGTGTCCGATGGCACCCTCTTCCTGGCCGTCACCCGGGGCGGACCGCCTCCCTCGCACCCCCCTTAGTACGCCACTGCCAGGTACTTACTAAGGCAGATAAAGTATTCAAGGTATTTAAAAACGTAGATTAAATATTCAATTTACTTTTAAACTAAGTAGTATGCAAGTTACTTAACAGCGTAGATTAAATATTCAATTTACTAATTTACTATAAAAACGCAATTAAAATATTCGAGTTACTTAAAAACGTAGATTAAATACTCAGCTTACTTAAAAAAAACAAAAAAAAACAAAGGCAAAGTACTTTAGTTACTTACAAGCGCAGATCTCCTGTCCCAGCTCATGAATATACCACTGTCGTACCTCAGAAAAGCAACTGATAGAACTCCCCAAATTCCACCTCCAAAGTGAACTGTGGTGAACAGTGAGAGATACAGAAAACAAATACGAGTATTAGGCACAATTTTACATAAGCCAAAAATATAATTAAAAAATAAAATTTAAATTTAAAAAAAAAAAACAGCAAAAAAGAAAAAAAAACTGACTTTTCCAATAACATATCTTATCCACAATCATCATCATCAACTGCCATCTTCACATCGAACGTCGACTGTAATGAGTCTCCATCGTGTTCTGCTTTTTGTCTTGATTGTACACTCTGACATATTCTTTCTTGTCCATCTCTGGATGCTATCTTCCCATTTATAGAGCACTGTTTCCATAATACACATTTTTCTTTTGACATGACAATAAAATGGATCTGTCACATTAAGCTGTTAATGAATTTACTTCTATTTATTGTACTTATTTAGTCTTTCCTCTTCTACCGTGAGGTGTAGGGGTTTGGAAGAGAGAGCGCCACACTATCCTATCTGCTGTCTTCTATCTGGCCTGGTTCCATTCAAATCCTCAGTCCTTCAGAGATTGACTAATGTAGTTCTCCCAGCGAACTCTGGATTCCTGGATCTTAGTTTTCTATACCTGTCGTGGTTTCTGATTTTCTCCCATTCTGCAGACATTGCCACAACATCTTAGTTGGGACTTTCTATTTTCTAACTAGGTGAATTATGCATGGAACACATGTACACTAATTTCATTCCACTTTATTTCCAGCTGACAACTAATGTACATTCAAATGAACAGTCAAAGTAAAATAATAATAAAAAAACAAAGAGAAGAAGAGCTCAGCGCCACTTTTCTTTTTAATCATGTTTCCTTAATGTTCAGAATTGAACCTATGTCATACAGCAACATGCACAGTGTAATGCCTATGGGTCTCTGACAAGACAAAGAAGCAGGACTATTGATCCTTGAGGAATATCATAAGAGCTGACAAATATAATGTTGTGCGTGAGGCTGGCAACCTCATCATGTCAAATACGTTGCTATAGACCATCACTGTAAGAGCACATGTGCTCTAGTGCAAGCTTCCTTTAAGAGCACCAGCTGTACAGGTGGCTCCATGCTCTGGTGCAAGCTTCCTTTAAGAGCACCAGCTGTACAGGTGGCACCATGCTCTAGTGCAAGCTTCCTTTAAGAGCACCAGCTGTACAGGTGGCGCCATGCTCTGGTGCAAGCTTCCTTTAAGAGCGCCAGCTGTACAGGTGGCGCCATGCTCTAGTGCAAGCTTCCTTTAAGAGGACCAGCTGTACAGGTGGCGCCATGCTTTAGTGCAAGCTAACTTTAAGAGCACCAGCTGTACAGGTGGCTCCATGCTCTAGTGCAAGCTTCCTTTAAGAGCACCAGCTGTACAGGTGGCGCCATGCTCTAGTGCAAGCTTCCTTTAAGAGCACCAGCTGTACAGGTGGCGCCATGCTCTGGAATGAAAAAAAAATGGGAATAATGATTATGCAGAATGATAAAGCAGCCTATCCCATGATTCCTGTCCACAAAATTTGACTTTAACATATTTCCTTTGGTCCTAGAAGTATCAGTCCCCTGCAGTATTTTTTTCAGTATATTTTGTTGCATTGTTTTCTCCACCCCATTTCATAATAAATTCACTTTTTTCATCTTCCTTTAATTATTTTTTTAAGCATGATTTTATGTCTTTTTATATGCCCATAATATTTTAACTAACATTGATCATTTTTTTCTCTTTTCATTCATATCTTTTACAGAACTTCTCTATGTAACCACATTTCAAGGGTCTCAATCAAAAAATGCAACGTCCTGTCAAAATACAGTACATGATGTAGAAAGAAATGATGTGAGCAGCAAATAAATAAATAATAAGAAAAATCTAAAAAGTAATACAATATCTTGAAATGAAAGCCTACAAACACAGCATAAACGTGAGCGCTAGAAGGTAATATACATACATTTCCAAAATAAATAACAGTCTTGCATTGAGACAGAACTCAAGATGCACGAATTGTACCATAAACTTTGTGGAGAGGTTGAATATTCTGTTCTTGATCCTGTGTAAACTGGCAGATGCCGGTATGTATAGTACATTTATTTGTCTTTTATTGTTATATGTCGTCCGACTATTTGTTTTTATTGTAATGGGCAGTTTATATTTATAATAGCCCCTTCCGTCATAACTGACTATAGGAATGCACCCCTGAGGTGATACCCCGCAGCTTTTTTTTCCTAGTGTTCCTTTCGGCGTGTTCTGTTCTCTTCTGTTTGTTGTGGGAGCTTCTTTTCGCCCTTCTGGGGTGGCACCGTAGGGAGCATCGTCACTTGGTGCAATCGGCATCTTCGTCCTCTCAGGTTGCTGGATTTATGTCCAGTGCCTTCAGGTATCTCTTGCATATATCTTTGAACCTCAGCTGCGGTCGCCTGGCAGTTATACCATTTTATTCCATCTGCCAGTTGCCCGTAGAAGATATCTATAGTAATACTAGGTTAATTACTTATCCTTCGTCGAAATGATATAATTTTGTGTCTGTCCTTGTAATGTATAATCTAATTATTTACCGTTTACTGTAATGTGTGACATAGTCACTTGTCGTTCAATGTAATATGTCGTATAATTATTAGTCCGTCACAGTAATGTGCTAGGAAGTATATGGAGGTCAAAAGAAATCAGGTCCAACACAAAATTAAGAATGGTTAGTTCAAATGTCAAGTCAGTGCTATAATATAGCCCTGAAATATAGTGAACAACAAACACAACAACCAAAAAGCTACAGACTTTTAAGAAAATTAATGGATGCTTGCTTAGAATAGAATGATTGAAGTGGTAGGGTAAGATCACTAATGTGAAACTGATAACAAGAACCACACAAGTGCCAGTGGAACAAGGGATGAAAAGAAGACTGTAGAAGGATTGGAAGCACATTGAAAGAACCTATTGACGGCGTTACCAGGCAGTCCTCGCTCTGAAATCCCCATGGTAAAAGGTAGAGGAGGACTGAAAAAACAAAACACACACACGGAGAAGACAGCTGGAGACATACATGAAGGAAGGAAGAAGACAGCTGGAGACATACATGAAGGAAGGAAGAAAACAGCTGGAGATATACATGAAGGAAGGAAGAAGACAGCTGGAGACATACATGAAGGAAGAAAGAAGACAGCTGGAGACATACATGAAGGAAGGAAGAAGACAGCTGGAGACATACATGAAGAAAGGAAGAAGACAGCTGGAGACTTACATGAAGGAAGGAAGAAGACAGCTGGAGACTTACATGAAGGAAGGAAGAAGACATGGAACGACCTTGCGATGATGGAACGGGACATGAGGACTCGGCATGAGTTTGTTAAAGGCTTGTGCTAATTGGGGAGTTGAAGGGTGATGAATGAATGAATGAATGAATAAATGAATGAGTAAATGAATGAATGAATGAATAAATGGATGGATGGGTGGGTGGGTGGATGGATGGATTGGTGGGTGGATGGATGGATGGATGGATTGGTGGGATGGTGGATGGATGGATGGATTGGTGGGTGGGTGGGTGAATGGATGGGTGGGTGGATGGATGGATTGGTGGATGGATGGATGGATGGACGGATGGATGGATGGATGGGTGGATGGATGGGTGGATGGATGGGTGGATGGATGGATTGGTGGATTGGTGGATGGGTGGATGGGTGGATGCATGGATTGGTGGGTGGATGGATGGATTGGTGGGTGGATGGATGGATTGGTGGGTGGATGGGTGGATGGATTGGTGGGTGGATGGATGGATTGGTGGGTGGGTGGGTGGATGGATGGGTGGGTGGGTGGATGGATGGGTGGGTGGGTGGATGGATGGATGGGCGGATGGATGGATGGGTGGATGGATGGGTGGATGGAAGTATGGATGGATGGGTGGGTGGATGGGTGGGTGGATGGATTGGTGGGTAGGTGGATGGATGGATGGGTGGGTGGATTGAAGGGTGTATGGATGAGTGGATAGGTGGATGGGTGGATGGATGTGTGGATGAATGGATGGATGGATGGATGGGTGGGTGGATGGATGGGTGGATGAATGAATGAATGAGTGAATGAGTGAGTGAACGAATGGATGGGTGGATGGATGGATAGATGGATAGGTGGGTGGATGAATGAATGAATGAATGAATGAATGAATGAATGAGTGAGTGAACGAATGGATGGGTGGGTGGATGGGTGGATGGATGGGTGGGTGGATGGATAGGTGGGTGGGTGGATGGATGGATAGGTGGGTGGGTGGATGGATGAATGAATGAATGAATGAACGGACGGACGGACGAACGAAGGAACGAACGAACAAACGAACAAATGAATAAATGAATGAATGAATGAATGAATGATTGAATGAATGAATGATTGTATGAATGAATGAATGATTGTATGAATGAATGAATGATTGAATAAATGAATGAGTGAATGAATGAATAAATAAATGAATGAATGAATATATGAATGAATGAATAAATGAATGAATGAAAGAATGAATGAATGAATAAATGAATAAATGAATGAATAAATGAATAAATAAATGAATGAATGAGTTAATGAATGAATGAATAAATGAGTAAATAAATAAATGAATGAGTGAATGAATAAATGAATGAATGAATAAATAAATGAATGACTAAATGAATGAATGAATGAATAATTAAATGAATGAATGAATAAATGAATGAATAAATGAATGAATGACTAAATGACTGAATGAATGAATGAATAAATAAATAAATGAATGAATGAATGAATGAATAAATGAATGGATGAATAAATGAATGAATAAATGAATGAATGAGTGAATGAATGAATTAATAAATGAATGAATGAATAAATAAATAAATGACTAAATGAATGACTGAATGACTGAATGAATAAATGAATAAATGAATGAATAAATAAATAAATGAATGAATGAATGAATAAATGAATGAATGAATAAATGAATGAATAAATGAATGAATGTATAAATGAATAAATGAATAAATGAATGAATAAATGAATGCATGAATGAATGAATAAATGAATAAATGAATGAGAAATGAATGAATGAATAAATAAATAAATGAATGAATCAATAAATGAATGAATGAATAAATGAAAGAATGAATCAATAAATGAATGAATGATTGAATAAATGAATGAATAAATGAATGAATAAATAAATAAATGAATAAAAAAATAAATGAATGAATGAATGAATAAATGAATGAATGAATGAATGAATAAATGAATGAATGAATGAATAAATGAATAAATAAATGAATGAATGAATGAATAAATGAATAAATGAATGAATGAATGAATAAATGAATAAATGAATGAATGAATAAATGAATGAATGAATGAATAAATGAATGAATGAATGAATGAATGAATAAATGAATGAATGAATAAATGAATGAATGAATAAATGAATGAATGAATAAATGAATAAATAAATAAATAAATAAATGAATGAATAAATGAATAAATGAATGAATGAATGAATAAATAAATGAATGAATGAATAAATGAATGAATAAATGAATGAATGAATGAATGAATGAATGAATAAATGAATGAATAAATGAATGAATGAATGAATAAATGAATGAATGAATGAATGAGTGAATAAATGGATGAATGAATGAATGAATAAATGAATGAATGAATAAATGAATAAATAAATAAATGAATGAATAAATGAATGAATGAATGAATGAATGAATAAATGAATGAATGAATGAATAAATGAATGAATGAATAAATGAATGAATGAATAAATGAATGAATGAATAAATGAATGAATAAATAAATGAATGAATAAATGAATGAATAAATGAATGAATGAATAAATGAATGAATAAATGAATAAATAAATGAATGAATAAATAAATGAATGAATGAGTGAATGAGTGAGTGAATGGATGAATGAATAAATGAATGAATGAATGAATAAATGAATGAATAAATAAATGAATGAATGAATAAACTGAGATAGAATTTAAGATGCACATATTTTATCGGATACTTTCTAGAAAAGTTAACCGTTCTGTTTTTGTTCGCATGTAACTGTCAGACGCCTGTAATAAGTAGTATATTTATTTATCTTTTATTATTATGTGTTGTGTAACTATTTGTTTTTACTGTAATGTGTAGTTTAATTACTTATGCTTCACTGTAATGTGTAGTTTACTTACTTATCTTTCTCTGAAATGCGTTGTATATTTTTGTTATCTTTCATCGTTGTAATGTGTCGTCTAATTCATCATCAATCTTCAGCTCCCCCAGGAGCACAGGCCTTATGGCACATACAAGCTTGTATTTCTGTCCAGTGCCATCAGCTCAATGTCTTCTTCATGTCTGTCTCCAGTTCTCTTCCCAAAATGTTCCTTTGTCTCTTTCTAGACCTCTTACCATTTGTAATTACTTATCATTTATTGTATTGTGTGATACAATTATTTGTATTTCATTTTAATAATTAGTTTGATTATTCTGTCCTTCACTGTAAAGGTGTGTCTAATTGTTCTCTGTAGTTGGCTAGTCACTATTCCCTATCTCCACTGTTATCTCTATGAAAATCATTAGCAGCAATACATATAATGGAAATAATCAGTAATAATCGTTGGATAAACAAGACTTAACAACATTATACCATGCCTACCTGCAATAGCGTCTGCTGGGTCGTCAATCTTTACTTTACACATTAACCACGACAAGAAGTTGAAGGACAGTCCAGCACCTAAACCCACTATAGCGGCACCCCAGGGTTTGAACACATTACAGCCCGCACAGATGGCCACCTGGTTAGCAGAGATAAAGATGATTCAGATTGCTTATTATATGCGTCTAGTATTCAACACTATATGTACGCAAGTGCTATTTCTCTGTCTAGCGATTCAGACTTAAAGGTCTTTTGTATTTGGACACGCGCTCTAACAAAACAAACTAGGTTGAACGGGACGAGCCTCTCTAAAACGAGGCAACATTTTCTTTAAGAAAAAAAAATTTCTCTGTCAAGTCTTCTATTGTCTATGAAAATGCTTCACGTGTATTTAAACTCTGGCACCTGTTAGAGCTTGATGAAGTTGACCTATATGTTAATGGATCTGATGATCTACTGATAATTCTGTCTTCATTAAAGACATTACAATTTTTCCGCTTGCTTATACACTGTGGCAAATAATTAGATAGTTAAGTGTCCGTTAGGCATGACAAGTACAACACAAACATACCATGCCAACGAGAGCACCATTCACCGCGTTGATCAGGCTCCAGTGTCGACCAAGAATACCAACTCTGTAAGAGTAATCGAGATAATCTTTCAGTACAGATAAATATTTATTGCATTTACGTTTTATTCGCTATGAAAATATCTGCATATATCGCCTTTTTTCAGATCTTTACAGCATGCATTTTACTGCACAAACGGGACCTTTCTATTATTAGTAGTTTGAGCAGTAAAATGTACCGGAGATAAATGAGACGCGCTACTGTATACAGATAACGTGTGTTCGTTAGGAGGTGTAAAAAAATTGGATCTTGTCAATATATACTAACCGTGAACTGGACTAGAATTTTACATTTCTTTACGCCGTTCACAAGACATTTTTTTGGGTTTTAATTAATTCCTCCCCCCACGTTTATTGCATATGATTCAGTATTATGCAATGCTACTGTTATACCTCCAAGATCTGCTTACTCGGATCAAGCAAGAGGACATGCACACCATCATAGCTGGCAGACGCTGGAGCTGCGTTGGCCATGTCCTCAGAAGAGACCCCGATGCCATCACAAAAACAGCTATGCTTTGGACCCCTGAAGGAAAACGAAATAGCGGCCGACCAAAAACAACTTGGCGGAGGACTGCAGAGGCTGAGATGCAAAGAATGAACCAGAGTTGGGGCACTGTATGAAGGATGACCGCCGACCGAGCAAAGTGGAATCAATTTGTTGTTGCCCTACAAGACGCCATCAGGCGTAATGGCCACTGACTGCTTTGACGGTCGGCGGCTAAGGATCAAAGAAGAAGAAAGACTGTTATACCTAATTTTACTATCTACCATCTATCCATCCATACACATGAATGGTCTCTCATAACCAATACGAGCATAATAGGAGGGTTAAGGTACTAGCTTGTTGATGGATAAAGACCACAGTTTATAAAACTATTTAGCCAGTTCTGGCTACCTTTTTTTTTTGTTCCTTTCATAAGTTTGTCATCTATTCTCCTATACGGGCTCTCTTCACCTTTCTCATTCAAAATAACTTTAATCGGCTCTTGAGGAACACTTGTTTGATTTTAAACAACTAGTGCTAATTCAGCATCGAATGTTGGCTGTGATTTATAAGCATCGAATGTTGGCTGTGATTTATAAGCATCGAATGTTGGCTGTGATTTATAAGCATCGAATGTTGGCTGTGATTTATAAGCATCGAAAATTGGTTGTGATTTATCAGCATTGGATGTTGGCTGTGATTTATTAGCATTGGATGTTGGCTGTGATTTATAAGCATCGAATGTTGGCTTTGATTTATAAGCATCAAATGTCGGCTGTGATTTATAGGTATCGAATTTTGGCTGTGATTTATAAGCATCTAATGTTGGCTGTGATGTATAAGCATCGAATGTTGGCTGTGATTTATAGGTATCGAATGTTGGCTGTGATTTATAACCATCGAATGTTGGCTGTGAGTTATCAGCATTGGATGTTGGCTGTGAGTTATAAGGATCGAATGTTGGCTGTGATTGATTTATCAGCATCAAATTTTGGCTGTGATTTATAAGCATCGAATGTTGGTTGTGATTTATAGGTATCGAATGTTGGCTGTGATTTTAAGCATCGAATGTTGGCTGTGAGTTATCAGCATTGAATGTTGGCTGGGATTTATAGGTATCGAATTTTGGCTGTGATTTATAAGCATCGAATGTTGACTTTGATTTATCAGCATTGAATGGTGGCTGTGATTTGTACGTATCGAATGTTGGCTGTGATTTACAAGCATCGATGTTGGCTGTGAGTTATCAGCATTGGATGTTGGTGTCACGAAGTGGATTTAAGACTAGAGGTTGCCTAAATATATAGACACGACACTAGTGGGAAGAAAGTCTTAGAAGATAGATTTTAGATGAAAATGACAGTGACTGTGGAAAGATGAGACTATTGGCGTCATAAGCGAGAACCTAGATTGACCCTCCCTTGCCACTCGTGACTTATACGATAGCTATAGCCTCACCACCTCTTATTGCCCTAATGAGATAAGGTTTAACTAAACACCACAGACACTTTACACAGACAATATATATATATATATATATATATATATATATATATATATATATATATATATATATATATATATATATATATATATATATATATATATATATATATATATATATATATATATATATATATATATATATATATATATATATATATATATATATATACGTACAGGAATAGTAAAGTAAGTGACTGATCCAGACTAAAGTTTAAATAGTTTTATTTACACCACAAATTCAAATAACAAACATAAATAAATAAAGTGCGTGTTCGCACCCCTGGAAAAAGACCAAGAACAAATTAAATTGATTTGTCATCAATCCCAACCCTTCACCCACGAGTTTCAACCTGTATGGGAAAAAGAATTAACGATTAAACAAACCCACAATGAACTTGGTGGGGTCTCGGATTTCGAGCCTCCACTCCAAACTAGCTCTTATAAATTATAATTATGTTCGGCTGTAGACTCTATGAAATGTCTACACAATCTCTGCAGGACTTCTTTTTTAAACAGCCTATACTGCAACTTCCAAACACTGCTCCACAACTAACTTCCTCAATAAACTTCAGAAGCTGTCCTCTGCTATGATTTTACAATTCTTTAACACTTCTGTCTCTCCACTCTAAAGCCTTCCAAAAGAATTGTAACCCTATTTCCCTCCACTAATTTTCGCTGGTGATGACTTGGGCTTTAGACTCAGTGACTCTCTGACGCGCCTGTCATCATCTGAGGATCTGATGAGTGGCTGGTTAGGAAAAATAGGTTTTCTCAATCTCTTTTCCGTTGTACTGATAACGGGTCTGGTTCGCTACCACCATATGTGATAGCCAAAGGCGGAAATTAGCTTTCATGGCGTTTTATGGCCTTCAGTTAAGCACTTGGCGACGCGCCAATAACGATGTGCCTTAAGTGAGCTTAGAGCTCCTGATTGTTGAGAACCAGTTCCAGCTGAAGATTTTTCTCTTCACTGCAATGGAAGTTTTCGGTTCTTCACCTCCGGAAATATCTCGAGCGCTATGCTCTTGAGATGACAGATTTGCCTTTGGTACTTGTAAGGGCCTGGTTAAACCCTCTCTTTGAGCCGTGAACTGCTGTAGACAAAAATAATGCAACATATGTACCACACATCAAAAATTACACATCTTTAACACCTAACTCCCATGAATACATCCCTTCAATCAATACAGCTTCCTCTCTATTGTCGTACACGCGATACGTAAATATTTTCCAAACTACAGGTCACTCTACCATACACTCCCCTCTTCTTAACAATGTCTGTTATGTAAACCCAGACGCCCAACACAGACTGACCCCGATCGCTGGTCCGTCAGCCGTCACAACATTACATACACTGAATACATACACTGAGAGAACTCCTGTACAAAAATACTAAGGTCTACTTTCGATCCTGACCCGTGATGATTCGTTGATTAACCCAAAATAAAATTAGAACTACTCTAGGAATCACTAAATTCCAGTTCCGAAAAATTCATTACATGCCCCCTGATTACACAACACGTTAAGGCACAAAAACAATAACGTACACATGAGTAAAAGCCCAATAAAATAATCATACACACAATACGCTATCATAGTTTACAGTGCACCTATTATAATCAAACGAGGTTATCTATATGTATATATATATATATATATATATATATATATATATATATATATATATATATATATATATATATATATATATATATATATATATATATATATATATATATATATGAAAAATGAAATCCCGTCTCAGAAACAAAAAATACACCCCTCACCATCCCTTCTCATCCCACTACATTAACAAAATAGCCCGCTAGCAAAATACACATCTAAGTTCGAGTATTTACACTTGTAAATTCTCAGAATTAAATTTTCAATGAAATAAAATACGCACATGCGCTCCAGTATATATATTTTTAACTTACTACAGAATTGAATTGCGTTTGTCACAACTACCTTCTACATATTACTGAGCGCCGGTTTACCTTAGCGCTAAACCTTACATCATGAACATCTCAAAAGCCTTGCCACACAATTTAATAGCTCAAAAAGCCTGTACCCAAAATCAGCTACTATTCACAGAAACTATATAGGCGCACTATGATTATATTCTACTCGTAGATAGCACTTGATGGCGCTATCGTTTTATTTTAAAAGTACTTAACTAAACGGCTAAAATTCTATTAAGAAACTAAGTCTAAGTCCTACGCTAAATTAACTATAATAATAATAATAAATTCTTTAAGCGCCAAACACGGCGCATAAGGCAGAAACCAGTGCTCTCCAGGTTGTTCGTTGTGACGCCACTCCTCTTAGCTCTTGCACATTATTTAGGCCCAACGTTCTTCCTTCTCTTATTATTGTTCTTCTGAGTGTTTCTTTTGGTCTTCCTTTTTTCCGCTTACCCTCAGGAACCCAAGTGAGCGCCTGTAGTGGTATTCTGTTGTTTTGCATTCGTAGGACATGACCGATATATGACCATCGTCTTTTCCTTATATAGTCGGAGACATATTTCTGCCTAGAGTCTTCTCTTATTTGTCGATTAGTCTTGAATTCTTTCCAACTGATGTTCATGAGTTTTCTAAGACATTTGTTCTCGAATGTATTCAGCTTATTCTCCAATGATTTTGTTATTTTCCAACTCTCACAGCCGTATGTTAACACTGAGATAACATTTGAATTAAACAGACGAAGCTTGGTATGTATATTCAATGATCGTAATTTCCAAATGTTAGATAATTTATTGAAGGCGCTAGCTGCCAAAGCAATTCTAGTATGGATTTCTCTTGTTGTGTCACCATCCTGAGTCATTTTACTGCCTAAATAATTGAAACTTTCAACTTTCTGTAGTTTTTCCCCGTTCAAGATGATATCAAAGGTCTCGTTAGAAAAGTTCATAGCTTTAGTTTTAGAGGCATTTATTTGGAGACCAATTTTAACCGAGAGATGACACAAATTATTTATTGCTTCTTGGGATTGTCTTGGTGTTGAACTTAAGAATGCTACATCATCTGCGAAATCCAGGTCCCCCAGGAATTTTCCATTTGTCCATTTTATACCCAATTGTTCATTGTGGGTATAGTTTCTCATAACCCAATCAATAGCTATTCCAAAAAGTAGTGGTGACATAATACAGCCTTGTTTCACCCCTGTTTCTACTGTAAACCATTCTGTATTCCCTTTATTTGTTCTAACACAACATCTTGCATTGTCATATAGCGCTTTGATTATATTCACATATTTTGTTGGAAAACCATAGATTGTAAGTATCTTCCACAATGATGGGCGGTGTAGACTATCAAAGGCTTTTTGAAAATCGACGAAGGTGATAATAAGTGGCGATTGCCTTTCCACTGATTCTTCTATAATTGTTCTTAGTGTGAATATTTGATCAATACATGATCGTTTCGGCCTGAAACCCGCTTGTTCTTCTCTGATCTTTTCGTCAGCATGCAATTTAAGTCTTTCTAACATCATGCAACATAATAATTTTCCAGGTACTGATAATAGAGATATACCACGCCAGTTATTACAGTCTGATAGATCACCTTTCTTCGGTAACTTTACAATAATACTGTCTTTCCATTGTTGTGGTGGTTGTTCTTCTCTCCATACTTCATTTATAATATCTAAAATTCTCAAGAGGTTGTTGTCATTAACTGCTTTAATCATTTCCCCTGAAATTTCGTCAACTCCAGCAGCTTTAAAATTTTTTAATCTTTTAACGGCTTGTTTGATCTCGTCCAGCGTGAATTCATCGCAAGTTATTGGCAAAGTGGTTGTGGATGTTTCATTATTAAAATCAGGTGTTACTGTTGGTGGTGGTCTGTTTAGCACCTCCATGAAGTGCTCAGCCCATCTCTTCATTTGTTCTAAATTAACTATGAACATACCAATATTCGAATTTCCCACTTTTAAGAGCAAACGAATTTGCCTAAGTTACACTGCTGAGATCTGGAGACCAAGAGAGGCCCGCTAAAGAATTTCTCTGATATTTATTCTTTTGAATAACTGCCAAAACCCCACGCCACGCTTTACTCTTAAGCCAATAATAATTCGGCAAAATCTAAAAATATCCCTTGCTCATGCTCTATAATTAGATTGTATGCAACTCTTGACTCAAAGGTCACTCAGATCGCGCGCTTCTTCCTTTACGTCATATTAAATAACTTTACCTGTTGGCGGGAGCAGAATAACCGTTGATTCGCTGAAGCTCCCGGTTTGAATGTACATGGGTAGAGGTCACTACCCCCATCCCCCGTTTAACAAAGAATGACCGCACTTATTTTAACCAAGCAAAATACGACTACTAGAACGAAATTACTACAGAGAAAAGCACTGGTGCAAATCTGTACTAAATTACAGTAATCCCTATGGAAAAAAAAAACGCCATTAATTCTCTACAAAAAGAGACTAAACTCCCCTACTATTCATAAACATGGGGCGGATAAGATAGAACTCCACCGTAATCCCCTCCTGAAAAAGAACGTTTATACTAGAAGGAGAAGAAACATGGGCCTGTTGAAAAAATACATTGCAGTACAGTATCACAGTTGGCTGTGATTTATTAGCATCAAATGTTGGCTGTGATTTATTAGAATTGAATGTTGACTGTGATTTACCATCATCGAATGTTTACTGTGATTTATCTCCAAAGTTCGCTGCTCCTTGACATCACGTGACATTACAGTTTGCTATTTGCCTGCTCATCTCTTGATGTTATCTTTACACATATATCACAGTTGTCCTTTTGCTTGTTTATCTTTTTTTTTTCTTCTATTATGGATTTTAACAAAGTATTTGAATAATTAGTTTGCTAAATTTTTAAAAATCGAATAAAAATAGCATGATCCACAAAAACAAAACATGATGGTTGATAAAGACGTGTACTGGCAAAAGCAAAGAATACAATATGTAATTTTTTTTAAAATATTATTCTAATATCTGTTTTTCTGTTGATACATTTTACACATATTGCATTACCAGATCTATTTCAGTCATAATTACCGACACTGTTTTATTTTATATGTATTTTATATGTTGTGTTCCGTGAATATCAGGCTTAAAGCAGTAGATCTATCTCTCTTTTCTATTCTGTTTCTAATCTTGAATTTGAATCTTATTCTTTGATCCATAACCGCCAACCGTCAAAGCAGTCAGTGGCCATTACGCCTGGTGGCGTCTTGCAGGGCAGCAACAAATTGATTCAAATTTGCTCGGTCGGCGGCCATCCTTCGTAGAGTGATCCAACTCTGGTTCATTCATTGCATCTCGGCCTCCACAGTTCTCCGCCAAGTTGTTTTTGATCTGCCTCTCCTTCGCTTTCCCTCGGGGTCCACGGCATAGCTGTTCTTGTTATAGTATCAGGGTTCCTTCTGAAGACGTGGCCAACCCAACTCCAGCGTCTGCCAGCTATGATGGTGTGCATGTCCTCCTGGTTACTGTCGTAAATTAATCAGATAGGTAATAGCTGTTTATACTCCTGTCAGAACAGAGGTGATAGTGCTGACAATGTGAAAGTAAGGGTTAAGAAATAGTTTTATCACGAGGTGATCGTGTAAGAGAAAGGACAGTCTCTGGATAGAATACTTTATTTAATCCAGCCTATCTGGACGATTAACTTTAAATCAGACGTACTTTCTCTCCCTATAAGAAATACAAGTTACACTGCACTCACATGCGCACAATTCTGTGACAAATACGCACGATCGTGAAAACAAACAATGAATAACTGTCGCAGAGAGATTTATGATTAATAAATTTCTTTATCTTTTCTTTATTCTACCCGTGTCTTCTATTTTATTATCGCTCTTTTATCCTATTTTCGCATTCGTTTGATTGTGAAAATATAACTCTCCCATTCATACCTTTGCCTGTATCTTTTCTTATTTAGCAACGCATTTTTTATTGCGTAAGCTCAGTCCTCGGCGGGAGCGAATAGTGTGAAATTCGTTCTCGACAGAGAGAAGATGGCAGACGATCGTCTACATTTTCATCTGACACGACGCATTTATGGTAGTTTTCTCGGTGAGAGGTGTGATATGAAACTCATGCATCGCTCAGAAATGGCCATAGTTAGCAGGAGGCGTTAAGACGCGCATTGGCAGTTTATGGCTGTATGGTGGATTTTGATGTTATGATTGTTGTTATTGTATTTCCTATTGTACTGAGTGAGGTCAGCTGTGAAGGTCCCTGAATATCTAAGGTTAGAGTGAGTTATCAGGGACCCTTTCTGCTACCACCTTAAGATTTCACTCAGACTTATTCTTGACTAGTATGTCTGATAGCTACGTCCAATGTCTAGGGTTATGAACATGTGGTGTGATATTAATTCAGTACTTAAATACACACACACAAACAAATATTTAATTCTATGATCAACTGAACTAGCATTTGGGTTAAAATTTTGATAGTTAACACTTTTTATACAATTTTATTTCGTCCTGAACGAGATAATCTGTTGTTCAGGACTGTCAATTTCAAAATGTAATCAATTTATGGATATATACATAGATATATATGAAATTTTAATTAACTAAAAGGACAATCTGTCCATACACATTATAGAATTTATACTTAAGGTTGTTGATCTAATTTTTTCTCACTACACTGTTACTGGAGTGCTGTTTGGGATGTGTTCATCACACCCTATCTTTCTTCACAAGAATTCTATTTATGCTCTGCACTTTATTGGTGGTTAATTGATTTTTCTGTTAAACAGTTTCTCTAACGTGGTGGTTAGTTGATAAAATGTTCCGGCCAGGTCTGTTTTACTTAACTGGCCCGTGACGCTAGTTGATAGTTGTATGTCCGGCCGATGGCCACTGTCTCGATCTTCCTGAGGTAATCTTAGTAGGAAGCTAACACCAAGACTACAGTTCCAGTGGTAGAGCGCTTGTACTGCGACAGCCACCTCCACTGTCACTCAGTTCAATATATTCAGGAAGCTGGCACTAGCGTAGTGCCAGTAACAAACCCTGTAACACGAAGATTAAGGCTTGTCTTAACAAAATATCAATTCTACCAAATGCACAATTTTATATACATTTAACAAAAAAGATTAGGGTCAGCTTTTCCTGACCGACCCAGCACATCCACCTCAATAATGTAACAGTTTGTACCAGTTTTCAATTTCCTCTCCTCTACTGGCTACAACATCTCTACAATTATCTATGATCTTTTCCACAAAATAGGATAGGTGATATGATCCTTGATGATAAATGTACAAAATCTTTTGGTTCTACACCTCTGGTAGTCTGATAATATGGTGGAGCAACAAATAGGCTTTTCATAAGTCTACTAATGACTTATTTACTTACAGTCGTAAAATATCTTCATTACCCCATTCAAACAACACAATTAATAATATAAATAATTGTTAATAATGTCTATCTTACCACAGATTCATAGAATAAACACAGGAACGATGACTGGCACAGATTCAGCACTGCTGCATGCGTGACTAAGAATCTTCCTAATATATTTACTTTAGTATTTATTCAAACTCACACTCGTACATCGTCCTGACACTGGACAGTTTCTTAGGCAAATGGCCTCCAGTGTTCTAAGTTTTTCATATTATAAAATGCGTTGGCCAATGAGAATCTACTACTAAGCTTTTCAATTTGAATTTGAAAAATAAAGTCAAAATTACAGCCCAATTTCAAATGTACGTCGGTTACATTTTGGCATTAAAAGTTTAAAACAGACTTGCTTTTTGGCCTAACAAGTTTTCCTCTCACTCACTTCTTGACTTTCCACTGCTAAATATATTTAGTTTTAGGGCTATCCCATAATATCTCTCCCTCTTTCTACCCACTTTCAATCAGATTACATGTACCCTTGCTTGTCTCATTTCCCCTAACGCGTCCAAAAAGTAACCGTTAGTGAATGCAGAGACGAGCGTCTGTTGGACTGTGTGCACTAACCAATACAGTATTTTGTCAATAACTTTTTTATTATCTGGGGGATTTTGTATTTTTAAACATATTTTTTCTCAGGAGAAGATAAGCTATCAAACTAACTAAGTTTTATGGCCCTCTATCTGGAATTAAAGAATTCCATATATTTTCCATCTTTAGTTTCAATCTCTACTATTACATAAACACGCCATCTCTTTCCCGCTTTTGCGTTTGTCAAAACGAAACAACAAGTCTGTGACGTCATAAAATGTACCATTTTGCAAGAAAGGAGGGCTGGGTGTGTGGTTACATGCCAAACTGCATGACTATGGAACGAACAATTTGTGGGTGTAGTGGCGTATTTTTTTTCTCTGCCGCTACCAATATCGCCCGCGTTTGGCTACAATTTTGCGTGTTTCAACCAACTAGTGTCAAAAGGCGCAGTCTAAAAATACATTTTCCTCTCTCCTCATTTTGTCCGAAACAAGGCTTATTCTGTCAAAATTGTTACCAATAGTTCCAAGGTCACTGGCAAACGATAGTACCCTTACACTACGTTTCTGTCTTACTAAAATCAGCGCGACGACTGGCGCGGGGAAAGAAGACGCGTAACAACCCAACTATTTTTATTTCTACCTTATCTTAACTTTATACTTACAAATAATAATTTTATCGGTGTATCAATGTAATTTTAGCACAGGCTGGCGCCCGACTGAATGTGAAGTGTTAGACGGGACTATTTTGGGTCTTGGGAGAAATAGCGTGGGATCCTTTGTCTGTTTTCAGATATCTACACCAGTAGCTGAGACTGCATGCATTCAGTCCATCTAAGTTGTAGTAGACAGATCGCTCGTGCTAGAGAATACGCTTGTATAGCGAAGTTCTTAGTTTTCTTGTCAATTTTTGCCGAGCTTCTAGAATACTGATATAAGTGAATAATTCTAGTAGTCGTGGTGATCGCCTGTAGTGTTGTTTGGAGGTAATATTATATATCTAGTATTTTGTGATTGATTTAAGTGGTGAATCGCCTATTTTTTTTCACTAGTTCGATTTCTGTGCAGAGGGATTAAATTATAAGTCTGTTATATTCTCTATTTGACGTGTTACAGTAGAAAGCAGAATAAATTATTATTTCTAGCTTTAACTCATGAAGCTGTAAATAAAATTTAATTAAATTGCTAGTAACCAGTCCGAGTATATTTTAAACTAACTTATAACTGCACTGAGTCATCGTTGAGTATTGACGAAATACGTAGGTATTTCTAATTCATGATGATTGATTTTGTTTAAACGATCATAATTATGTCACGGGAGTTTTAACGTTAAGAGAAGCTCTACGGTTGCAGTTATAATGTAAGTATAACCGAAGCAAATATTGTGGTTAAGTATTTTCTACTTTTCTCTTCCTTATACAATTTTGGGTCAGCCCAACTTTTACCAGCGGTTTTAGTACAACTGAGATAAGAAACATCTTTTATCTTTAACCACGTGTCTACAAGTTAACACCTGTCTGGCAGGGCGTTTGCCTCCAGAAATAGACAGAGTACAAATCTCACTAACGGTTTTAAAGACTAAATGCCTATTGCGCCAGATTATGTTTCTTCGCAAACTCTCATGAACATGCAGCCCTGTGTCGAGATAAATTACAAACCATTAACATTCCTACATTTTCGACTAATTGTGGTGTGACCAAATTAATTTTCTATACTGAGAGAAGGCACAGACCTGACATTACTAGGTACTGGAAAACCTAAGCTATTGACACTGTGCTCGCTGTTAACTTTCGTGCCTGGACAATTTTAATGTGACAATAAACAGATATCCTAAATAATAATAACCAAGGAAACGTTCCCTGAAGTAGTGAATTCAACCTGTCTTTGCGGAGCTGGAGTTCCCTTGGCCAAGAATAACACCGGAGATTCTGTATGTGTATGTCCTAAAAATTGTTTTTCCAGAAGTTGCTACCAAAGCTGTAAGTACGAATGCAAGCGCGTCCCCACGGCTGATATGAATAGAATGAATAAAGGACTGAGTGATTCCTTTATTGTTGTATTTTTGGCACGAATTTTGCTGTCTTAAATTCCTTTATGCTGTTTTGTTGCTAATGATATTTTCCTTAGGATAGAGTAGAGTATCCGTTCTGTTCATACCTGTAAACGGAACTCTTAGACTATAGCGTATGCACCCGTGACTCTTTGGGGCTATCACATTTTCTTCTAACAGGACTGTGGCCTATACATCGAGGGAAAAGATTATACCTATGGGTCTATCATTCTTGTAGCAATTCATTACCTTATATGTATTTTCTATGCTTGATATTAACATTTATGTGTTGTGGTCAATGTTCCTTATGTTAATAAACTTTACATAAACTTTATTCAAGCGTGTCGGTCAGCTCGTTCCAACATATCTATATTCCATTATTATAGTTTTCACGTCTGTGCGTCTAACTGTCGTCACGTATGTGTGTGTATACGTGAGTGGTATATATATATTTATTGATATATGTAGTCAATAGACTGTTTGACTCCTCTAGATCTGTTGTAGAAGATAGGCTGAAAGAGAGAAAATTCTCGATTTCAGGGACAGACTCTATTAATTTCTACCATCTCACTCGTGGAAATCTATTTCTATTATTATCCCTCATTGCTGCTATCACTTATTCTAATCTATTCAGAAGGGACCAACTAAAGTCTTAATTCCCCTATCAAAAATCTACGACAGAATGTGGACTCGTCTAACGGGATTTTGAACTTAGAATAGGAAGACGAGACGACAGAATGGTGGCTCTTTTTCCGGGAATTAAACTCTAGTCCTGAGCAAATACGAATATCAGCTCGTCTGCAGGATTAATTTTCTTTATTCTGATATAGAGTAAGAGTGTGATGTCTCGTCAGTTTTAGTATCTTTATTAATAACTATCCTCTAGACAATCGATCTGTTTATGTGCTTGCTGACCACACGTATAGAAATGGTTTTTTTCCACAGCATTTTGAGTATATTATACATTTTGATTTACAGATTGATTTTGTCGGAAGTTATGTTATATGTGGATATTGTAATACTAAACCGCTGGTAGATTTTGTGATTGTAAAAACAATCACAAGGTAGAAGCAGAAAGGTGTTTTGAACTAAGTTAAGGAGCGCGTTCGGACTATTCGTCCTGTTAATTGCCTCCCTTACCCTAACTGTCTTCAGGGGTGAACTTGTAGTGGATTTAAGAATTAAGGGATTTCTTTTTCTCCTTAAAAATATTTTTGCAATAATTGTTTTGTTTCCACTGTGGCAACTTATTTCTGTTAGTGATTAATCTTAACTACCATTTATTTGGCATAGTCGCTTGCAGTTAGAGCTTTTATTGCCGATTAATAGCAGCGATTGTTAGATACTACTATTTAGGAGGCGGTATCCCAGTTAAAATATATCATCTTTTTTTATATTTTCTCGTAAGTGGTAAGGAACCAGTGTATCCGTTTTCTTATTCTTTCTCGTCGAAGTCTCAGTCACCTATTTACAATGGCAGACCGAGCAAAGATTAGACAGATGCTCAGACAGGAAGCAAAGGAAGAGGGATTACAAGGAGAGGAAGCGAAAGCGTTTGTCAACGACGAACTGGAGAGATATGATGCGGAGCAGAAGGAAAAAGTAGCGGAGAGGAAAGAAGCGGAAGACCGGCTATTACAGCAGAAGAAGATTGAGGAAGAAATGGAAATCCGCAGGGCGAACGAAAGAGAGAAGGAGAGACAGCATAACGCTGAGGAAAGAGAGAAGGAGAGACAGCATGAGAAAAGAGAGAAGGAGAGACAGCATGAGAAGGAGAGGGAGGAGAGACAGCAGGAGTTGGCTCTTAAGGCTCTAGAAGTCCAAAGTCGTGGCGCTGCCTCTACCTCCAGCAATGGAGAGTCTTCTCCTCATTCTTCCTTAACTGATCCTTCTAACACTCAATCTCTTCAACTCAACGCTATGTCTTTTGCTCTAGAATCTTTCCCTTGTCCTAATGAGAAGATTGACACATGGATAGAAAAATTTGAGAAAATTGCAACTCTCTACGGTTTAGAGAGGTCACGTTGGAATATGAAGCTTTCTCGGGCTTTGAAAAGCAGTGCGTATGATATTTACGCTAAACTAGAAAGCAGCCAACAAGACAACTACGACGTGTTGAAGAAAGCTTTGCTTGAGCGCTTTGAAATAAATGCGCGCAAATTTTTGCAACTGTTTTGCAACAGCAGGAAGGAGAGCTCTGAAACTTTTCAGCAGTTCTCGTCTTGTTTGAAGGGATACTTGACAAAGTGCCTAGAGCTTTCACAGCTCGCCTCTACCTATGAAGGTCTTGAGGAGTTCGTTATATGCGAACAGATAAAGAACACTTTGTCTGCTGACACCCGGAGGTTTCTAGCTGAGCAGGGTGCAGAAAAGCTTGAAGACATCTTGCAAAAGTCTGAGCGATATCATAATGCGCTGGCCGAACCGCCGGCCACAAAACGTAAACCGACAGAAGAGCCTTTTCGTAAGAATAATCTGGACCAGTCTTCTCATGCTTTTCACCAAGGTAACCACAGAGAAACTGGACCTCAAAACCCCCCTCCTGAAAAGTCTAAGTTCTACAAACCCATGTACCCCACCAACAACAAGCAGTCTGATCAACCCAACCGCCCTACATGGCAGCGCAGCCAGAAAGGACAAGGTGGCAAAGGGAAAACCCCTGAGCACGGGACATATGATCAGAGCGAGCACACCGAACCTAAACGCATCGGATGCTTGCTAACAGTCTCGCAAGGTAGAATTGATGTCAGTGATTCTCAACCTGAAGAGGGGAGACCCTCAACGCGAGGCACTGTTATTTTGAACGGTTCTTCAACTTTTTGTTTATTTGACACGGGGCTTTCTTATGATTGCATTGTTGCCAGGCACCTGGTCAAACCCGGTCAAGAGACAGAAGAAACCGTCCAACTTTGTGGAGCTTCTAAGAGTGATGCACCTACAGCGCTTCCCATCGCATTGGTTGACATCCACTCTGATTTTGTCAGAGGTGTGATCAAAGCGGCTGTTATGGATGACCCGATCGACCCAGTCATACTTGGCGGTAGATATGTGACTATTGGGAAACCGGAAGAGCCAATTGTGTCAGCAGCAACTACAAGAGGGCAAACCAAGAAGGAACGGGAGCCTGCGCAAAATTTGTTACCTAAGGAACTTAAAGAGGCGCAACAAAATGATGGCACCCTGCTTTAGGAAACTGTCCATGGCTAAGGAACCCAGACAGCACGGGGACATTTTTTCTAAAGATGGCGTACTTTATCGCAGATCGGGCAAGCCTGATCAAGGTTACAATCAGCTCCTAGTACCGAAACAGTACAGAAGCCAAATCCTAGAAATGGGGCACTCTCTTCCCTTCAGCGTACATATGGGAAAGAACGCCACAAACCAACGGATAACTACTCATTATTGATGGCCAGGAATAAATACTGATATTATCAGATATGTGAAATCCTGTGTCCAGTGCCAACGTGGGCCACCCAAGCAACGGACGCCCCCAGTCCACATGGATGAAATGCCAATAATGGGAACACCATTTGAACGGGTAATGATCGACATTTTAGGACCCTTAGAAAGGACTAAAAGAAGGAACAGGTTCATCCTCACCTTAGTCGACACATGCACTTTATGGGCAGAAGCTATACCGCTTAAAGGCGCGGATGCGAAGCATGTCGCAGAAGCCCTCGTGCAGATTTTTACTCGGTTGGGATTCCCTCAACAAGTGTTGACGGATAACGGATCTCCATACCGAAACCTGTTGATGGATGAGATCGTTAAGATCTTGAGGGACTAGCACATCTACACTAAGCCTTACACTCTAGCCAGAAGTGGATTAGTAGAACGTGTTAACGGAAACCTCAACATGATGTTAGGTAAACTGGCACAAGTGAAACCTGACGATTGGGATCTTTCTATCCTCGCAGCTCTATTTGGCTACAGAGAAACCCCACATACGTCCACAGCATTTTCGCCAGCCACGCTTTTATTCGGCAGACCCATTAAGGGCCCGCTTGAAGCCTTACTCAGATCGCTGACAGACCAGAAGGCTGATGAGACAGTTGTCTCAGCCAGTAAATACGTATCGGATTTAAAGGAAAGGTTGAAACTAGGATGGGACCCAGCAACGACGAACTTTAAGCACGCGCAAAGCACGCTAACCGATACAGAAAAGTCGCGAAAGAGCGAGAACTACAAGCAGGAGAGAAAGTTTTGGTGTTACTCCCTACCGGAAACAAAACACTACGTATCGGATGGCAAGGGCCGTTTACTGTCCTGAAAAAGATTTCTAAGGCTAACTACCAGATCTCTGTTAAAGGAAAGGAGAAGGTTTTCCAGTTAAATCTGTTAAAGAAATACTTGGAAAGACCAGTACTGACCTCTGAACATCTCCTGACGTTCGCCAAAATTGACGAAGATGACGATAGTGGCAGGGATATTCCACTGCAATCACACGGAACCTTTCAAAAATGTCAAAAGCGGCAACACTCTTTCAAGCGCGCACGGAAGACATTCCAGAGAAGGAAGAATGTTGGACCGGACATGAGGAAAAGTTTGATAGAGACGGAGGGGGGAGATGAGAGAGAAGAGAACAGACACCCTGAAGCTACGGAGATGAGAAATTTATTTCCATAACGTAGACATGGAGTGGTTCCATATCTTAAAGGGGGGACGTCTGTCGCAGAGAGATTTATGATTAATAAATTTCTATATCTTATCTTTATTCTACCCGTGTCTTCTACTTTATTATCGCTCTTTTATCCTATTTTCGCATTCGTTTGATTGTGAAAATATAACTCTCCCATTCATACCTTCGCCTGTTTCTTTTCTTATTTAGCAACGCATTTTATTGCGTAAGCTCAGTCTTCGGCGGGAGCGAATAGTGTGAAATTCGTTCTCGACAGAGAGAAGATGGCAGGCGATCGTCTACATTTTCATCTGACACGACGTATTTAGGGTAGTTTTCTCGGTGAGAGGTGTGATATGAAACTCATGCCTCGCTCAGAAATGGCCATAGTTAGCAGGAGGTGTTAAGACGAGCATTGGCAGTTTATGGCTGGCACCCGACTGAATGTGAAGTGTTAGACGTGACTATTTTGGGTATTGGGAGAAATAGCGTGGGATCCTTTGTCTGTTTTCAGATATCTATACCAGTAGCTGAGACTGCATGCATTCAGTCCTCCTAAGTTGCAGTAGACGGATCACTCGTGCTAGAGAATAAGCTTGTATAGCGAAGTTCTTAGTTTTCTCGTCAATTTTTGCCGAGCTTCTAGAATACCGATATAAGTGAATAATTCTAGTAGTCGTGGTGATCGCCTGTAGTGCTGTTTGGAGGTAATATTATACTTCTAGTATTTTGTGAGTGGTTTAAGTGGTAAATCGCCTATTTTATTTTCACTAGTTAGATTTATGTGCAGAGGTATTAAATTATAAGTCTGTTATATTTTCTAGTTGACGTGTTACAGTAGAAAGCAGAATAAATTATTATTTCTAGCTTAAACTCATGCAGCTGTAAACAAAATTTAATTATTATTTTTTTTCGTACGCCCGCTAATACTCAAGGCGAAATCTCAGGTTATTATTAATGTCTAACCTGACATTGATTTTACGTGAGTATCCCTTTTTTCTTGTACAGAGACAGGTGTCCCTCGCCATTCAGGCAGATACTCGCCGATTTCGGAGGTACCCATTAGAGCTGGGTCGGCTCAGGAGCCGTCAATCCCTGGTCGACGACACTCCTTCCAATGTTCTCGCCAGGTCTCGAGTTAATCCAGTCCAAATTCCGGTCGACCAAAAATCCTCAAATGCCGTCGCTCGGGTTTGATCCTGAATCACACTGTCGCCAGAGCGGTGTTGTAACCACTACGCTAGCGCGGCTCCCTAAAATTTAATTAAATTGCCAGTAACCAGTCCGAGTATATTTTAAACTAACTTATAACTGCACTGAGTCATCATTGAGTATTGACGAAATACGTAGGTATTTCTAATTCATGATGAATGATTTTTTAAAAAGATCATATTTATTTCACAGGAGTTTTAACGTTAAGACAAGCTCTACGCTTGCAGTTATAATGTAAGTATAACCGAAGCAAATATTGTGGTTAAGTATTTTGTACTTTTCTCTTCCTTATACAGTTTTGGGTCTGCCCAACTTTTACCAGCGGTTTTAGTACAACTGAGAGAAGAAACATTTTTTATCTTTAACCACGTGGGTCTACAAGTTAACACCTGTCTGGCAGGGCGTTTGCCTCCAGAAATAGACAGAGTACAAATCTCACTAACGGTTTTAAAGACTAAATGTTTATACTGGGCCTATTGCGCCAGATTATATTTCTTCACAAACTCTCATGTACATGCAGCCCTGTTGCGAGAAAAATTACAAACCATTAACATTCCTACATTTTCGACTAATTGTGGTGTGACCAAATTAAATTTCTATACTGAGAGAAGGCGCCGACCTGACATTCCTAGGTACTGGAAAACCTAAGCTATTGACACTGTGCTCGCTGTTAACTTTAGTGCCTGGACAATTTTAATGTGACAATAAACAGATATCCTAAATAATAATAACCAAGGAAACGTTCCCTGAAGTAGTGAATTCAACCTGTCTTTGCGGAGCTGGGGTTCCCTTGGCCAAGAATAAAACCGGAGATTCTGTATGTGTATGTCCTAAAAATTGTTTTTCCAGAAGTTGCTACCAAAGCTGTAAGTACGAATGCAAGCGCGTGGCCACGGCTGACATGAATAGAGTGAATTCAGGACTGAGTGATTCCTTTAATTTTGAATTATTGGCACCCATTTCGCTGTCTTAAATTCCTTTATGCAGTTTTGTTGCTAATGATATTTTCCTTAGGACAGAGTAGAGTATCCGTTCTGTTCATACCTGTAAACGGAACTCTTAGACTATAGCGTATGCATCCGTGACTCTTCTGGGCTATCACATTTTCTTCTAACAGGACTGTGGGCTATACATCGAGGGAAAAGATTATACCTATGGGTCTATCATTCTTGTAGCAATTCATTACCTTATATGTATTTTCTATGCTTGATATTAACATTTATGTGTTGTGGTCAATGTTCCTTATGTTAATAAACTTTACATAAACTTTATTCAAGCGTGTTATATATATATATGTAGTCAATAGACTGTCTGACTCCTCTAGATCTGTTATAGAAGATAGGCTGAAAGAGAGAAAATTCTCGATTAATTTCTACCATCTTACTTGTGGAAATCTGTTTCTATTATTATCCCTCACTGCTGCTATCACTTATTCTAATCTATTCAGAAGGGACCAACCTAAGTCTTAATTTCCCTATCAAAAATCTACGACAATAACATATAATGAATGGGTGTTGAGCAACACTATAACTAAAGGTTAATTAAGTTTGTTATCAATAGAAAATCACAACATAAATCATATACATCAATAGATCATGGTTTACAGACAAATGACAATTAATCAAATAGGTTCTCCCCTCTGGTAAAGGAAAAGAAAGAAGATCCCAACAGAGGTTAATTAACCCAAAAGATCAAAAAGTTAACATCAAGTTATGAGATAGTCAGTATGGGAAAAGAACAGGTTCTAAATGTAAGTTATCCCGTGACTTCTCGGATTTGAGAGACAAAAAAAGAAGAAACCATATAAGTATACTGATGGTAATCAAAGACATAAGTTTCTTTCTCCGTTCATCCAATTCACATCCATTCAGTGGCCACTTTCAGATGTATGCTTACCCCAGTAGTTGTTGCAGGCATTCCAAGGAAATACACTAATAAGTAATAAGACTATGTATTGTCAAAATTGAGTTGTGCCAAATCCAGCCCCAGATTCGCCGTAATTGCTGACTGCAAATTTCACGGGAATCGCTAGAGTCGGTGATTTAATTTGTCCTGGATACAATAAGTTATCTCTGCCTTCAGTTGGTGGGAGTAAGGTTCATACGTGGTGATCGTCTATGTAGGATGAATAGAACATAGATAGTTCCTAGGTGCCTAGCTTCAAGTGGCTGGGACACTATGGTAAGTTATACAAATGTTGCTGACGATATATTTCGCCCAGCTGGCTGATGAAATTGATCTAAATAAATCTGGTAATAGTTATGTTCCAGTTAAGATTATAATTTAATGTTTCTATTCTGGTTTTCTCTCATGACAAAATGAGGTAAAAGGACCGCACAGGTCACAGCAAGAAGCTCATTTAATATATCTGTATGCTTATATGATATTATAAGTTCATGTGATCGTAAGTTCATATGGCTATAAGAAAGCCGCTAGTACTCATGTTTGATCAGCCTAGATTATAGAAAGAATATATAAACGTTTTAACCAAATTATCAATCTCATATCTAACACGTGTTAAAATAGGACCTCTTCACCGCTCTGTTATAAATTAGATTTAAACCACACGTGGCTAGCTTAACCTGTCGTTTATTTAACGCGTGATATGAACGCTAGTCATTCGTAAAATTACATAAAATGGATATCAGTAAATAATATATGCCGTCAGTAGACAGTTATTTAATGTATGTACTAGTCAATTTAAACCATCTCTTACTGGAAAAATAGAGAGTAATTAAATTTACTTTACGGCTGGAAAATTTAGCTTTAAGTTATTTAATTAGCACAGAAAATCTCAGTGAAATATAATGAACTCTTTAACACACTAAATCACTTATAGACTAGAAATATAAATTACCGCAATCAGAAAAATGAAACACTCCACGAGAAATCTAATAATTTTCACTCTGTACGAGAAATACTAGAATATTCGAGCTAGTGGTTTCAGACAGAGATCTGAGCAACTGATAAATGGCTGTTTGAGAGACCTTGTATATATAGTGATAAATTCCGTTCAATCGCCCTTTAATGCAAAAGTCACACCTATGCCAGACCCGAGCCACTTTGCCGTTCAATTCTTGTATGAAAGGAAATAATACCACCTCTGCCGCGTCTCAAACTCGTAAGTTTAAGTACACTGAAAATGTAACACTCCAATATACGTCTCAGACTGATCGCCCCCTTGAATCTTCAAAGAAACTATTAAACGCCTAGACTCATCCCGTGTGTTCCCCTGATCAAAGAAACAATTACGCCATGCTCCGCGATCTGCTCTCTGTTTCTTACTTACTTAGTCGTTCCCCTTCTACCGTGAGGTGTAGAGGTTTGGAAGAGAGAGCGCCAGACTATCCTATCGGCTGTCTTCCTCCTGGCCTGGTTCCATTCTAGTCCTCGGTCCTTCAAAGATTGTCTAATGTTGTCCTCCCAGCGGACTCTGGGTCGTCCTCGGGGTCTGCATCCTTGGCTCTTTGTTTCCCATGCTTGTCGTGGTATCCGATCTTCTCCCATTCTGCAGACATGGCCAAACCATCTTAATTGGGACTGTTTTACTTGGGTCTGCAGGGGGTAGGATTTTAGGCCTTGACGTATCGTCTGGTTGCGTACCATGTCTCTTCTTGTTACTTCAACCACCTTCCACAGATACCTCATTTCTGAGGTTTGGATCTGGCTTTTATGGGTTGTAGTCATTGCCCATGACTCGCATTCATATGTCAAGACTGGGACATAGGTGGAGCGGTATACCGTGTTAATTGCTCAAACAGCTCACGTGTTTATTGCACTTGTGAAACCGGCGTTCCTGTAGCAAAAAATATACTTGAGGGGAGGGGGGGGGGGGGGGAGGGGGGGTGAATGAAAACTAGCTGCACTTTTTCATATGTGACAGTTACTCCGAACTAGTAGTTCTTGGTTACTGAAGTATTTTGGCCAAAAGATTCGGAGAATTTTCCTTAGGCAGATTGTGTGGAAGGAGGACAGCTTCGACATTTCCTTCTCTGTTACTCTCAAGCATTCCGCACCATAGAGAAGCACAGAAAGTACACAGCTCTCATACAGTCTTAATTTGGTGTTTGTGCTGTACTGGGAAAACTTCCAAATGTTGTTGAGACTAGCAAAGGCTGTTCTCTCTTTATTCATTCTGTTGTTAATGTCCTTGCTTGTTCCGCCGTCAAGTGTTACTATGCATCCTAGGTAAGTAAATGTGTCTGTCTGTTCCAACTGCTGGTTCCTTACTGTTATTGGCTCAAGATTGCCCACATTTAGTGTCATGACCTCTGTCTTCTTCAGATTGATGTTCAGGCCAACCTGCTGGCCATACTTATTCAGTCTATCGGTTTTTTCTTTGATGTGTTGATGTGAATGAGTGAGTAGTACAATGTCATTTGCATATTCCAGGTCTTCCAGTGTAGAAAACGTTGTCCATCTAATTCCTCTTGGACTGCCCTCTGTTGTCTGGCGCATCATCCAATCTATGGCTGTCAAAAATAATGTTGTTGATAAGGGGCATCCCTGTCGTACTCCTGTTTTCACTTCGAAAGTTACATTACTCAATCCAACACTGCATGTAAAGTTAGAATAGAAGCTTTTTATGATAGAAACAATGCAGCTGGGAATTCCATAAGCCCTCAGTATTTTCCATAGGCTGTCCCTGTGTATGCTGTCGAAAGCCTTTTCAAAATCAACAAAGTTAATGTATAGCTAGCTGTCTCTGCCATTCTGAGCACTGCTCTATAATGTTCCCGAGGGTGAATATATGATCTGCACATCTTCTGTTCTTTCTGAAACCCGCTTGTTCATTCTTCAGTTTATGGTCAACTGCTTTTGAAATTCACTGGATGATTATCCTGCCTAGTATTTTGCTGGGAACTGAGAAGAGAGTAATTCCTCTCCAGTGGTTGCAGTCTGCAAGGTCGCCCTTCTTGGGCAATTTGACAATTATTCCTTTACTCCACTCTGTTGGTGTTGTCTCAGTTTCCCAGACTTGTGCAAATAATGGATTTAATAGTTCTGCTTTTAGTTCACGGTCTGCCTTGAATAACTCGGCATTTAGATTGTCGTGACCAGGCGCTTTTCCATTCTCTAACCCTTTGATAGCTGTGATGGTTTCTTCTTTTCGTGGAATGTCTGTATTTACGTCTGTCACTTTCAGCATCAGGAACATTCAGCTGAATCTCTGGTGGTTCCTTATTCAGTGTTTGTCTGAAGTGATGTGCCCATCTTGTTTCTTGCCACTGTGCTGTGGTGATGAGATTTCCTTGCTTGTCTCTTACTAACGTTATGTTGTTTGCACCTGGTATTCCACTGATAGTTTTAGTTATATTATAAACTGTGCTTTTTTTCATTTCTCAGTGCTGCTTCTTCTGCCTGTCTTGCAAGGTCATCCAGAAATGTCCTTTTGTTAGCACGGGTTTGACGTTTAACTTCCTTGTCCAGCTGACTGTACTGTTCACTATATATTGCCTTTAACCTGCGAGACTTAGCTTCTGTTTTCTTTCTTTTCATTTTCTTTCTCTTCGCTATGGTGTTTAGCGTTTCTGGTGTTATCCAGTCTTGGCTCTTTCTTTCCTTCAAACCCAAGCATAACTTGCTGCTTTCCTTGTATATTGTTGAGATGGTGTTGAATTTCTGGTCGACATCATCGGTCTCTGTTCTTTCCTGGCTTTTGGTAATCTGATATCGTCTCTTTACGTCGACCACGAAAGCTTTCCTGGTGAGGAGGTCCTTAAGTTTCGTGATGTTCTATCTTTTCTGTTTGACTGCAACTGGTCCAGCAGCTCTGAGTTTCATCTTCAGTCTTGCTACTACTAGGTGATGATCACTTCCCACATCTGCGCCTCTTCTTACTTTCACGTCTTGTAGTGCATGTCTCCATCTGCCATTGATCATTATGTGATCTATCTGGTTTCTGTCCCGCCCGTTTGGTAATTCCCACGTTAACGTGTGCACTTCTTTGTGTGGAAAAAGTGTTCTTCCAATGACCAGGTTGTTAATACTGCAGAAGCTTATTAATTATTTGTCCCCATTCTCATTTACTGTTCCACTGCCGCATTTCCCCATTACTCTTTCGTTATAATTATTGTGTGTTCAAACTTTCACATTAAGGTCTCCAATTACTATAATAAGACCGTACCTGGGCGCAGTTTCCATTTCCTTTTGTACCTGTTGATAGAACTCGTCCTTGATCTGTTCATCGCCGTCGTATGTTGGTGCATAGCATTGTATAATTGTGGTGTTGGTGAATCTCCCTCTCAGACTTATTCTTATCAGTCTGTTGTTGATGGGTTTCCATTCCAGTAAAGACCTTTCCATTCCTTTCTTCAGGATAATGGCTACACCATCAATGTTCTGACCATCCTCTCTACCAGAATAAAGTACTGTTTTCCTGTAGCTGTTTTTAGTCTCCCCATCCCTGTCCATCTGCTCTCGGTTATTCCCAGGATATGTAATTTGTAGTTCCTCATCTCTGCTGTGATTTGTCTCAGCTTTCCTGCCTCATTCATAGTTCTGACGTTCCAAAATGCAATTCTGGTTTCGTGTTTTGCGGTCAGGGCATCCGTTTTCATGCCAATGGCTTCCTTTCGGCTTTCACCACTGGCAGTCATACGAGCCTGAGACTCCGGATGTCCGTCACGCATCAAAGTTTTTCCAATATGTTTTTGCTTTTCCGTAACATGTGCGATTTTTTACATAGACAGGGGTGTCGGCCCTGTGCTAAAACCCCCAACCTGAAGGACCAGGGTACCAGCTTTTGTCTAACCCCTACCCACGCAGACCAGTCCAGCTTGATTGATCCTACCAGGTGTAACACTCCCACTGGCATAGCTCTGGGAATTGTCAGGGTATACAAGCTGCCATACCGCTACACGGTATAGGTACCATTGATGGCAGTTGAACTTGAATACCTCTACAACAGCCCAACAAGGGTAATAATGTGTAACTATTCTTGAACTTGAATACCTCTATAACAGCCCAACAAGGGTAATAATGTGATTCTTGAACTTGAATAGTTACACATTATTACCCTTATGTTGTTGGTTTGCTGGTTTTCATATTTGTGTTTGCAGTTGTTCCCTTCAGTTGTTATTTCATTGTTTTCAACATGTCGCCACTTCTTTTTATTGTGTATTTTTGGTTTCTTTACATTTAAAACAAACATAACTGCAGAGAGCAAAGTTTAATGTATAAAGCAATCCCCGGCTTAGAACGGTTAATTCGTTCTTGAAAACTTGAGCGCTAACCAAAAAAGCACTAAACGAAAACTGGTTTTTCATAAGAATTAATAGAATTCAAAATAATTCGTTCCTGAGGTCCAGAAAGATGTATGATAATAATTAAGTTAAAGAAATTGATTAAAAAAGAAAAGAACAAATAATTAACATTTATAAGCTACATATAATTATCAGACATTTTAAACATAAACTTACTTACTTAGTCGTTCCTCTTCTACCGTGAGGTATAGAGATTTGGAAGAGAGAGCGCCAGACTATCCTATCGGTTATCTTCTTCCTGGCTTGATGCCATTCTAGTCCTCGTTCCTTCAAAGATTTTCTAATGTTGTCCTCCCAGCTGACTCTGGGTCGTCCTGGAGGTCTCTATCCCTGGCTCTTAGTTTCCCATGCGTGTCGTGGTAGCCGATCATTTTGAACACAAACCAAATATTATGTATGTACAGTACAAACAAAAATAATTTTATTATAGGACTTTAATCGATGCTACTTCCGCCCCTTGTGGCTACAGTTGTCATGGCGGAGCAATCTTCATCATCGGATAACTGGTTAGCAGAAGATTTTGTAGGTGTTCTTATAAGTTATTTTACCTCCAGAGGTAGAAGGCACGGCTGTATCGTCAATGTGAGCAGAAGATATTCGAGGAGACTTTAAAAAATACAAATCGATCTTGGTTTGCTTTACCATTTTACTATATCTCTCCAAGAAGTACCATGATGCAAGTTAGATCTTGTTCTATGTTACGGATTACTGTGCAACTGTCTTCAGTTTTGGATTTATGCTTTATTATGCTAGCAATTAATGCATCCTGAAGTTTGAAAATCTCGTTAAGGTTTGCTGTTGTAAATGCCTTCGTCTGCTCGTGTTCGTTTCCCTCTTCTTGATACTCGAGTGCTCTCTGCTGTTCCAAGTCTTTGAGATCCTCATCAGATAGTGACTCACGATTAGCATAAGATCGAATTTTTAAAGAATATAACAGAAATGGCATAAAATACAAACAGCATCATATCGAAAAAGCGCTAATTGAGCACCATAAGACTGGGAGATAGCTGTATATATATATATATATATATATATATATATATATATATATATATATATATATATATATATATATATATATATATATATATATATATATATATATATATATATATATATTATTAAGTCAGTGACTTCGGAACAGACAGGACCAGAAATAACATCCAATGCAGCTCGTCACTAAAATCGATTAGAGCAAACTTTTTTTTTCTCCGATGTTTTACCGGATTCATTGACAGATTCCCCTCTCCTCCTCCCTACATAACCCCCCCCCCCCCACCCGCCCCCGGCATTTTTCCTCCAAATCGAGTCTGAAGGCAGCATGTAATCAGGACACGCCGGTAGATTTTTTGCCTTACAATATCAACACCACAAGATTTTAAAATGAATGTAAGTGATTAAATACAAACAACTTTATTTTAAACTAGAATCACACACGCATCTTCAGTCACATCATCATCAACAAACAAAGAAAAACACAGACAGGACAGTTCCCAGTAGTTACCTGCGAATGAACACCGAAACATAGCCGGCCGTACTAGCCGATATCACAGTGTTGACCATTGACAGACTGATAGCTTCTCCATCTCGTGGGTTGGTGATCGACAACTGAGAACCACCGTTGAATGCCAAGAAACCAATCAGAAGAATGAGTGTTCCAAAAGCTGTCAACTAAGATCAGAGGAAACAAAAAATATGAGTGCCAACTTTCTGACTGCATCAGTGAAGTACTATGGGCAATGGAAATCGTGACAATAAACGCTGTGGTACAGAAAACACCAAAATTTTTCTAAGTCCACAACGCTGAGTTTTTTTTTTTTTTTTTTTGGTGTACTAGTTTTTGTTTTTGTTTTTTTTTCGTACGTCCGCTAATACTCTAGGCGAAATCTCAGGTTATTATTAATTTCTAACCTGACATTGATTTTACGTGAGTATCCCTTTTTTTCTTGTACAGAGACAGGTGTCCCTCGCCATTCAGGCAGATACTCGGATTTCGGAGGTACCCATTAGAGCTGGGTCGGCTCAGGAGCCGCCAATCCCTGGTCGACGACACTCCTTCAAATGTCCTCGCCAGGTCTCGAGTTAATCCAGTCCAAATCCCGGTCGACGAAAAATCCTCAAATGCCGTCGCCCGGGTTTGATCCTGCATCACCCGGTCGCCAGAGCGGTGTTGTAACCACTACGCTAGCGCGGCTCCCGTGTACCAGTGAAAGGGCTGCGACTCTGGGGCAACAGGCGATGTATACTATAAGGGGTGTCAGGAACAGAATTTCGGTGGCTTGCGGCGCGCAGGGGCTAAGGCTCGTCGGCTGCGCGCTAGTGTCTCAGTGTGTGTCCTTAGTTGTGAAGGGCGACGAAACGAACGGAATAATTTGTATTTTCTTTGTTACTTTCACAATTGCCTCCACGGCTGGCGTTGTGGATTTAAAAATTGCTACCATAAGTGAAATGGGTTCATTTTCGATACAAGACAACAGGAAGCTGAGACGTTAGGGAGTCATGACCCAAGTGGGCCCGCCCCCCTTAGAGTGTAAAGGAGTAATCGGGCCGAAACACTTCTCGGATGGGGGGACTACTTCTGATGATCAGATTGCTTCCTGTTGTATCGCTCTGTAAAGAGTTTCCTATCATAGTTGCATGGTCAAACCAGTGACGATCGGGAAAAGACAGATGACACTGGGAAAGACTAGAAACCGGCTGACCGGGTTAGCACCCCGTAAGCTGTATTCAATTGCTACAGGACCCAAACACGATAGATGCCCCCAGGATTCACCGAAAGGGGAGGAGGATGATGAATCTACAGGCGCCTCATTGGAATCGACCAGACCCTTTACATGGACTTCGACCTCTGAACAACGGCTGGAATTTCCATGTGCCTGTTACAATTCTCTACTCAGAGAAGAATGAAAATCCACAGAACGAAAAAGGGGTGTGGGAAGTCATCAGGGGGAGATCAACAGCGCTCTGTCTCGACGCATAAGACGTTAGAAGAACGCAGCCAGGAGTCAATCCACAGTGCTGAGTACATTCAAGTTGATCTGCCAGATGATGATCTCACACACTTCTTAGACGGGAAGAGAGATGTGGTGCGGGGATAATTTGATAATTATATTATTTATGTTTCTCAGGAACAGTCCACCAGACGTCCTGTACTATAAGTGCATGAGACTCAATGCTTGGACACTTTTTATTATAAATCTTGGCCTGCTGAGTTCCCTTCCAAGTGTTATCCTCAGAGATTCCATTGTAGTAGTTATGAAATATTAAACATGGCCATTCATTCAATACACCCTGGCCCGCACCACAGGTACTCAGTCAATAAGGCCTAACTGCTTTTTACAGTTCACACATTTATTAACATATACTCCATATTGAATAGGATTCGACATCGAAGCTTTTCTAAGCACATGTCTCTACTGTCCTTGATTTGGATACTTTCAGTTTAATGGCACAGTCAACTTACGTGCACAAGAATTCCACACACTCTGCTTAAACTAAACTGGCATTATATAGTTAATGCATGCATAAGGCAGTGATGGTAATATACATCTTGCAGGTGTGGTAATCATATTCCTCAAACAAAGGACATACTCTGAAATCTAGTCCTAACGGACACACGCCATGCATACTGGTGAAAAGACACAAGCGGAATCTTCTGCAGAGACGCGTTCGTGTTCCAGATTAACAAGCCCACATCTGCGACTATCTTTGAGCAGAAGTCAAGACGTCACTTCCGGAAACTCATGACAACCGTCTGTAAACAACAAACCAGGAAGTGATCGTATACAACCAATGTTATAATATTTAGATATAACAAGATGCAATAAAATTTCCACCTGCCAGTGCAAAAGGGGCTTTGGGAACAGCTGGACAAAGCCTTGGCAAAAGAGTTGGATAACAACCTGAAGCAGCTAACTTTGGAGAAGAAGCTGGAAATCTTCGGCGACATAATATATTTGCACTGTCGCAAAGTGTTCGTAGTGAGTGAGGCAAGGGAAAGTAGCCCACCACGGAAAAGTAGAAGACAAATTAAAATAGATGAAATCAGGAAACTGAAGCAGCATGCCCAAAAACTGTTCAAGAACGCAGTTGCCACAGAGAAGGAAGGGTTACGACAAGTTTGGGAGCACCTGAAAGGCCAACATAAAGCCCTTTGTAGAGCGGAAAGGTTGTGCAAAAAGAGAAGGAAGACTCGAAGGGATAGGGAAAGATTCTTTAGGGAGCCCTTCAAGTTTGCCAAAGAACTTTTTGATCAGCCACGGTCGGGTACGCTAAACATCAGGAAAGAAGACCTGGAAGAACACCTTAGAATGACATATTCAGATGGTGGCAAAGATGAGCCGCTCAGCAGCATTGCAGGCCTTAAATGACCGAGTAAGCCAGGAGCTGAATTTAACACCAAGCCCCCAACGGTGCAAGAGGTAGAAAGCATTGTCCAGAAAGCTCGGTGCAAGTCAGCTCCAGGTGCTAATGGTGTTCCATATGTGGTGTATAAGAGATGCCCTGAGGTTTTCAAACGACTGCTCCGTTTACTGAAGAATGCGTGAAAAACCCAGCTCGTAAGCAAGGAATGGAGAAAGGCAAACGGAGTCTACATCCCGAAGGAACAAAATTCCACAGACATCAGTCAGTTCAGGCAAATCTCACTACTCAATGTGGAAGGGAAAATATTCTTCTCAGTGATGGCGAAAAGACTCACTACATACCTCCTGGCAAATGGGTACATTGACACTACCATTCAGAAAGGAGGTACACCAGGATGTCTAGAGCATGCTGCAATGATCTGGGAAGCAATCCAAAAGGCAAAGTCTGACAGAACAAACCTCCATGTAATCTGGTTGGATCTAGCGAATGATTATGAATCCTTTCCACACCAAGTGTCGTGGCAGGCCCTAGAAATGTATCATGTTCCACAAGAGATTGCAGCAATACTGAAGCTGCATTTTGCAGGGTTCTCTGTCAGATTTTCAATCAGAGAGAACACAACGAAGTGGATTGGCCTTGAAGTTGGAATTGCGATGGGATGTACCATCTCTCCGATACTATTCGTCATGGCTATGCAGGTAATCCTCAATGCGGCTGAAGGAATGTGTTACGGTATATGATATTAACGCCGTCTGCTAAAGGTTATCAGACGTGCAATTGTAAAAGGTTAAGGCATTTAATATATTGCGATAGATGTTTCAATTTTTGAATGCTCCATACACGATCGATCATGACGTGTATAGCGTTGTTTAGGACACAGTCGGTAACTAAGAAACGCTACCCTTTGTTACTTGACCGCCAAGCTGAATAGCTGCGTTTTTCTAACCTTCCAATTCAATGGCATGATATAGCCATTTTATGTGCATTTTTATGGACCAGGGTCAGTCCTAGAACTCTTTATGAGAGGAAAATTTATGGAGGTTAGTATTTAACTAGAATTCTCAGAAGGAGAAGAATAATCGTCAAATTCGTATGAATATATTCAGACTCGCAGTCTCACTGTCGGCAGGTAGCCATGTCTAGCTGCGCGTGCATATAGCTGTGATGTTCTGACGACAATACTGCATTGTATCCTCATAACGGACATTGACACGTAAACCAGCAGTCTACGTTATTGATTAATTTATGCATGACTTATAAGGACTTATGTTCTGTTCCTATTTGAAATGATCATTCTGTGTGTACAACTGTGGATTAAATGTACGGACTCAATGAAATGACTTATCAAATCAATCGTATTCCAAGGTTCAATTATTGTTCGGAGTCTTCCACCCCCGCATTCGCTTAATCTTCCATCGAAGGCACGATGCACTATCTCTGAATGGAAAAACTAACATATCAATGAAAAAACAATGGCCAGAAATTTATAAGTGTTTTATTCATATCACATGGAACATTGTTCAGAGCAAACCACCATGCAACAGTGGTGCCCGGTGTGTGGGGACGAAAAACAACAAAAAAACAAAAAAATTTCTTCATGACTTTCGAATGAAATATTTACGATCAAGTTTCGATCACATGACCATTACGAAGCTGACGTGACGCACGTGATCATGAATGGCAACATGACGTCACTGTTACATTGTCGCAGTGAAGAAGACATCTTTTCAACGCCTCTCTAGTTCGCTTCAAATTTATCAAGATGCACAAGATGGACTACCGTTGTCTGCCCATCAGGAGCAGACAGTCAAAGGCACAGGCCTAGCCGTCGACGACAACTAGCATCAAGTGAAGCAACGGAAAAGATAAGTCTAGGTGTTTAACTGTTGTTATTGCAAACAGTACTACTGAGTCCATGCCTTTTGCCTGCATAGGCATGTCTGTTCTGAATGTGTTTCATGTAAATTTTGGTTGTCTTAATGTGTTGTTAATTCGTGGGCCGGTTGGAGGGAACTGAAATCTCTGGGGAATGTCGCGAACAGCTGACCACCTAGATTTCAGTCGTTCTTAGGGAACTTAAACGATTGCATTTTTGGAAGCCCCATTGAGGTTTGCCATTGGACGACCTGTCCAAATCTGCTACCGTTTGACGATTTGTGTTAGCTGTACCGTTCCGTAGATAACTGGTGTATTTTATTCGTACTCAGTTAACAATTTTATTCAGTTCTGTATCATGTTCGTTAACTATTTCGTCCAGTCTACTCTGACTATCAATTTATTTTATGATTGTTAAATTTTCGTCCGTTATGAGTCCTGCGATGTCATCATTTTTTGCAGTCATTTTTTTTTTGTGTACTTTGAATATTAAGTTGACCTCGGGTCAGACCTTGCCCTTCATTTGGCTTGATATTTAACAGATATCATAACTATTTATGATATAGTTATTATTTAGATACAATATTGTTACAAAATATTGTCTATTAGTTGAACTTAGACATTAGAGTTCAGTACTATTGTGATTATTTATATTGAATATTTCTAAGTTGAGTAAGTATAATAATTACTCTGAAGCTACTATTGACTATTTTAATCAGTAATTATCAATAATTACTTACAGATAAAAGTCAAAATGCTTACTATAGACCATTTCGTTAAAATTGGTCGGGAATATGGTTATAAATCTCAAGAACTTCGTCAGTTTGCTGAGGCAGAACTGGAAAAATATGAAAGAAAAGAAGCAGAACAAAAGGCTGCATTAAAGAAAGAGGAAGAGGAACATGAGATGAAGCAAATTGCCAAGGAAAATAGATTAAGAGAAATTGCTCAACAGGAAGAAGAGAATAAATTGAAACGAGAGGAAATTATTTTACAACAAGAAATGGAATTGGCGCGTATTAAATTGGAGACAGCAAAATTACAAGCACAAAGTGCTGATGCAAACCAGAATAATAACGCACAAAATGGATCATCATCCAGCCAAACTAAACATTTCTACAACTTTAAATTACCCACTCTCAACTTGAACGTGGACGACCTTTCATCGTTCCTGTCACGTTTTGAACAGACTTGCAAAACAAACCATTTGCCTGAAGAGTCATGGGTACTCAAGTTAAATGAATTCTTGGTTGGAGAACCATTGACGGCTTCTCAAAATGCTGACCCATCAATAGCAAATAACTACGGTGCTATTAAGTCCTTGCTTTTACGAAGGTTTCACCTGGACGAGGAACACTGTAGGTTGAAATTTAAGGGAATTTTACCTGAATCTCCAAAAGATTTTGCAGGATTCATTGCGAATATACGCAATACATTTAATAGATGGGTTGAACTGGCAGAAGTCAACAAATCATACGACAAATTAGTTGATTACTACTACGGGATAAAGTATTATCTTCGGTTAGCCAGCCATTTTTTGCATATTTGCAGGAGCGTAAACCAGGTACTATGGACGATTTAGAAAAAATTTCTTTAAACTACTGTTCGGCACATCCGAATGCAACCATTTCTAACTCCTCATTAAGAGAACCTCTACCTGTGGCGTCTAATATGGCCTACAATCATAATAACAAACAAAGACATCACAGTGTAGACAGAAGCAGGTTCCAAAGAAATCACAATGTTCACTTTCAGAAGGGATATAATAATGATTTCAACAATAAAAATGAGTTCAACAGAGGTAGATCACGAGATAGAAATTATTCACCTCAAACAAACTACCACAATGGTCAACATAACACTCATTATAATCGATCACATACTCCCAATAATAATAGTAACTGGAATGGTAATAATCATGGCTCGAGACATCGAGATAATAGTTACTATAGAGGACGACGAGATAATTCTAACAATTATACTCGGAATCGATCTCATTCTCGGGGATCATCTCATTACAACCATAATACAGGGGCGGCAGTTACAAATAATACTACCCCTATAGCTCAGGTCCCACTTGACAATAATACAACACAGTCTTCTGCTGCATGTTTTGCTATTAATTATAATGTGGCAAATAGTTGCCAACAATGCAATCTTATTTTTCAGAAGGCGAAAGAAACAGTGCTTAACTGCGGACATATTACACCAGAGGTAGGTCTTGCAGTCAACGATGGAACAGGCCTACTAATTTTTAACAGGGGATTAGTTAATGGATCCGTCGTCTCAGTGCTGAGGGATTCAGGATCCACAACGATTGGTGTACGACAGTCGCTGGTACATCCTAGCTGTGCAACGGGGGAATATGTCCGTTGCATGACTTTTGGGGGAACTATTGAGTTTTACCCCACAGCTATTATTCATGTTAACACACCTTTTTTCACAGGGAACGTAAAAGTATGTATGCTAAAAAGCCTATAGCTGATCTGATGGTTGGTCGTATACACGGCAGTAAAGATTGTACTCCAGATGAGATTATAGAATGGGAGAAACATAACCTATGCACTGGAAACGCCGTGACGACTAGAGCGCAGACTCAACTCATGGAGAAAGTTGATGATAATAAAATGGATGCAGACAACCAAGAGGAATTTGTAGTCAATTCACCTATTGACAGGGAAACATTTGCAACCAAACAAAAAGAGGATAAATCTTTAAAAAAAAATTTTTTAAGTTGGTTGATAAAGTTGACAATCTATCCTCAGGTAATAATAACAAACATTGTTTTGTTATTAAAAATGACATATTGATTAGATGTTTTAATGACAAATCACAAATGAAACAACAAGTTATGGTCCCATATACTTTTAGACGGTACATTCTTCAACATGCACATGACTCACATTGTGCTGGACATATGGGATATACTCGAACACGATCTCGAGTACTGTCTTCATTCTTTTGGCCAGGAGTGTCAAGAGATATTTCGCAGTATGTACGTTCCTGTACTACATGCCAAGAAGTGAAAGCACGTGGAGCTTTTCACACGGCGCCTATTCAGGCTTGCGATATCTCAGTAAGACCGTTTGACAAGATGGCAATAGATATTATTGGTCCATTGCTACCATCGGCCAGAGGACATAGATTCGTCCTTACGTGCATTGATTTGTGCACACGATGGCCAGAAGCTATCCCATTAAAGACCACCACTACCACAGATGTAGCTGATGCACTACATCTCATCTTTTCTAGAATAGGGTTTCCTAGAAAACTTTTATCAGACCATGGGTCACAGTTTATATCTGACACCATGAAGGAAGTCATGAAAACTTGGAACATTGATAGGAATTTAAGTAGTATTTATCATCCGATGAGTAATGGTGCGGTTGAAAGACTTAACCGTACACTTAAACAACTACTACATAAGGTTACTGCTAAGCACCCTCATGACTGGGACAGAGCACTCCCAGCTGTTCTATTTGCTTATCGGGAGGTACCGCATGAACAAACTGGCTTCTCTCCCTTTGAATTAGTTTTTGGTGCTCCCCCAAGAGGTCCTATGGGACTAATAAAAGACTTATTAATTGACGCGGAGATGACTCAGGACACTCAGTCATCTTACGAGTACGTGATTAATCTTCGGAAGAACATTATTGAGTCTTGCCAGTTGGCAACAGCTTCTTCTGAGGCTGCAAAAGCTAAGGCTCGATCTCTACAAAATAGGTCTCGACGATTACGCCAATTATTCCCAGGCGACGAGGCTTATGTGTTACTTCCTCACAATAACAATAAATTATTGATATCTTGGAATGGTCCTTACAAAGTCATTGATAAAATTTCCGACGTTGATTACGTCTTAGATATCAAGGGACACAAAAAGATATTTCATATTAACATGCTCAAGCAATTTCATACACGTCCTGAACACTTACAGTCAATTTTTCATGAACTAGATGACAACACAGTATCTACTTGTTATTATGCTAACTTATCTGTCATCCAGGAAGAAGAATCTTCTTTTCCTGAGGTACAGTTACCGTTACCGGTACCAGTAGTTCAACCTACTGAATCTTGGCGGGATGTAACCATCTCTTCAACGGTTACACCGCAACAGCGTCTACAGATTGCTAATCTATTACAATCTTATCCAGATGTATTGACCGACGTCCCGGGTCGCACATCGGCTATCAGTCATGACATTACTCTCAATGATGATACACCTATTCGTGTACATCCCTATTCTGTTCCTTTACATTTCCTTGCTAAAACTACTAAGGAACTTGAACAGATGTTGTCTCTGGGAATCATTGAGACTAGTAATTCGCCATTCTCTTCTCCATTAGTGATTGTCCGGAAGAAGGACAATAACATCAGACTATGTGTTGATTATAGAAAATTAAATGCTAAGACTATAGTTGACAGCGAACCACATCCACTTATCGACGACTTACTGCCACGTCTATCCAACGCAACTATATTTAGTAAGATAGACTTAACTAAAGGTTATTGGCAGATACCACTGACCGAAAAGGCTAAGTACTACACCGCATTTTCCACTCCACAAGGTCTATACCAGTGGAATGTGATGCCTTTTGGGCTTGTTAATGCGCCAGCTACCTTCATTCGCCTGATGCGACAAATTTTATCAGGTAGACCAGACGTTATTACATATATTGACGACATATGCTTGTTTAGTTCGTCGTTTGAGGAACATGTTTCGGGACTTAGATATGTTTTCGACACTCTAAGGAATTATCATCTAACTGCTAAACCTACAAAGGTGCAAATCGCGTGTAATGAGATAACCTTTTTGGGACATATCATTGGATCGGGATATATCCGAACGTTACCTAGTACAGTCTCCAAAATTCTAAACATAGCAGTTCCTCAGACGAAGAAACAGGTCAGGAGTTTGTTAGGACTTGTTCAATATTACAGTAGATTCATACCAAACTTGTCATCCATCACGGCTGTATTGTCTTCATTGTTAAAAAAAGACATGCCGGTGAAGGTGACATGGACTGGTACATGCAATGAAACTTTCAACAAAATTATAAATTTGTTCTCGCATGAACCAATTTTAAGACTTCCCGATGCTTCCAAAAGATTTTTCTTACGAACAGATGCTAGTAACTACGGCATTGGTGCATGCCTGCTCCAGAACCATGACGGCATTCTACATCCTACCTTATACATTTCAAGAAAGCTAAAGCCTGCAGAAACAAAGTATTCAACAGTCGACAAGGAACTTTTATCTGTGATATGGGCAATAACTAAACTCGAAAAGTTCCTGCTTGGTGCTCCCTTCACCATACAGACGGACCAACGTGCTGTAGCATCCTTGCGTCGATGTAATCATAAAAGCCAGAAACTCGCCAGATATTCAATCATCCTACAGCCATTTGAGTTTTCCATTGAACATATTCCTGGCACTGAAAATATTGTTGCGGATGCGTTGTCACGTAATCCTATTGACGACGAATAATCAACATTAACATTCCTAAAACATATCAACTATAAAGGAACTAACCTTGCCTTCAATTTAAACTTTATAAACACTGTATGCATCACAGAATTGAACTAAAAGACAATCAGGTATACACGGATTGACATTCAAACTTCGTCTAACGTCCATACACGATATATGAATATTCGTTTGAACAATCATGGAACAATATCTGACGACAAGTCGAACTTATTATCCTATGTGCACTTAATTCTTGGATGCAGTGATAAATGACATTTCTTTCCAACGTAAACGTTTGAACATTTTTGCCTAAAAGAATTCATCAGGATCAAGACTACGGATGGATCATCATATCCTATACTAATTAATTAGTTAACTTAACTTCTTAATTGAATTATTATCAATAAAATGAAATGTGAGAAAAAAATGAAATGAAAGAACAAAAAAAGAGAACGAAATATAAAAAGAAGAAATTATGAAAAGAGAAAATAAATCTCACACAAGTATTAGATTAATATTTTTTTTTTTAATGTACCTATACATTATTTAGTTAGTTAAATTAGATAGTTATTATTCACTAACACTTAACACACACAATTAAGTTAAACTTATATTCGAATTTCTTTCTATTTCTTCTCACTTATTTTGTTTTTTTTCTTCTCTCATAACATCGCGTTACATTAGAATCTTAATAATTTAACTCTTAGTTTAATTAATTAATTTAATGTTAATTAGTCAAATTAATTCCTATATGACATACTAATACGACAGACCTTACTTTAATTTAATTCTATCATTCACTATTAACATTGGACATTTTATTTAGTTGATATAATAATATGTATAATTGATATATCATGTGATTAATGTTAGATGACTATGACAAATAGTTAGTTGACATGACCGCGACACGGTTCTACTCAGAACATCGTCGGCCATATGTCACAATTGTGTTAAATTTTTTTTTGAAAAATTGTTAAGTCGGATAGATCTTGAAAAAAAATCTATCGATTTTTTTCCCCCGGGTGTACAGGGAATTGTTACGGTATATGATATTAACGCCGTCTGCTAAAGGTTATCAGACGTGCAATTGTAAAAGGTTAAGGCATTTAATATATTGCGATAGATGTTTCAATTTTTGAACGCTCCATACACGATCGATCATGACGTGTATAGCGTTGTTTAGGACACAGTCGGTAACTAAGAAACGCTACCCTTTGTTACTTGACCGCCAAGCTGAATAGCTGCGTTTTTCTAACCTTCCAATTCAATGGCATGATATAGCCATTTTATGTGCATTTTTATGGACCAGGGTCAGTCCTAGAACTCTATATGAGAGGGAAATTTATGGAGGTTAGTATTTAACTAGAATTCTCAGAAGGAGAAGAATAATCGTCAAATTCGTATGAATATATTCAGACTCGCAGTCTCACTGTCGGCAGGTAGCCATGTCTAGCTGCGCGTGCATATAGCTGTGATGTTCTGACGACAATACTGCATTGTATCCTCATAACGGACATTGACACGTAAACCAGCAGTCTACGTTATTGATTAATTTATGCATGACTTATAAGGACTTATGTTCTGTTCCTATTTGAAATGATCATTCTGTGTGTACAACTGTGGATTAAATGTACGGACTCAATGAAATGACTTATCAAATCAATCGTATTCCAAGGTTCAATTATTGTTCGGAATCTTCCACCCCCGCATTCGCTTAATCTTCCATCGAAGGCACGATGCACTATCTCTGAATGGAAATACTAACATATCAATGAAAAAACAATGGCCAGAAATTTATAAGTGTTTTATTCATATCACATGGAACATTGTTCAGAGCAAACCACCATGCAACAGATGTGTAGCACTGTACTGCAAAAAGTCAAAACTTCTGCTTCCCTTCAAGTCAGTTGTTGAAGAGTACAAAGTTGGAAAAGCAAGGCTTGCAATGATGTTACGCGAGTCAGCTGATGACGTGATTAAGTCCATTCAGCCCACACTGAAAACGGGAAGGAAGTGGAGAGTGGAAGAAGCTGTTGATGCTGCTCAAGAGTCACTCAAACCGAGAGAGGTAATCGGGTACACACAAACGAATAGAATAGGATTTGGACATGGTGACATCCGCTGGTGGTCCAAGGCAGGGAGCGCAGAGACATGGTAGTTCAGGAGATACGAGGAGCTGAGAATGATAAGAGGTTGCAAAAAGCAGTGCAGCAGGTCCAACGAGGCCAATGGACTACATGGGAAGGAGCCCTGCAGAGGTCCTTGACATGGAATGATATATGGCATATGGCACCTCTTAGGCTCAGCTTCGTGATTAGATCAATGTATGACTTGCTGCCGGCGGCCACCAACCTTGTGAAATGTGGAAAGTCGGATGATGAGCAGTGCTCCCTGTGCCAGGGGAGGCAGACACTTGAACACGTGCTCTCAGCGTGTAAGGTGGCATTAGGGCAAGGGCGATACACTTGGCGCCATAACAAAGTGCTAAATGAGCTTGCTGCGACAATAGATCAGGCAAGAATGAAAGCGAATAGCAAAGTCCGGCCAGACACCGCAAACACATACTTTCTGAGGGCAGAAAAGTCAGCACACCCCAAACCGAGGAAACCTGGTAGCAGTTTACCATCTCTTCTTGACTGCAAACGACTGAGAGATGGCGGTAGACCTACCTGGACGGGGGGCATATCCAGAGAGTAACAGAAAATTGCGGAGACGGCCGGATATAGTGCTTCATTCTTCAGCAACGCTTCAGGTCATGCTGATTGAACTGACCGTGCCATGTGAATCCAGATTAGACGAGCAATATTCATTCAAAGCGGCCAAGTATAGCGATCTGGCCGCGGATCTGAGACACGATGGGTTCAATGCAAGGTACATGGCGGTTGAAGTGGGCGCAAGAGGGCTTGTGGCTGCATCAGTGTATGATTTATTGAAACTGTTGGGGCTGAGGGGACAGTCTAGAACAAGGGCACTGAAGAGGCTTAATGAAACTGCCGAAAAGGCATCAGGCTGGCTGTGGAACAACCGCAATGGGCAATGGAAATCGTGACAATAAACGCTGCGGTACAGAAAACACCAAAATTTTTCAAAGTCCACAACGCTGAGTTTTTTTTTGGGTGTACCAGTGAAAGGGCTGCGACTCTGGGGCAACAGGCGATGTATACTATAAGGGGTGTCAGGAACAGAATTTCGGTGGCTTGCGGCGCGCAGGGCTTAAGGCTCGTCGGCTGCGCACTAGTGTCTCAGTGCGTGTCCTTAGTTGTGAAGGGCGACGGAACGAACGGAATAATTTGTCTTTTCTTTGTTACTTTCACAATTGCCTCCACGGCTGGCGTTGTGGATTTAAAAGTTGCTACCATAAGTGAAATGGGTTCATTTTCGATACAAAACAACAGGAAGCTAAGACGTTAGGGAGTCATGACCCAAGTGGGCCCGCCTCCCTTAGAGTGTAAAGGAGTAATTGGGCCGAAACACTTGTCGGATGTGGGGACTACTTCTGATGATCAGATCTACCCTGTTCAGAAAATTTGTTAAATCATGGAGTCGATTGACTTGCAACGGTTAACGAAATTAATTAGCTGGAATCATGTCCACCTTTCTCCTCAATGCTGCCTTCGTCTTTCACGTTCGTTTTAAATGTATTACCTTTTTCTTTGCCTCTCTTATTTGTTGCTAGTTTTCCACTTAATGGAACTTTATCAAACCCATGAATACTCCAGTTGTTATCACTATAACAGTCTTAACGTTCTGAGAAAGCAGTGGCTAGCTTACTTACCGGGGTTGAGTGCCCTCTGATGTTGACAACTGTGTTACTTTCATAATGGAAACGTCCCAGTCGAGGGCCGAGGATAAACGCTCCAATAAATGAAGCCGTTCCGCCAACAAGATGGACAGTAGCACTTCCAGCAAAATCCTGTAAACCATAAACTTATTTTCTTATTCACAAATGTATATTACCTTATTGTAGGTTGAAAAAGGTAGTCACGTAGTGGAAATAGGGGAGTGAAGTGTTAGAGACTTCACGATACTAGATTCAGCTTTTCTATGAGGTGTGCTGACCAGTTTCCGTCATCGCCGAATTTGCCATTCTTAACTCACGAGCAGAGTCAGGTACCCATTTGCAGCTGGGTAGACTGGTGCATGACGCCACCAGGTTTCGGTCCCGGAACACAGTAACTGTGCCGCGACAAGAAAACGCTCTAACCGTTTGCCAATCGGGTGCATTAACTGAATAATTTTCAGTCCACATTCTTTCCTTTAATTGAATTATCTCCCCTTCAATTCCGTCGTTTAAAATTCTTTTTCTTTCACCCATCACATTTTCCTCACACTTTTGTCTTTTATTTAACTTTTTTTTTCCCAAATGTATCGTAATTGCAAGTCCAACACCTTCTTAAAATACGCCATCACAAATATCTAGACAAATAAATAAAAAATAATAAATAAATAAGAGAAATGGCAGAAACCGTAAAACACGCGGAGAAGGAAATTAGTCACGTGAAGGAGCAAATAAGACATGGAATAACTTTGAAGTAGCGGCAACGACTGGAAGGCTTGGCGTGAATTTGTAGATGGAACAAGTCATGAAGGCTTGGCGTGAATTCGTTGATGGAACAGGTCATGAAGGCTTGGCGTGAATTTCTTAAAGACCGATGTTCCATGGGGAGCTTATGGTCAATGCATGAATGTAATGCTAAGCAAGAAAGGAAGCTCAATACCTCCCATCTGTATTCACATGGTCCGATTTTTCTCGGCTTTTTCATCATGTTCCTTATTTTATTCTTTTACCGTCTTTGCTCTTTTTAATTATGTTTTTGTTACATGATCCTTCCTAATCACGGCTTCTACTTGAGTGGAACTTTACTATTTCATATCTAGCAGTCTAGTGCAACTTTGATATTTCCCAACCAGACGCTTTGATACAGCGTTATCTTGTCCAACATACATGGTTCCATTAGACAACAATGCTCCGCACGGGTTAAGGCAACATGGGCAATAGGAAGAATTCGATTGATAGCTTAATGCCCTGCCATCTAGGCATCACCAAAAAAGATGCTTCGATGACGGGTCATTAGTGCGACCCGCAACACATAACACCGGAAATTTACCATGGGCAGTCCAGCCTATTAATGACGCAATCACTTCTGTTGTTCCCCTATTATACAGTATAGGTCAGACCACACAAGACAAAGACCTTAATACTGTGTCTAGTAAATGATAGAAGACTAAGAACAGTAAGTACAGGACAGAGAGTATCATCGAAGCATCATTTTTGGTGATGCCTAGATGGCAGTGAGGATAGTATGATTCGCTTGCATAGCTAGGCGGGGTTGTCGCACGGAAGCTCCTGGGTTGGAGTCCTGGGTAAGCCACTCACGTCTGTTGTTTTTCTGTTGTCTAGTTTTCTACTTCTTTATTTCTTACGAGTGCCTGAAAACATACCTTTATGTTTGTCTAATATTTATTTACTGTTTACATGCCTCGGGTTTCCCTTCCTTATGTGTTATAAAAACAAAAGTGCCTGAGGACTATCACCTCAGGGGCGCATTCCCATAATCGGTTATGACTGAATGGGTCTATTAATATTATGAGAGAGATATGCGGTTGAGAAAATGGTCAGTAAAGGAACTTAATATGAAGAACTCGCGTATGTAAGAATCTACAGAAAAAGAATATTCTGTCATTAATATAAGTTTCCTCACACCCTCTCTGTTGATATCAGTTGTATTGCCTTCAAATACAATTCTTGATTCCAACAAGCGTTTTTCATCAATATTTGCATATTAACAAACCTACTCAAATGGTGTTTACTATGATGAAAAGTTCCTGTAAGCTAGCGTTGAACAATACTACAACATGCTTTCTCCGTCTCATATTGTTACGTACAAGGTATGTCTTATGTAAAGGATCCTGTTACACACCCATTGAGGCATATTGGGAATATGGTATTAGGCCCATGTTTTCTTTACCATCGGAACACTAGGGGTGATGTATTCAGCATCACGCCGGCCGCCTTAACCTTTCCAGAGTTTCTCTGGTACCTAATTCATGAGACTTGGTCGACCCTGTAGCCGTTTGCGGTCTAAAAAAAACCAAACCTCAACTGGAGCTCGAACTATGGACCACCGAGCTAGGAAGCCAGGGCACTAGCCACTGCGCTTTGGCCTTGTGTAACATGAAAGAAATGTTTTTCATTCCTGATTTATGGGTTGTTCAACAAGACAAAGAAGGTTCACATAATTAACCAACACTTTGTTCCGTGATAAAGTTACCGGGTTCTTGTTCGTAATCTGGTATCGTAACGCTCCAGTCTACCCAGATTTGAATGGGTATCTGGGACCCAAAGATGTAGCAATAGAGAATGCAGTCAGCGACCCATAGCTTGACTGCTTGCATCAGGGTCAGCGAACCAAAGCTGACCAAGACCGCACTCCACCTCCACGTGGTGGTCCTGGAAACAGTCTGCAGCAGTGCAGTCTGGCTGAGCGAGTACGGATCGAAGAGGGAAGGCAAACTCGGTCCCAAAAATGCCGTGCTGAAGTCGGATGTGTCGACCGAAAGGTGCAGATATCACAGCTACGGCGTAAACAGACCCAACGCAACCACCGTCCTTTTCAGAGCGAGCGAGGAAGAAGAAGAAGAAGAAGAATGGGTATCTGACTCTACTCTTCCGACAAAGAAGGCAAAGGCAGCAAGGAAGAGAATTTGCCACCTCACTCCATAAAAAAGCTGGACATAGTCAAGCCTCTAACACTTCACTCCTCTACCTCAATCCCTACTAAGTAACTATCTTTACCTCGACCAGTATGTCCCACGAATTAACACTTTAATCAGTGATGTAGAACTTTCTTTAGCTGAACATTCATTGACTGGTCATCATTGAATGAAGTGTTCATTCATGGGTAATACTTTGTCAGCATTCACCAACAGTAACATTTTGTTGCACATAACTTACAGTCGCTCGTTCACTGGCTCTGAACTAACATTCCTGATCAACTGCCCACTTATTTTTAACATGCCTCATACGTATTTTTCTTAACAACTCATTCTTGCAGCACAGAATCACTCTTCGTTTGTTTTTTGTTTTTTTAATTTAACTCATCAAAACTGTATTACTTCTTCATCAGTAAACAATCAACCCTTGCTTCTACTGTTACTGTAATCAATTGATGTATACATTTATTTATTACTTCCCTTTAGTTGAGCAAAAAAAAAAAAAACTATTGTATCTCTTTAACTGCACATTTACAAAAGATCACTTATTCCAAGAGTACAAAGAATCAGTATTCACTTACATAAAAGTATATCTTCTCTGTAACGCCATCAAACTCATAGTACTGGCCCTTATTCAACCAGCCATCTGAACACCACACCCAGCGACTCACTACAGGGTAGATGAAGCCTATAATTTGGATCCGGGAAAAAAATAGCTATAGACACTGAGGAAATATATCTTGCATTAATGACTGAAATTAGGTGACGTATCTCTATCAACTAAATACACATATGTTTTCTACTTCTATACAGTATCGCTTAAGTCCCGATGACTGTAGCGGCCTCCTTCATTCGCGCTAAAAGTTTTGTGTTCCATATATTAACAACTTAATACAGTGGACATACTAAAGTTATGATGTTAACTGAGTGAACATCCTATATATAAAATCCCAGCTTTTTCTGTCAGAGCGTTAAGTAAGGGATGCAACTTTGGTTGAAAATTAGACATTAATTGTATTATTACCCTTATATGTACTCTCCCGAAAATAGTAACTTCTACCAAAAAAGAATGCGCAAATGATGGTCTGCGCAAAAATATTTATAGAATGTGTGATCCCGTATACACACATTGGGATCTTCGCTGCTGCTACGTAGTTCGTGTACTGTGGTGATGCACAGTGGTTTTAAAAAAATACTTTTGAATAAGTAAAATTGCTGTTAGGTTTTAGTGCTTTTGAATTTAATTCCCGTCTTATGACGGGCTTTTACACTAGTAAACATTTAATGAATAACTCAACAGATGACACACTAAGAAACAAGAAATTAATAAAGCAGAATAGGCTGTGTACATTTTGAGATTATGAGTTAAAATTTGACTATTTCAATGATTTTTTATGAATCATGTTTTATGAATGATTCATCATCTGCAGTTAACTTGACACTTATCCAAGGACCAGGGCAACGCCGTTGATAAGTTTATGACGAACTGTCGCCACTCTTGATTACACTGACAAACAACATTTTTCTTTCTTATATAAGAATAAGTGTTCTTAGGTCAGTTTCTTGCGCTGATTTCAAATCTGAAATCCGTTTATCTCTATCACGTCGGGTTCTTAAGATATTTGTGATTAAATATATTTTTGGGAAACCGTTATTTGCTCCGTTTCATTTTTACTATATAACTTATTAAAAATTAATAAAATGCAAAATAATTCTACTTTTTATACCGCTAAAAGATGCATGACATATGTTACAATATGTTTCAAATAGTTACTGTATTTTGAAATAATTCTGAGCGAAATATGGCTTCTAGAAGTTGTAGAAATTCGGCTGATCTGTTCTGTTACGTGTGTGGATATTTTACCGATCGTGTTCACCAGAAAAACTTTACACCATTACTAAAGAAAGCATATGAACTTTATTTCGATTCGAAAGTTGATGATGCAAATAAATCTTAGAAGCCAAATGCTGTTTGTTTGACTTGTGCAAATACATTGGCAGGTTGGTTACGAAAATCGCCGAAGCATAAGTCGATGCCTTTAAGAGTGCCAGTAATATGGCGTAAACCGACAAATCACGCTACTGATTGTTACTTCTGCTTGACAAATATCCATGGTTTCACTTTTAAAACTAGAAAGTCTGTGGTTTATCCAAATATTGAATCGGTTTCGAAACCAGTGCCTCATGATCCAATCACGTGTCCGATCCCAGTTCCATCAGAACAACATCCTTTGGACGTGAATGAACCATCAGAAAGTGATAGTTTACCTGCTTTAGAAACTAATTCTGACTCGGATTATATACCGGTGAATGATGGTGTTCACTTAATTAACCATTCAGAATTTTCAGATCTAATACGTGATATCGCTCTTACCAAAGGACAAGCGGAATTACTCGGTTCGCGACTCAAAGAATGGAATCTTTTAGCGCCCAATACTCCGATATCTAAATTTCGTCATAGACACAGAGAACTTGTTCAATACTTTGAGATGGATGATGACATTGCTATTGCAAAGATGTAAACGGTCTAATGGTGCACCTCGGTCATGAGCACATAGTCAACGAATGGCGACTTTTCATCGACTCTTCCAAGACTAGTCTAAAAGCCGTGTTATTGCATAACGGACATTTATTTTCATCAATTCCAGTCGCCCACTCTGTTCATATGGAAGAAACTTATGACAATATGGCTATACTTTTGGCAAAAATAAAGTACAATGACTACCAATGGCGGATTTGTGGAGACCTAAAGGTCATTGCAATTCTCACGGGCATGCAGACTGGGTATACTAAATTTTGTTGCTTCCTATGTGAATGGGACAGCCGCAACAGACAGAACATTATGCAAGAAAGGTGTGGCCTATCAGGGATCGTATGCAGCTCGGGCATAAAAATGTAATACACGAGCCATTAGTTAACAAAGACAGCATCATTTTACCACTGTTACATATAAAGTTGGGGCTCATGAAAGTTTCCGCAAGTTAGCGGTGCAAAGATAAAGGAAGGTATCTTTGTAGGACCTCAGATTAGGAAAGTTATTGCAGACAAACAATTCGAGAACTTGTTACATGGTAGTGAACTTCGCGCATGGATGGCATTCAAATCGATCGTCGATAACTTTCTGGGAAATCACAAATCTGTCGACTATGTGCATATTGTTAAGCAGTGCATAGATGCATACAGAATTATGGGCTGTAACATGTCCCTCAAAATCCATTTGCTCGATTCGCATCTTGACTTTTTCCCTGACAACCTTGGCGAAGTCAGCGATGAACATGGAGAACGATTCCATCAAGATATCGCCGTAATGGAGTCACGTTATCAAGGACGGTGGAGTGTGACCATGCTTGCCAATTATTGTTGGATGCTTCATCGCGATGTACCACATGCCATTCACCGACGAAAGTCGACTGCAAAGAAATTCAAGCCTACATAACTGTTGTACTTCTTGTACAAATGATGTTGTAATACTGTATGCTTTGTTAAAAAACTTCAATTGCGTATTTCTAGAGATCCCGACCTGATAGAGAAAAACGGTTTGCAGATTTAAAAACAGCGCATTAAAATTGACCAGAAAAACATAAAAATGTTAGAGAAAGAAAAAAAAAATTTTTTTTTGTTAGCCAGTGTTATCACGTGTTAGTTTGTATAGTTCACTGGGCGTAGAATTGTGTTTTCTTTCATGTTGTCAATCTATTTCTTTGTCTAACAGTCCAATCTTTTCGTTTATTTCGTACATTGTGTTGAAAAACAATCGTTAGTAGCCCAAATATTAAATTCATAGTTCAAATATCTTGAAGATAATTTTGACACATGCCCCCACTCATATAAGTAGGAAAGTGTCGTCAAGCATCAAAATATTAAAATCAATAATTAATACTAAATCTAAATGTCCAATGCAGACTGGACGTCATATCTTTCGGATGGGTTAGTAATCTTACGAACTAGTAATCAGCATGAAATCGGACAGTTCATTGTCCCCATTTTAAAAGTTATAAGTGTTCCGCATTCATATCTCATATAACTTTCATCAATCAAATAAGAGAAGATAAATAAGAGAAGATAAAACTTACCAGTGATGCAAAAGCTGTATACAAAATAGGCCACCAACTCACATCGCTCGGCTACAGCTCCGGACACAATGGTGGAAGCTGTGGAGGAGATCACAAACTGGAAGAAAAAAAACGCCAGACCGGCACTTGGAAGATCTGATGAGGCCCAGTGCCGCCAACCAATAAAACTGTTGCCCTCACCAAATGCAAATGCGAAGCCCAGGCACCAGTAGGCAATACCTGCAACAACTAGAAGAGGAAAGTCAGCACAATATTATATAATTCGACTTTCAATAATTCATTTACTACTACTATCACCACCACCATTAGGTACTACTACTACTATCATCACCACCTCTAACTACTACTACTACTATTAAACTATTGTCGCTACTACTGCCACAACCACTACTAACTTCTACTATACTACTACTACTACTACTACTACTACTACTACCACTACACTATCACAAGCACGGCTAAAATTAATAATAAAACAATAACAAAATTAATAATTATGAAAACTATAATAATAATGTTTATTTCATCTAAATTTCGTTTTAACATATTCATGAATGTAGTTAAGAATGATAGAAATTTGGCCAACCACTTATCTTGTCAAAATAAAAAGGCCACTGACACTAAGACGTCAATAAAAAATATGTCACTGGCCTAGGTATCCGACTGGGCTTATGATGACACGACGGTTTCTTTTATCTAGTACTCAAAAGGCTACTCTTAAAAAAAAATTCGGGGTTTCCCGTGAGAAGGAGCTTGAAAAATTATGCATACATGGGGCGGCGAAAGAAGAATCGTATTCTATATACAGAGGTTCCTTAGGAATAGCTAAACTAACTTTTAGCAGATTTGTACCACAACGAGAGGTTGTCACTGAGGGCGAGAGGAATGAAATGTGACCAGTGTGTGTGTGTGTGTGTGTGTGTGTGTGTGTGTGTGTGTGTGTGTGTGTGTGTGTGTGTGTGTGTGTTATTGTGTGTGTGTGTGTGTGTGCGGGGAGGGGGTAGGGGGAAGAAGGCAGCTATGGAATGGTCATAGACATGATGTTAAAAAAAAAATATTAACATCGATATAAATAAGGTCTAACGTGGACCCTTAACTATGATCATGTGTCGATAATACGAAATACACAGAGTGAGCCAAAAGTCCCTTACCTTTTTTGCCTAAGACATATGACTTTATTATGTAATAGTGTGTGCAAATTAAATTCAACATAACAATGACAGAACACTATAATCATTTATTGATTTAAAACATAATCTGCTAAAGCTAAATCAAGATATCTCGCAGGCAATTTCACTAGACCACGTCAGGGAATTTTCCATCATCTACAAAATACCTTAACTGTATATTAGGGGGGACAACCGAAGGGATTGCGTCATTAATTAGGCTGGATCGCCCTAGGTGCATATCCGGTGTTATGTGTTGCAATTAGCGCTAATGACCCCTGTCTACGGAGCACTATTTTTGTGGTGCGTAGTTGGTAGGGAAGATAGTGTGATTCGCTTCCGTAGCTAGGCGGTGGTGCCGTTAGGAGTGTCCTGGGTTCGATTCTCCGGTAAGCCACACACTTCTGTTGTTTTTTACTGTTGTCTAGTTTTCTACTTATTTCTCACGAGTGCCTGAAATATACCTTTGTGTGTGTAAGAAATAATAGGCTGGATAACCTTCTAGGCTTTTCTTCAAACATAATAGTTTGAAAGGACAACTGACTTGTGGCTCACCCTGATATATCTCCACATCATCAATGCAACATCTGCCCACCTAATAAAACGAATAAAGGATGACAACAAAACTTACATGAATCCATCAGATTCTTCATCATAATGTTGGTTACGTTTTTGCTTCTTACGACACCAGCTTCCACAAATGCAAAACCGCACTGCATCACTGACAGGATAAAACATTTACGCTATCAGAGACATCTTCTAGTTTATTGAATTAAAACTCAGTCTAAACTCTTTACGTCTAGAATTACAATAATAATAATAATAATAACAGTCCCTTCAGTCATAACTGACAATGGGAATGCGCCCCTGAGGTGATAGCCCTCAGCTGCTTGTTCTCCTGGTGTCCCTTTCGACGTTTTCTTATCTCTTCTGCTTGCTGTGAGAGCTTCTTTTCGTCCAATCGGAGATGGCGCCGTAGATAGCATCGCCACTTAGTGTGATCGGCAGCGTCATCCTCCGGTTGCTGGGTGTATGACCAGTGCCCTCATGTCTCTCTTGTACACATCTTTGAGCCTCAGCTGCGGTCGCCCAACTGTTCTTTTGTCATCTGCCAGTTGTCCGTAGAAGATATCTTTTCGGATGCGACCATCGTCTATGCGGCGGACATGGTCAAGCCAGTGTAGTCTGCGCTGTCTAAGCAGTGTATATACACTTTGAAGGCCAGCACGTGACAACACATGAACTTTTGTCTCTTTGTCTTTCCAAGAAATACCGAGGATGTGGCGTAGACGCCGTAGATGGAAGGTATTAAGCCTTCTTTCTTGCTTAGCATAAAGTGTCCAACTACGTAAAATTGCAACAGATAAATTAAATGAAAGGGACACCAATATACAAAGATACCAGGAAAGAGTAAACCCAGATATATTAGTTATAAAATAACATATTTTTGACACACAAAAAGACAAAATAAGTTGATGAAAACAATAATCGAAGGTAGAATTAAAAGCAAACGTGCAAGAAGAGGACAGTGCTATACGTGAGAACATAACATTAAGATATAGACATGGTAGAGTCTGTCACAGTGTACCATCAACACAAGAAACAGAAGACGCTGGAGATCTACCGCAGGCGACCTTCGATGTAAAGCTGGCAGTTGACCTGATCTTATATTACTACTGCTGAGACATATATAGATGTCTCTTTAACAAACAAACAAAACAAACAGAAGAAGAAGAAAAAAGCTGGGCAAAACAAAAATGTTTTCATCACAGAAAAAAAAGTAAAAATACAAGAATAAACGCGTGCAAACCACATACTATTTATTCATAGTATTTTAATGTTATGCAAGTTATCATTCATTATTCCCCTTCGCAATCCTTACGGATCATAGAGCTACCACTACAATTGACCTCCTTGCATGAAACCTGCACCAAACATGGACATGCTGTTATGGTCGTGGTTTCTATGGCAATTTGTTTTACGTCATCAGGTTGCCAGCCCTTTGCAAACCTGATATTAGTCATGATGTACGACATACCGCAGGGTGTAGTAGTCCTGATCGTTTCTTTGCTCTTTATTGACCCCCGGCTTTAAGTTTATTTCCTCATGGGCGAGTGTATGTATTTTTATCACCTAAAATTCATTAAAACGAATGCTGTTCCATGTACCTTCGATACTGCTGTTCTAGTTTTCTTTAACATTGTTTATATTCCCAGTTGTCCAGTAGCTGTCAATCAAAACAGTTTTAGTTTACACATGTTGATCTTGCATTTTTGTTTTGTATGTGTGTCACGTAGGGTTTATATTCATTTAATTTCCTACATCTTCTTCCTATTCTTTCACCTAAATTCTCTCTTTTATTATCTCTGTATTTCTTTTTTTCCTGTATATTTTTCATCCATTCGTTTTGCGAATATTATTTTCATATAATTCGCAAACTTTACCTGTTTTCCTTTCTCTAAAACTGAGAATCGCGCTAGGACGATATTACGTAGATGTCAGGGCTGCAGGGCGTCAGAAGGCGTGATAAGTCGGTTCGCTGAACATAGGACGTAGCAAATCGTCTACATTCTCACCGAGCGCGCGAGCTTCTTCTCGGCATAAGTCCCGGTGAGGTGTGATACTTTACATCTGCACCGGTCAGTATCCAGACATTTGTCTGGAAAATCCCAAACTGACACGGCGCTCACGGTGGGCCATGGTCAGCTGTAGTGTGAAAACTGCCCTGCATTGGAGTCAGGCTGTCTGGGATTTGAAACTGACACGCGTACATCGTGGTCAGTAGGTGACAGTTACGACACGCGTTAAGCGGACGTAAATGTTGGGAGTAGGGGAGATAATTTCGCTTGGCGAAATAAGTTTGGGCCCTTTGTCTGATTTTTAGATATTGGCCAAGTTTGAAACTTTAATTTCATTCTCGCTCATAGACTCACAGTAGATAGGTTGCTCGTAAACAGAATAGCTGTTAGCGAAGATCTCAGTTTGTTTCGGCAATTTGTCGAACTTCTAGACTTCCAGAAATATTTTCAGCAATCTTATTCTTAAGTTGTGCGACTACCTGTAATTCTGTGGTTGAGGTAATTAATATGATAGATATATAGATTTTGTGAGTGTTAAAGTGTTAAATCGCTTAATTCATTTTAATCTATTTCTTTAGCGCAGAAGAGAAATAAAGTGGTAGGCTATTATATTTTCTAGGGAAGCATTCAGTGGAAAGCAGAATAAATTAAAATTTCTAGCTTATAACGGCAATTGTAGCTATTTATGAATTTAATTTAACCGCTAATACTCAGTCGAGTGTATTTTTCTAAACTAACGTATCAACTTTAGAATCGAGCCTCATGAATGGTGACGGAATACGCACGTGTTCCTAATTCATGAGAACTGCTGATTTTTAAATATAACTTACGTCACGGGAAGTTTAAATGATAAGCAAAGCTCTCTGCTTGCAAGTTTAAATGTAAGTTATAACCAGTACAGATTCTGTTTATTATATTATATGTGTTATTTTTCCTCCACACAGTGAAAGTTTTGGGGTGACCCAAACTTTACCAGCACCTAGTAGTAGTTTCCATACTTGTGAAGAAATAGACAGTCCTTATTTTGAACCACGTGGGTTTCTTAAGTACCACTGGTCTAAACAGTGCATATGCAACTCGAGTTAGCCAGAAATACTATATCCCAATAACGGGTTTTCAAAGACTGTAATGATAAATACTGGACCTTGGAGCCAGATCTTAATTTCTTCTAGAAACTCTACGTAATTTTTCTGCCTGGTGGCGCGAAATACTTCAAGTATTAACTAACATTTCCCGACTATATATATATATATATATATATATTTTTGTGGACGAATCTGTGGTGTGACTAAAGTGAATCCTATACTGAGGGAAGGCACCGACCTGACATTCATCATTTCTAGAAACCTACGCTATTGACACTGTGCTCTGCTAACTCCCGCGCCTGGAATAATTGTTAGGTGACTTAATCAGACATTTGAACAAATTTGCACACCCAAGTAGTCGTTCCCGGAGACTCCGAGTTAAATACGTCTTTTGGAACTGGGGGACTTCTTGGCAGAAGACTGCATTTTTTTTGAGTCTGTGTGAAAATCTAAAATCAGTGTGTTCCAAGAGGCAGCGAGCAAAGTCGTGAGTACCTGTATGAGAGGCCATGGCGGAATGAATGAGTGTACGCTGGTTTGAGTGATATTTTTCACTATTATATCTTTGACACCTTGTTGTTGTCCTATTTGTTTGTTTTCAATTTGCATAATTTGTTGCTAAGGCTAGAGTTCTTGT